>MPNW01000187.1:14713-40487 GCA_011800805.1 Hirudo medicinalis | reverse complement strand
AATAATAACAATAATAATAATAATAATAATAATAATAATAATAATAATAATAATAATAATAATAATAATAACAATAATAATAATAATAATAATAATAATAATAGTTAATTTATGGGTGACAATCTCAAATTTAGAATCCGTTGGGCCATTTTGTTTGTTTTTTTTTGTGTTTTTTTGGTTCGCCGAAATTACGCTCAACGTTCGATGTGCAACCTTCCAGACAGACGGAAGCAAGGAAACTGAAGATTTGAATTTGTTTACAGTTTCAGGAATTGTGCCAGGTCAAGAGGAACGTGGTCTCCTGGAAGAACTCACTACTTGAATAATTGCCACGTTGATAATGAAAGATGGATCTCAATTAATTGTTGCTCGTATCATTAATATTAAAATATCATCATCATCATCATCGACAACATTATTATTATTGAAATAATTGTACGAATGTCAAAGCCTTATTCTTAAAAAAACATTCCGTAATTTTCCGACGTAGAGAAAAATCGTTTTGAAATGAAACGCTGATTTATGAAGTGACTTGATTTGGCAATTTGTCCGTCAAGGAGCTTCCCACAGTCAAGCTGAATAACACTCTTATGCACTGCTGTGATGATGATAGTAGTTTTCAATGACAACAACATGTCATCGACAGCAGGCGATGGTGATGATGATCACGAACAAACTCAGAAATACCCTGGTTGTTTGGACAAGGTCTCTGGACCACTTCACCGGGCTTCGTTTTGGGCCACTCAATTTTCCTCTTGGACACAGCTGGGCAGAAGGATTCATCATTATCATTACCGTCTCTATCGGATTCAAGTGATTCCAAACTTTTAGGAGCGTGAGAACTCGAATCAAGGTTGTGCTTCTCAGCTTCGGTGTCTGTTGAAATTGAGGAGGAGAGAATGATCGTCACGTCATTGAATGACTTCGTCACGTCATTAAGAGTTCATTGAATGACTTCTATTGGTTGTAAGCACTATGTTCGATGTATTAACAGACAATGCAACAACACTTGCATTAAACGTAATAATGTTCTATGCATTAGTAGACTAATGTCGTAAAATGTAGTGCTGGAAGCATTAAGATGCCTTGCACATCGATGAATCATGTCCTAAGATATGCCTTAATAATCGAAATATGATAATGCATATAATAAATATGTCCTAATAGTGGCATTGAAACATCGAAGTATTTAACACCCTAACAGATCCATTAGAGAAAATCAAGACGTCTCACCATCCTCACAGCCGTATTCAATCTCAAGGTACTTGGGCGTATTGAGGCAGGCTTCTCCAAAGAAAGGTCTGGAAGCTGAAATCTGACACATGACCTTATTCTGACACCTGGAAGGAAGTACCAGTTGTTTGGAGTTGATATGGATCAATCGGAAATGATGATGATGATGATGATGATGATGATGACGAGTTCGACGATGAAGACGAAGATGAAAAGATGCGGGTTGAAGTGCAAGATGGAAACGCGATGCGCAACTCACAGTTGCAAAACTCGTTCAGCCTCTTGAAAACTCATCAACTCGGAACTCACTGCTGTGAAACTGTGGACAGGGAGTTCTCCGACATGCAGTTCAAGTCCCAGCCCCGGGTGTCCTGCTCGTGAGAGCAGAGGGTCGGACTTAGGCGTCCATAGTTTGCCCTCACGATTTCAATGTGTTGGTTCTTGGGGCATTCGATCTTAAGCACATCCCCCTCGCACGTGTAGGTCGTCTGTGTTTTCAGATCTGACAAGTCGAAGCTTGGTTACATTGCGTAATCATTGTGCCTCTATTATAGGTGATGATCAACAGAAGATCCCTAAATGACACCCTGTTATTTGTCACGCGATTTGACTTCCACGTGAGATAGTTATTCTAAATTATTGAATTAGCAGGATTGCCGATAAAATTAATGAGAATATCGAGTGAAATTAATCAGTAATTTATAATTGGTCGTGGAGACCAAAAATTAAAGAGTTTCTGTCAACTGGACATTGTCCCAGTACGTTGAGTTTGTGAAGTCGTTGTTCTACGTGGGAGAATTTCAAATAAGAAAGCCTGAGGCTATTTCCTAATTTCGGTGCACAATTAAAACAGTAGATTTAAATGAATTGATTAATTAATTAATTTAATGCATTCAATTTAGTATTAATTTTTGTTATAATCACATCAATCAAAACATATTGTTATAAACTCCGACAAGCAAGCTACAAACACGAAGAACAAGTTCCTGTTTAATTCGATCCAACGCAGTAACATCGCGTTACAATCGGTGTTAGTTGAATTAATATTCAGCACTCCCATCAACCCAGAGTAATAATAAGGCTAAAAATAACTTAAAAATTGTTATGAAGAGCACTCGGGAGATAAAAAGTCAAGAAAGTAGCAATCAAGAATTCCATGCAATCAATAAAAGTGAAGAGCATTCTCAAAACTCCGATTACTCACCTGAGCAGAGGTTGAAGTGTTGCAGGTAAAAAAGCAGAATAATCAAATTGGTATAAAAATAATTCGTGATATCCATGGTGGCCTCAAGAATCACAACTCCGCCACCATTTCGCTTCTTCAAGTTCACTCTCGCTCGACTCTCGTGGTTCGCAGACTGCAGTATTCACATGCATGCATTTTATCGGGGTCGACATCTTTTCTACGACACCCTGTGCTATCCATGCATGATGATGTTGATGATGAGTCTTTTCGTGTAACTTTATCTCGCCATTTTACCAGAATTGAGTATTTTAATAATAACAATGATTCTAATATTGAAGCTTCCTACAAGTCAACGAACAGGTGTCCACGTTAGAACTGCTGGTCAGTAATTCACAGATGGTGAGTGGAAGAAAGTTTTGCTAAGAGAGATAAAGCGGGCGCATACCTCCCATATCTTTCTCTCATTCAAAAGGTCAAGTGTTCCTATTCTCCAGATTTATTTTTTTGGATCGTTATGCGTTGGGAGCGTGGCTGTTTTTAATCGTTTGCAAGATACCATAAAATTTTCAGCGGTAATTTAGATGATTCATTCACATAAATCTTATGCAGTACGTGGTTATTAGTAAAATGTTTATTTTCTGCAGGTTCTGCGAATCAAGTTTCAGGAGCGTGGTTCCCAGCGCATGTATCGTATACTCGTCTATTCATAAACAGTTTCTACAGTTCCAAGTCTTAAAAGGACTTTATATATTTTGAGGAGATTCCAAAGATGAAAGAAAGCTGATCCCAACTCATCAACGATCGCAACTTGTGAGTATGAATTGAGAAAGTGGAGTTTCTTGTTTTTTCTGAAAATTCAAAGAAATCTGGATTAAATTTTCCTTATTTCAACGCATCACCATATTTTCTTACTTCAACGTGACTCCGCCATCGTTCCGTAACTTTCTTGGCGATCTCCAACTCCTTTTCCTTGAAGCGTCTGTGTCTCTTGTAAGCGATTTCAATGAAAATGATGAACACTCCTGCAATTATTCCGCCAGCCACCATGAGAAAGACGCCTATTATCAGCAATAAGTGGAGAAACGTTATTTCGGAAGAAATGTTTTAAAAAATTTTAAACGCAAAAAGAGTAAATCTTGGAAAAATGTATCAAAATAATGTATAAACTTGCCAGCCATGTCAACGAGACCCAGGGTGGCGGGAGTGATATCCCTCTCAGGACATCTCGTGTCTTTGATCAGGATCCACTTTCTTTCCAATTTTTCTAGGATTCCATCTGTCAATCAATGATCCGGATTTTTTATTCTAACCAGTTCTCATTATTGGATAATAATCTTTCTATTGTATGCCTACATTAACTCTTCTATCCTGCAAGTGCTCTAAGTTCATGTTACACACTCATCAATAACGTGCTTCATCTGTTTTTAGTAATGTTATTTGAAATATTGTGAAAGCCCAAGCTCATTTGAATAATCACGAAGCAGCATCGTAAAAATCTTTTTAGGCTTATTATCACCTCAATGTTGAAAAAAACATGTATTTCAGACAAGAATCTCACTCTCATGGAGGGAAAGGATTGCAAATGAGACTTTGTCAGTCCACGGGCTGCCCTTCCTCAGAGCCACCCCGTATCCAGATCTTCCGAACGAATCGCCTGTTGTCGTGAGGTCGCAATCATTTGCAGCTTCATACTCGAGCCTTGAAGCATCCCAAATGAATGCCTGTAACTTTCTGTTAAAAAAAAAACAATTTCAAGCAATAATGTAGAAAACATGGTCTTTACACTTATGCATGTTGAAAAGCATCACCCTTCTTTGACGTCCTGTATTGCTCTCTCAACAGAGTCGTAATTGTGCTTCTCCATGATTTTGTACAAACTCGACAATTCCACCTGCCTCTTAAAATACTGTGCAACAACACTGTTTTTGATGGTCGCAAACTTGAAATTTTCTTGAGGGTTTCTCAACTAAACAAATACATTTTATCAAATCAAATCAATAGCAAAATGCATTACTAAGTGTGTTGATGACTCATGAAATGAATCATTAAAGTCCCCAGCATTTATTTTACTTATAAATATTTTGTGCAGCCATCAAACTCCCCAACACATGAACTTACTCTTGCATCATCAACCCCCGATATCGACACCTCGGGTCTGTCGAGGACCAAAAATGCGGCCAGGTTGGCAGTGTAGGAGGCCACAATTATCATTGCAAATCCTGCCCATACCATCCCCAGAACTCTGGCACTGAAACTTCTCGGAGTTCCTTGAACGACGTCGGCTTTGTTCACGTTCGTTAATTTTATTCGATTTATTACGACAACATTACATAACTAAACCCTTACACTTTCGACCGGTTTTGTTTAAGCATGAAATCATATGTTCGTCAGTTAATGGTTTTAAACAAATCATAAAACATCATTGAAATAAATACAGCAGCAAAATAATTATAAATACATGTTCAGTAAGATTTTTCTGAAAAAATAATAAAATCACCTTCTCCAATGCCACTATTGAGAAGGACACCCCATGCAAACCACATGGCACTCGAGAGGTTGAGCGCGTCCTCCTCGGTGTCCTCGCTCTTTCCGAGTTTGAACCTCCCGAACGGACTGAAACGATCCAACAAGTACAAAATCAGAGCCACCACGTGAACCGACAGACCGACGAGAATCCACAAAGTTTCTTTGAAAGGTTGAAGGAACGAAGAAAGACTGAACTCCTTCCTATTTTGCTGGTTCGTCAAAATTAATATTGTTTTCTGATCTATTCAATGCTTTTAAATGTTGACAGTTTCAACAAATGAAATCCAAATTTATTTAAATTTAGCACAAACCAAATATTACCACTTAGCAATTCAGTATTTTGCAGTTTTTATCAGTACTTGGACAGCTTTGAAAATGTCAAGTTAGTACCTTCTTAACAAGAATTGTGAGTCCCTGGTATTTGAAAGGTTTTGAGAAGTCTATAACTTCTGCCCTCCTTGGATTGATGGTGAGAGGAGCAACAACCATGTCTGCCTTCTCAGCAACAAGTTGATTGACCAGCCCACTCCCATCCTAACGAAGTTAAACTAATCATTTAACTTTAGTGAATATTAATAATAACTAATAAATATATAATAAAAAAGTTATTATTAATAATAACTAATAAATATTCATTAAACAGCAGTCCTAGGTAACATGATTCAGCCAAATATTTGCTGAACTTTTATAAACTTTTAATTTTTTACATCCACTCAAAATAAAATTTAAATTTTTTAAATTTACAAACATCCTTATGATGTCTCAAATGAAATCCTTCGACTTCCTCATTCACAAATTTGTATAAGAAGAAGTAATTCATTCACAATTAAAGGTATTGGATGAGAGATGTTGTGAACCAACCACCTTCTCACTTTCATAAAAAATATTCTCCTCCTCCAAACGAAGATCAAAGGTGAAGTTGAGCTCCTTGGACAGCAAAACCAGGAGATCAATGGCGTATCCATAGCAACAATGTCGTTGGTCTTGAAACAAATAAGAAAGCATTTTTTATCCGATGATGCTGACGCAATTATCTTATTTCGAGTTTTACCATCCTTTGAGAACTTGCAGGGGTAGCTCTGTTGTCTCAAATTGCAGGTGGAATTTGTGGTTAACTTGTGGACAAATGGTAAGGATTCTATTGTGACCACCTACAATTGCAATGCTTCAATTGCTAAATATTAACATATTAATTAGTTTCATGTTGTAACTGAATGTTGCTTGGGATATTAGCCTACTATTGATGTTACAAGGGTGTCTTGTTACATTATTAAAAGTTGTTTTTAATATTATATCCATATTTTGATTTCAATAATGGTGTATGTAAAAATTTTCATAAACAAAGTTTTGTTTGAAGTCACCTCAAGGTGAGATGCATGAGAGACTTTTAGAGAATTTGGAAACCTGGCTGACCATTTGTCAACATTGGCCTTTATATTTTTGTGCCAAATCTAAAATCAGGGATGATTATGTGACACGTGCACAAAACTAATTTAATAATGCCTCAATTACACTTGATGAATTTTGGAAGTCAAGCTTCAAAACCTCAAAAATGTTGTCATAATACTTTGATGACCTTTCAGATAAATCTTCTGAAATTCTTTGAGCGAAAAGTATTAAAAACACCCACCAATATACTTTAAATGTAATTGGTGATTCAAAAGGGTGATTAAGAAGAATTTTTATTTCATTAAAATAAGACAGTACTGAAAATAACTAGAGTGTGTTAATATCATTCAATTGAGAATGAATATTACAGACTTACGCAGTTGAAAGCATGCTGCAATTTTGTGAAGTGAGGTATTCCGGTTTTGAATGTAACTCGGAAAAATAAGATTCCATTATTAGATCCATGCTCCTTTGAAATGAAAACAATTTTTTGGCAATAGTTTTTAATCTATTGAAGGATTTCATTTTATCTGAATATGTAGTTTTTGAAGGAATCCACAAGTAATTTGGATAAGTCATGTTTAGCATGGTTGCTTCCTCCATAAGTTTTGTAAATTCTTCATTCCTGACATTCACAAATTAAACTTAACATTTGTTTTATGGTTGTTGTTGACAAGCTACATTTAATAACCAACTTAGGTCAAAATAATCCCATATATAATCACCCAGATAAAACTAAGATGACATTGGACAAAGAGGACTTAATCGTGAGAAGCATCTCCACAAAATCATTCTCGTCAGTAAACCCAACGTCATTTTCAATCTGTTGAATTATTTTATGAGCTCAACTAAAACAAGCATTAGGAGTTATTATTCACCAAAATATTCATTCCACCTCAAAAAAATCATCCCCTCGAATCATGTCAAACAAATCCAAATTGTCCTGGCCTTCCTTGTGCAGAACCACCACACGCTGCAAGTTTTGAGACTGGAGAAACATTTTCCAAGCTGTCAGCTCTTCAAAGAAAAGCACCTAAATGTTGTCAAATTATTCATCCATACATCACCACTGGCCACAATTTGTGAAGTTACTTTTTTGTAGAACATGTGATTTTTGGAGACTCCAAGGAGTGGAATATCATAAAAATTGCTCATTGATTTCAAAACTTGCAATGCCAAACCAAATTTTGGAAGCATGAATTTTGGGCTAACAACTGAAGCAAATGCTGTTTTATTCTTTAGCTCGTCATTCATCATCTTTAGCAGGTTCATGACATTTCCGTCGTAGAGTATTTGAGATCCGCGTAACAAAATATCTCTTTGAAACTTTTGCTGAGCATGCTGCACAGATGCGTTCAGCACATTTTGAAAATAAGCAACTTCTGTATCATTCTGAAATACTGTTGCAATGGAGAGAGGGCATATATGGCACCCGTAACAATGGAAGAATAAACTCAAGCTCAGTATGAAGATGGAAAAGTTCATCATCTCCATGAAAACCGCCATAAACAAACAACGTTAACATTTCATTAGCATTTCAGCTGTTGATCATGAGATAATTATCATAGAAAATAGAAAGAGCTCTCCAGGCCATTTACAGTGTACCATATTTTTTATGAATATTAATTTAAAATTGATATCATTAGAGTCAAATCAATATTAAAATAGACATGATACACTTGAATTTGAATTTATTTTTAGTGACCTGTTGACTTAATTAAAAATTAAGTAAGTTGATAACTAATAACTCCCGCAAGGTAAGTTAATAACTGAATATGCTGAAAGTGCTTTTAATTACATTTCGCAAGAAGTGGAGTGGTTTATCACACAAGCATTAGGTTAGTTAAACCACCATAAATTAATGTTATGTTATTTTAAATCACTTAGTGAATTACATTACTCTTAGGCGAGTTAGACTGGAGGGAAAGACCACGAAAATAGCAAAAGATGAAGTGCTTAATTTATATCTAAAAATAAACGCACCTCACATAAATAGTTGAAAGTATGTACAATTAGGGACATATCCATTTCTAAAGACGAGTTTTAGAAACAAGGGTGGCCTCATATCACATGGCTATCACATTTATTCCTCGTTTTTTGATGCTTAATTTCAGGAACTTGGTGACAGCTTTGAAAGCTAGTGAAATTTAATTAGTCTTGCAGATATTTAAGGACTACTTTATATTAGTTTGGGATTAGAATATGAAGAATTAATGAATAAAATTACGAATGTAATTAGGACAGGGTCGCTTTAGGTCGTTTAAGTTGCTTGATGTAACTTAATAACTTATCAACTCGCTTAATCATTCTCATAAAACAACTGTTTTCAAGCTTTCTGTCAGTAGCTGAATAATAACAAAAATTAAGTCTACACGTTCAGAGACAATCGCAGGCATATTTTAGATATAACAAGATGTAGAATATTGTAAGATAGGGGAAAGTGGGGTGCACTGGAATACTTAAGGGAGATCCTACACTCATAATTTAATTCACAATGATTACAAATTTGCATGAGAACAGCACTTTGATACATGAAGAACAAAATGACAGGGTAAAAGGTTATAAAAATTTTATTTAAATATCTTTAATTATGGTTTAAAAACTTCCTAAATTTCCATTTATGGCCTTAGTCTTGGTAGCTGATTCTTTTCCTCAGTTGTGAAAGCTCCAAGTGCTGAAAAAATGGTTAAAAAATGATGTTGGTTATTATAGTTTAATTAGTTTGTTTTTAGAGCTTTCTAATTGTAACCATTCTTCGCTCTAGGGTGAATTGAGGTGCATGATAGGTCTGTGAAGCTTTCTTGTATCCATGGTCACCATTTACATTAGACAACAAGTTTAACAAAGTCAATCACTGCTGGGATGATTGGATGCTCTGAATAGTGTTTTTTATACAAACCATTTTATATTTCCCATTTTGCCCCGGTACCCCGTTTTACCCCACCTTCCCTATAATACAGTTACATCAATTAGTCTTTAAAGACATCGTGTAGGAAACTGCTAAAATATCGTAAGTCAAGTTATGATGTTCGATACTTATGTGATTTAGTTTTCGTGGGGATTCAAAAATGTGAACATGGTTTATATTCATATTTTGTCAATATCACTCGATAAGCAGGAACGTCACTCATGTTCATTTCAATTCCTCCAAAGATTAATTGTAACAGTCTCATGCCTAAATATTGAAAAAATACAATTGTCAAATAAAAGCCGAATTTAGCGACAGCTCAAATGACTAAAGCAGGAACAAAGGGATTACTCTTTATTGTAACTTACGACAGTTTCACCACAAAGGAATTAATACAAGACATTTTTTTCCAATAAAATAGCGGCATCTAAAATAAAATCTAAAGGTACAAAAGTGTTAAAACAGTAACAGTATTTCTTCAGACAAAAGTTGGCTCATTTACTAAAAGTTTGAAATCCCGGAAATGTATGCTGCTATCTGGAAGACTCTCGTCCAAAATGGAAACGCTAGACATAGGCCTCCTGATTTAACATTTGGAAATAAATAAAAATGTCAACAGTCAACAGTGATGTACAACCTACCATTCCTGTACATTATATTTCCAGTTTGTTTCTCCAAACGGAAAATGTTTATTGCCAGTGCCGAAGTGATGTCCACACGGTGTGATAGTTTAGGGGTGAAATGATACGTTTTTGTCGTTATTTTTGTAGCCTGGAGTTTCAGAGTTGTCTTGCTTTTTGTTGCTTCTGTGGACGAACAAATCAGACTAATGACATTAAAGCAAAATCTTCCAATTAGTTGTCTCCCGCTGCAAGCATATTGAGCCACATAAATTAACTTTTATTATTCGTATTACAAACCCAAGAGTTGCATGCTCTTTTCGTCTTTTCCAAGCCAGTTGGCTGCCTTGCATCTGTATTCTCCGAAATCCGAGTGATCGGTGATGACGATTTTGAGGCTGAGAATGACTATTTGATCTCCTTCTTTGTATGCTTCGATTCTGTGCTTCATGGAGCTACTGACTCTGTGACCATTCCTCTCCCAGTAGTTGACGGCATGAGGAAAAGCGGTGATGGTGCATTCGAGGATGGTCTCCCTCCCCAAATTCTGCAGGATTCTGCTGTTTGCCATGTAGACTTGAGGGGCGACTGAAATTCAATACATGTATTTCGAAATTCGAATTTAGTAATTCGATTATCCATTACTTGTAGGTGACCCACAATCTAATCTAATGTATCAATAATTATACCGAAACAACAATCTAAATACATTTTTACAAAATAAATAAATGATTTTAATATTATTAAATTTTTTATATACTTAAAGCATTTTATATTATTGTTTATATTTTTAGTAAATAAATTATTGTAATAAAACCTATCATTCCTCAGTTGGTACCATAATTAATCATTTCAATTGAGTTAATATGTCTAAACTTGTTATTTTTCAAATTAATAATGTAATAATTCGGTAATAACGAAATTAATAAATTAATAATCTTATTATTAAGCATTCCGTTGACAAATAATTATAATATTTTCCAGTTGTAATTATTTTAATTTATTAAATTTAAAAAATAAACAAGATCGTTTATTGCACGATTTGATGGAAACTTTAAGACTTATGTCAGCAAGTAATCAATATCTTCCAAACACAACTTTGTGCCATCGCATGATGTTCAGTGATGCGTGGAGTATGTAGTGTGAGTGCAAGAATTGCTTGGAATGGTACAAAACATGTGTCGATCATTGAAAAAGCATGGAATGAATGTCCTCACATTCCACTGTGAGCTTCATTTGCCTGGAAGACACTGGAGGAATGCCGTTGCTCGCCGTGCATTCGAAGATATCGTGGCAGTGTCGAGTCACATTGGGGATGATCAAAGTTGACCCGAATGCACCTGCTCCTGTAAATGATTTTCGTTACTAAATAATAATATTAATAAATGTAAATGATTTTCGTCAACTAAGTAATAATATTAATAATGTCTCTATTCTACGTATTCCTATACTACACATTCCTTTACGAAAAGAGCTTTTAAACTATTCTCCAGTAGCAACTGAGTGCATGTTTATGATGAAAGCCTCGTAGGAACATAACTTTGACTTGTTAACTGGAGATCGTTCGACAAGAAATCAAAAGGAGCAGAACTTTAAAGGTCTTCTTGTCCTTTAAATAACTTGTTATAATGGCCTTATCTATCGTACATCCTCCGTGACTGCATTTTTCAAACACTTCCTCTCAATCGATGTCATAAATCAGTTTATGCCACACACGCATGTGCTTTTCAATATGCTCGCTTAAAAGTAAGATATACTGTGATCACAATTTTAAAATTTGTTTACATTTATAGAAACAAAGTAAACAAGAGAACCATTTTTAATGACATTCTGTTTGTAATCGTACGACATACACAATAATAAAAAATTATCAGTCACATGATATCATTTCGAAACAATGACACGAACTTGTTGACCATCCTTACCGTTCGTGGTTTTGAACTTGCATGCCTTTCTGTTGCGTACGAGAGAAACTTTATTGGAGCGCATAGTCCAGGTAACGTGAGGCATGGGGGTTCCAGTTGCATTGCACACCAAAGTGACCTGACGACCCTCAGTCACTGTCAGATTCCCAGACGAAAACTCGTCTCTGATCGTGGCTGGAACTAAAAGTGTCAGGAAGTTTATGTCTGAAACGAAAACAGGAAGCACGGATTCCTTTGTTGCCACATCAGGGGATCATAAGGGCACGTGACATCGCTGATCGTAAAAGACTTTTGAACGGATGTATGGATGAATGGAAATTCTAGAATTTATTCAGAAGTCGATTTCTCAAGCAATCATCACTTTCAATGTAAAGATGATGTTCCATTGAATCCAAAGTAAGTATTCCAACCGAGAGGTGATCTGTTCCAGAAGAATTAAAAAGCTTAAAATGGGAAACAACAAACATTAGGAAACAGGAAAGTTGCTTTAATAGCGGTAATACTTCAAGGACCTTCATGCTCAGCAGAGGTCAGCAGCGATAAAAGAATGGACGTGTTTTTAAATTATTAAGTCCATCTTTAGTCTGCAGAAAATATGGCGACTTTATCAGTTACAGAGAAGCGTAATTACAAAATGTTTCGTTTAAGGCATTTTGCAGAATTTACAGTCCTACAATCTTCCAAGTTTCGATTTTTACAACAAAAATATAAATACTCACACGCGGAGTAACAAATTTAAAAACATGAGGCTTTAGTAGCACGAGTTGAAGAAAGTTTTAAAGAAGAAAAAGGGACGAGAAAAAGAAGAAATGATGACATCATGGAGCAGTCACACTGTGCCTGTCATTCATCTCTCGACGCTGTGACAAGTGTCGGGTTTATCTCTTCAGAGCACCTGCGTAACCTCGTGTTTCGGCGTCAATGAAAATGTCGCTGCCTATGAAAACTTAAGCGCTTAAGGGACCATTGATTGATGACCATGCCGAATAAAGAGTGCAGATGATGCGATAACTCTACCAGTAAATATACACGTCCGTGAAAAGGGCTTCATGTTTCGGCTGTAAATAGAAAGATGTCTCCGACTCTTTTTACTCCATCCGGGAAATCATAAAAAACCTGGAAAAACCTTTGACTCGAAGAGTGATTTCCTTGAACTTGACGGGGTTGGTGTTGATCGTACACCTGTAATGGCCTTCGTCTTCTCTCCTCACTTCCCTGATTTGGAGGTTCCATTCTTTCAGGGACGATCGAATGATGCTGAATCGGGAGTCATCGATTATCCTACGGTCTTCGTAAGTGATGGTCATGGAGTTCGAGTCGAGCCAAGCAACCTAGCGGGCAGCTTTTTTGTTATATCAGGGTAGTAATGCAGGCTGACACTTAGAAAAATGACACGTACGGACTTACTTTGTACTTGCCCAAATATTCTATGGAGCAGGGCAAGATGACGGTCTGTAATTTGATTACAGTCACGTTTGCCACCAAGGAATCGAAATTAGGATCAAAGCCGATGACTGGAAGACATTCGTAACGGTTAAAAAATTTATTTCAAATAGCGGAAAGTAATTCTTCTCGGAAGAACCTGCATTGTCGTCGTATGAATCGTATGATCCATAATCGTATCCCGGGTCACCTTCGGTCTGAGCTGGATGGTAAAAATAGGCGCATAAAAGTGATGCTTGCATACTAAATGAGCGAGAGATGACAATTTGTTATTGAAGTTTCTCGTTGACAATAACGTCTGTTTTGTTTAACTCTTGAGATTCGCAGAAAAAAATTTAAATCATTTTGAGGGCCGCATCAAAGCGTCATAGTACTCCAGCGAGGAAACATAAATCTCCGATGACTGGCGCCAAATATGAATTTACTCATTTTGTTTTCCTTCTTTTCTCATTTTTCCTGTGCAGGTCATTTCCATTGCTGATGTTTGAAATGATTTCGTGTTAAGAATTTTGAAATAAGCCTCATTTATAAATATATAGCACTTTAATTCAGAGTATGAGGTGCCGTAACAGTCGAGTGTCATCTACTGATGCATAGTTACTCATTGAACATTGATTTCAGTTTCAAATTCTCAAACAATCGCATCGTTTAGAAATTCTTACAATGGACAAAAACCGAGGCGGCCTTTAAAAATCCGTTCAAAATTGAATTAAAGAGGCATGCGTTTTAAAATAGGGCGGATGTTTAAATCAGACTGAATGAGATTCGAATGAATGAAGGGTTGAATGAAACATCCGACGATGGAGTGGCCTCCCACAGCAAAACATTCAATGTTTTGGAGTCAGGAAGTGACCCCTGCTCATGAAGATCTCAGTGATTTATCGACCACAAAACTCCAGCACCATAAACATCTTCATTCCATTTCTCAAGATCATCACCAACTCGTTGATTGAATTCGTGCATTCGAAATTCATTTTCTTAATTTGAAATAAATAAACAAGTAATTAAATTCATTCGACAATGGCAACGATGTAATAAATATTCGTAAAAAAATATAATTTCAACTCACCATTTGTGGAGATGAAAATAAAAAAAAGAACAAACAAAAATTCTTGGAACGTTTCCATCGAATGCACTCCCAACTTCACATCGCACTGAATTTCAACTTTCTGACTCGAGTCCACTTCGCTATCATCGTCGTCGTCTTCATCACTTCTGTGACGTCACCACCAGGTTGGACCTGTATTAAGCTATACTGCTCTTGAACTGACGATTATATGTGTATGTAGGAAATGTTTTGTCTGCAAATACTAATAATGCTGTCCCGATATTTGATTAAAATCCATTAAATGTTTTGAAATGTAAAGAAATCTTTCTATAAATGCAAATATTTATAAATACTTTCTATAAACAACTTTCTTAATAGTGACCAAGATAAAAAACGAATTATTAAAAATATATTAATTCAATTATAAATTACTGCTGGTTATCTTATGACTAATTGTAACAAGCTATTTAAAAAAATTATAATAATCGATTATTTCAAGTCATCCAAGATATGACTTATTATTATTGATCTTATATTATATGACTTATTTATTTTCAAGAAAATAAACTTTCAATCATTTCAAACATCTCATTTACTTCAGGAACCAAATGAGCTGCAGACACCGACTGGGGAACAAATTTTAGCCGCAAAAGAAAAATTTAGGGGTAGCTGGATCCGAGTTTTTTCTAAATAATAACTGAATAAATTCTAATATTTGTTATGAACAAATAAGAGTAATATAATGTTTGTAAAACATATCTCCGTACGTTTTATGTTTGTTACTGATTTAAGGAAATTGTTTTAAAATTCTAAAGCCACCACTCATTAAAACATACAGAATCTTTTGATACTAGATTCCAAGTAGGGCTGTCGATATTTTATTTACCGAATGTCGATAAATAAGAATTTGAGGGCAGAGGAAGACCCTGGACAATCTTGGCAACGAGGCATTCATACCTGAGAAGGGGCAAGGTCCAGAGTGTGACTCTGTATCAGCTACATGACAAGCTACTGATCAACATTGCGTCATCCCTCTCTGCAAAATAAGAATCCTCTTTACCTTCAAAAACCTGGTGTGAAGGTTGGCCGAATGGGTTGAGATCCTGCATATGGCCGTAATGGCAACAGTCGTAATGTGTCGTGTTCACTACCCAGCTTGCACCGCCAAGGAGCGCCCTCGAGTAGGGGTGCTATGTAAGTGGTAGTGCGATTATAAAGCGCCTTCACATCCTGTTCGTATTCATAAAACTATAAAGATCGGCTAAATACCAAAAATAAATTTGCATTTTTCTGAGGCACCTTTTGAGAGGAAAAAAAATCCGCTTCTTTTTTGGCAGGCCAAGAAGGGAAGCTAGCCTATGTTATAATGAGATAGCTATTGAATATCTTCCTATTCTGGCCAGCTCTGTACCTTCGGAAAAAGTAGAATATATTTTTATATACATCAGATATTATCCAAATACATGAAAATAGAATAATATTTGCAGCAGCAGTAGAAGCAGGATGTCCAATAGCCACTGTCATAAACTTCTTCTGTTGAGTTGTGAACACAAGAAGTTTAGGTTACAAGTTCTGCAGAACAAACCTTGAATTGTTCTATTTGTGTGTTTGTTTCTAATAAGAGAGTAATTACAAAACAATGATATTATCTGCATACCATCAGTAAGATCTGTGATGGCTACGCATCCCAACTCGATATATCGATATTTTACGAAATATATCGAAGAAAGTGATATCAATTTAAAAAAAAATCAATAATTTCTAAAATATCGGCAACGCTAGGGCCCTTATGTTATATAAATTTGGTAATGGAAAAACAAAAAAAAGGTCATGATTGTAATTTTAATACTTTTTACCGGGCTGACCCCAAAAAAATTGCCGGATCCCTGGGCACTTTCCCTTTGCCCCAACATGGTCCTGGGTTTACATACATGTTTGTAGGATGAATACTGTTTCAATTCTATGTATTAGGATTCAGATCGACCCAGAAGGTAATAAGGTTCCCAAGGCTTGGGAACTTGATGTTTATATATGAAAAGGCTTTCATATAAATTTATTTGTCTGATAAATATGAATATTTTGTTTTATGAGTTTTATAAATTTGTCTATAATGATATAAACATATTTTGTTTTGTTAGTAAGAAAACATTATTATGCTTAATATTAACCATGATTTTGAATATTGTTGCTCTTATAGTTACAACTACAACCTATTATCTCATAATTATAACTTACAGCCCCAGTTTCCCCTACAATTCTTACTAATAATCAAATTTAATGTAAACAAGCAATTATTCAGTTGTCTAAATAGTCAAACAATGCTAAATTCAGTCATCATAATGTTTGTCTGACAGCAACTAAAATAAAGACCAATCTGGGCCAACACGACCGAAAGTCAGTTCCATTCCTCCACATTTCTGTTGCTGAAAAGATTCTTGCAGTTTCTGTGAACCAAAAGGATGCCAGCTTGAAATCACACCCCGTAGTTTCATTATCAGCTCAGAATCATCCATCCTTGGTCAGGGAAACTCCTGAATTTGATTAAGCGCTATTTTATGGTGCAAAATTAAGTCAGAACGATTTTTTTCAACAGCTAAAGAAAGCAGTTTTTTTCGTTAACCTCTTTGCATAAGTCCGGATCGACATGAACCGTCTCTATACTTCATCCGTCAGGTCTCGGAATTCTGTAAGTAAGAGTACATGTATTTGGATAATATCTGATGTATACATATTAGATTCTACCGAATATGGCATATATATGACTAGTGAGCCAAACAAATACGTCTGCCTAGTCGTCAGTCACATTTTTCATGTTTTCCACGGTTGAATACAATATGAGAGCAGACATCGATAAAAAACGAATTCGCAAATTAAAAACAATATTGTTTAAATTTCAGCGACACCTCTGTAACTTCATCTCCATAATGAAAGCTGCTCATTAATCAAATCACGCCAGTTAAAAGATTGATTAGGTTTATTCGTAATATCATCGAGTCAAGTTAGTGGTTTTGGTAAGCACGCGCGGGCCGGATATTTGAATGGCGGTAAAGTCAAGCGATGAAGAGGAACTGCATATTTAATTTATAAATAATTTGACTGTAGTATTTGCTATACTTTAATAACATTAGTGGGGAAAATTCCGGATTTCAAAATTTTTGCAGCATTGATAACTAATGAAGATTTTATAATCTTTCTGCAAGCTAGTCATATTATGTAATTTAAGTTTGTCGTTATGAAACGGGGGCTGAAAGACATTAAATAAATCTAAGTAATAATTTTTAGAAACTACAATCAATACTCATTCTATTGAAAACCTTTTTTAGCCCCATTCAGCGTCATTTTCGGTTGAAGGCTGGTTGTCGGTTAATCGTAGTCGTTTTTCAAAAATGTCGCGGACTGATGATGTTTATTGCGTTAATAAATTGCCTGAAATTTGCATCTGGGACAGGATAATCGTAAGTGCATTATTGTCTATTTTACTATTAAATAGAGAATCACATTCATCGGAATAGAAAATCAAAAGAACTTACGAATTATGCAGTTCAAGTTATATTCATTTACTACACGATTCAAGAGAATATGCAGCATTAACATGTTTGAAAATTTCAAATTTAAGTTGTTTTGAATAATAAATCAGTTTTTAAATTCCAAAGCAATGCTTTAACTATTAATTACTTTAACTTCAGCCAAAAAATTCAGAATCATGTGTCTGTGAATGTCCTCTTAGGGAGAAAGCACATGCTGATGAGGCAGTCAATGTCAGTGGGGCAGTGAAGGATGTTATTAGCCCCAAGCCTCTCACTATTTATGAGCAGCGTTTGCAGGATGAAGCAGAATGCAGATATCTTAGATCACGTTATCCTATTGAAAGAGGACTACTGAACCCTTTGTACGTTCCCTGTTGCTTTGACAAAATCAACGTGACATTTGGAATTCCAACCAAGATAGGTAGACCTTAGATTGTGAAGCATGACATTTGTTCTTGTAATTGCTATTGCTTTAAATATGATGCTGGAAAGTATGATCATAGTTAAATTTATGGCTGATATATAAGCCAAATTACTTTATACAACCCACATTTGATAGGTGAGTCAGTCAAAGATTTAATCAATCCATCAAAATCAGCTGATGCAGTTGCATGTGAATCCTTAACTGGTCATGAACTTTACAAAATTTCTCATAAGGTGAGACCAGCATAAATGAAGTTATATTAGGTCATAATTACTTTAATTAAAAAACCACAAAGCAGAAGTTCAATACATGTATGTTCTGGAATATTGTTGGACTGATTCATCTTATTTTTAAAACATGATAGCTCCATATAAGAAATTCACAAATGTCTGTCAGATGTAAATATGATTTGTTAGGTTGACTGATGTATTTCAACAGTTTGTAACAGTTTCTATCGAAAAGATGAAAGTTTTATTTCTCGAATCACCAGATTATTTATATACATATTTAGTAAGTTTCGTTTTTAGAATAAATTTAGTAAGATGTGTTTGTGAACAATATTTGTCTGATGACTTCATCTTTCGTCCCAAGGTAAGCATTTCAAAAAGTAGCAAAGATGCACCGTAGACATTTTTGTGTCCAAGAAGTCCAACAAAAGTCGTAGAATCTCAAATTTGTGAATTTTTCTTCTATTGTTTTATTGAACATTGCGATTCACATGTTGTTCTTATTTCTTCATTACGATAGGCCCACCTTCCTGGAGAATTTGTGACAAGGAATTACTGCAGCCCCTCGTACAATCCATTCGTGAGGTTTGGAGAGAAGACCGGATGTGATCATGCAGGTTACGCATTTATTTCTTGTGTGAAGATGAATTTTAGTCTGTAATTTAAAATTCATTTTGGGTTAAATCTCTCATGTCATACAAATGTACATTTTACATGTTCTAAAAGTATATTTATAAAAAGTTAAACGGAGCCTTGCTAAGAAATACTTAAAAGTTGTGTCCAATGATGTGATAGAAGCCTACTATATATCAATACAATAAATTAAAATAATTTTCACTGTTTATTTCTGTGAAATCTAAAATAATTCCAAACATAGGTAAAAAGATCCAGTGCCTTTTGCAACCGGATTTGAACAAATGTGAACCCATTAATTTCGCTTCCTGTAGGTTCAACGAATATTCAGATAAGTACTCCTACGAACTTGGAAAACCTAGAAATCCGTTGGTTTATTAAAGCTTTTTTTATGAAGTTCCACCGATATTATTCTTAGATAAACTAAAGAATTGAAAAAGCTAATTGAGCATTCAGATAGTAGGAAAAGTTTTCTCAGTTTCTTCAAATCATTTCTGTCCTAAGCTGAGGTCGAGCACCCTATGTCATAGCTTAAATGACATTTTATAAATAACATAAGTCTAAAGTAAATTGTCATAAACCAAATTTGATTTCATGATTTGTTTACTTGATTTTTAAAATGATGACGATATGTTTTATAATGTTGTAAATTAAAGTAAAAACTGCAAAATAAGAATTTTTGCGTCAAAATATAAATTGTTTAGTAATAAGCATAATGAATGCTAATTAATGATGTGACGTCGCACTTCATTAATTAGTCTTCCCGTGCTAGCCTCAGAGATTCCTCTTGCCTACCTCCAACACACGTCCATGGAAAACCAAGTCTCCACGACAAGTACAGTTTGGGAGATTTGTTGCATTACAGAGACGAAAATAATTTAATGAGAGGAAAAGCCGCTTTTAGGTATTTTTACAAAAATCAGAAGAATGCTAAGTTATGACTCAATAAAACATCGGTTATTCTCTGCAATTGATAAGGAAAACATGATTCATGGGAAAATATTTTGATTATCATTGTCTTATTTGTCAGATGAGCAGATAATATGTTGATTTATGGAATTAAATTATTACGTATAATTATTTTTCTGGAAAATACACAGATCAAAAATTACTGAAGTAAGAAATCATCTGAAAAGGGTGAATTGGACAAATTTTGAATCTGCTGAACAGGCTTTCCAATTTTATGACAAAGTAACAAAGATGTTGCATTGTTGGCAGTAATGATGAATATCTTTAATCGCTGTAATTTACTTGTAGTAATGCTTGTTTATTATAAGTGCGAGGGTTATGTTTATAATTATCTTTATGCTTAGGAATGTTCGATGCAAATTTGATTTTCTTATGAAAACTTCAAAATCATTTCACATTTACAGTGCTAATAATAATAAGCTTATTCAACATCTTTAAAGTTGTTTGGAAGGTTTAAAATGAGGGATGGTTAAAAATAAATTACATGATGCAAAGATAACCATTGTTATGGTGAAGTTGAATGCAATCAGTCATTACTAGAGAGGGGGAATAACCCGAACCCAGTTCTAAAGAACAGAACTAGAACCCAAAAAGCCGGTTTTAAAGAACCGAAAAAAATTTTTTTCTTACAAGAGCCCGAACAGAACCGAGCTCAGGTTAACTGAGAACTCGAACAGAACTAGAAACGTTCAAGGTTCAATTTTCAAGGTTCTTTCCCATTAATTTTTTTCTTTCACTTGCTTACTATTGGAAGCTTATACTTAAAGCATGGCCCCCACGTGATTCTTAAAATCAACGAAAAATTACATTTGAAATTTTTATTTTATTTCATTAATTTAAGACTTAAGACGTAAATATTGGTTGCTGTTCCTCGCTAAATCCGCAAAAGATGGTACAACTTGTCATAAAATTAATGGCAATACCAGCAACCACGAAAGTGAACGCATATTTTCAACACGTGGTGTTTTGCTAATAGACAGACATGTCGGATGAACGCATCAACACTTGAGATGCTTATTTTTCTAAAATATAACATGCACATTTGAAATATTATAAATAAATGATGTAAATGCACACTGTACTGCGTTAGTGTATTTCATTGCGAATTTAGCAATATGTCGTTTCAAGAACACGAACTGATCGGAACAAAACCGAACCCACTTTTACAATGAACCCGAACCGGACTTGAACCCCTAAGAAAAAATTTGACAAGAACCCGAACAGAACCAAACCCATGTCTGCTAAGAACCCGAATCGAATCAGAACACAAAATTTTGAGTTCTTTCCCACCTTTAGTCATAACCTTTGTTATCAAACTCAGACATTATTGAACCTTTGACATAATTTTGCATTTCAGAAAAAGAAGGGAGTGATTGATGCCGAATCATTAAGAGAGGTTTTGCTTCAGTTCAACATCTGTTTGACAAACACAGAACTTACTGAACTCATCAGGGACTGTAAAGAGACCTGCCTCAATGGAAGGGAGTCATTCTTCAATTCCTGCAGCTCCTGTTGTCAGTGCAGGATGATTGGCTTGAATAAACGCCAATGTATTTTCCATGGGAATAACAGCCCTGGTATTCCTTGTGAATGCACAGATGCACTTAATCTCGCAAAACAATCAGCAGAATTTAAAAGTGGCGATTCAAGCACTTCATTTTATCCAAAGGACCAAGAATCCTCCGCTACTCATAAAAAATGCAGCCATGAGTTGGTTAGCAAATACGTCCCTGAGTGCAACAAGCCCTCAGATTGCTGTAAAATATGTGGTCGCGATTACATGAACTGTACGTGCGACAAGGAGAAGATGGTGAAAAACGAATTAGAAGATTGTTGCACTCCTGCAAAGGATTCTGTCACTTACGAAGTCATCACCTTTCAAGAGTTTCTTCACTTTCTCACCTTCTTCCCCTACATCTCCAAAACTAAGAACATTTACGGAGGTGAAGGGCGTGTGGATGTGAATTTGTAATTTTCTATTAAGTGTGTGTGGCAAATTTTATAGCGCAATCAAAAATTATATTTTTATAACTTACACAAACTATGACGAATAATTGTAGACAATGTTGAAGGACAACAGAATCGATTCAGTTTCGGTTGTAATTCACTTTTGTTACGCGTAACGGCAGCTGAAATGAGTTGAGTCTAAAGAATTTATTGTCGACAAACCCTTGACTTTCACAGGCAGACGATTCGTCAAGCAAATTGACAAAAGAGGATCTGATCATTTCAGAACTTCACAGGAAGTGAACTCCATTTTCGGAGAGGTGGACGTGAGCAGTAAGTTTTGCTCTTTGAGCGCCTGTAATCAATTTTCAATCGATTTTCAGTTTTTCTGTTTTTTTTTTATTTATTTCCTAATTTGTTTTCTCAAGTGTTTGTACAGATTTATTTTTCAGCTTCAATGTGTTAAAGTTTATAATAATAATAGTGAAGCTTCAGTTTATAATCTTTTTTTTAGAAATATACGCATTTGGAAAGATGTCAGATTTTACAAAGTCATTGACTGTGGAAATGGGCACATCGGAGAATGCTGTTCAACTCCAAAAGAAATTGGACAGAGTGAAACCACTGCTGAATCCTTCGATATTCTTGAGGTTTGGATTCACAGATGAAGACCTCAATAAGTCACGAACCTTGGAGCAGGTTTTCCAACTGCTTTTGTCTCTTTTTCAACTCTAAATGCTGAAGTTTGTCTTTCTATGGGTGGTATTTATGCTTAAAGGAACTTGTTGAATATGAAGATTATAGTATATTATAGTTATAATAAAATTACATATTGAATTATCTACTAGCTGTCTTGTTGGATGCTTTTCTCTTTAGTAGTATCAAAGGTTTCATTCATTATCTTAGAAGTAACATCTTGATTTGAGCTTCGTTTAATTCAGTTGAAAAACTTGTTTGTATTTTTCATTTTTCAGATTCAACAGATCTTTGGCAGCTATTTTGAAATTCTCAATCATAGTGAATTCGAAGCTTTGTACAGAGAGGCGTCACTTGAGTCAAAGGATGGCATGGTTTCAGTCGAACGATTCAAGAAGTTTTTGGATCGCAGGTTTAACTATGGATGTCTGAGCCTCCTCAGCTTCTAATGATGTTATGCTCTTTTTGATAAGCATTTTGCCAAATGATTTGACACATTTTCTAAACGACTGCTCAATAATCACTTTTTTGAGTGTTTATTATTGGAGTAGACCTCAGCTTCGCATTATAAATCTCTGATTCAGTCAAGTTGCCATGTCAAGTCTGCCAAGTCTGATTGAGTCAAGTTACAATTAAATTGTATCGTTCATGTTTTTCTTTGGCCGTTTATTTCTCGACTTTTTACTTTATTAAGTCATTAACTCGCATAATCATTCGAGGAGAGAGCAACTAAAGAGTTATGTACACATATTGATCGTTTGTCAACCCATCCCAGCTCAGTGCTCTACTACGTCGCTTGTCCGGCTGGCACACTAATAACTCTGATAGCCTCAATTAATAATCAACTTAAGATCTTGAAAACTTAGTTCAAAGGGATTTGTAACATGTCCTGAGAGTTCATGGCAGTTCGTAAAGTTAACATCACAAGTGGTTTTGGTGATTTAATTAAAATTGATAGAAAAACGGGATCATGAGATGCACCACCTGATGAGAAAAGTTAAAAAACTTTTGATATGCATTTCGACTTGACATTTCGACCATTTGGGTGCGACACGTAATCAATGAAACTACCATTCAATGTGCGCTCCATAATTCGAGACATTTCAACCCGTAATAGCAACAACACTATGGAAGAAATTGGCAATTAGGCGAAACGAATATTTTATTATTGTAATAATTGTAACATTAGCAATTCAAATGATTAATTTCAAGTAATTCTCAGACATATTCTTGTCAACTAAGTGTTGACACAATTCACCGCAGTTATTCGAAATAAAAACTCTACAATTACAATTAGTTAAAGACTTTATTTTGACAATGACGCCTAACTAATACACAGCCCTCATCACGTACATGCGTTGACTCGCCTATAAAAGCAGCAACAAACATCATCACATGAGGTCATTTACTGAGGTCTGTTGAAGCCAGGATGGATGCTGATGAGTTTAGAAGGAGAGGAAAAGAGATGATAGATTATGCTGCTGATTACCTGGAAAACATCAAGAGCAGAAGGCCTTTGCCTCAGGTAAAACCAGGCTACTTGATGGAGCTCTTACCTGGTGAAGCCCCAGATGAGGGGGAAAAATGGGATGACATCTTTGGAGATATCGAGAGGGTCATCATGCCTGGAGTGAGTTGAAATTTATTAAATTCGTTAAATTAATTAACGCAACGTTGGGAAATTCCCAGCCTTGTTGACCAATCAGAGCGCGCAAGCCGCTATGTTGTCGTTTATTACAACTGTTTAGCAGTCTGCAAATTAAAATTACTGTTGAGTGAACGTTTGGTTTTAAACCAAAAAATGACTGTGGTATATTTGTATTTATCCGATTTTTGAGTGCTTTATGTATCCAGGCAGGATGTAAAGGCACTTTTAATCGATATACCATTTATATAGCGCCCCTACCCGAGGGCACTCCCTGGCAGTGCAGGCTGAGTCGCGAACACGACTGTTGTCAACCAGCAGGCCAATAATATTAATGACACTGACTGCTTTTAAAGTTTTAGAATTTGGTTGCTGAAAGTTAAGAAAGTTAATAATGTTGTGGCCCGTTTAACTAACGAAAATAGTAGTTATGGACCTCTGCTTGAAAAGCTTAGGAGAACTGCATTAGACTATGCGGGAGCACCGTTCCTCCATACGCTCTTGGTCTGCTTAGGTATATTCAGCCATCCATCCTAATTAAATATGCAAAGCGCACCAATCCATAGCCAATCATACCGACGCGCGGCATCACGCAGACGAACAATTAGGCCCATCGCTCAAACATACTATCTCCGCGCAATAAACAAACACGCAAAATAAAAAAAAGTCATGTCACTGACAATATGTAAAATAAATAAAGACAAATTTCGTTATACATAGAAATAATAAAATATTTAAAAAGAAAAAATCGCAAATCTGTCAATTTTGTCCCATTCGCAGGTGACCCATTGGAACAGTCCAAACTTCCACGCCTACTTTGGTACTGCCAATTCCTACCCAGCAATATGCGCCGATATACTCTCTGATGCCATCAGTTGTGTTGGATTTTCGTGGGTAAGAAGTTTAAGACTTGAAGATGATTTAATTAATATTCATTAACTGAAGTTTCACTGATTGACTTCACGAGTAAACACAGAAATATTTATAAGAAACTTTGAAATGCAGGTAAAATTGTGAAAGCGATTTTATTTTCTTCGAAAATATTTACAAAATATTCATTTAATTTAAATATTTATTAAATGCGCAATTTAATTAGGAATATGATTCTTAGTACGAGATTTATTTTATTCTATAAATTATTATTATTCTTCTAGAAACTAAGACTTTTATTGAAGTCTTTCATAATTTGTACTTTGTTTTATCTGATCAAATGTTTCAAATTATGCACACACTTAATGGGAGAAAAGAATTTTCTAGTTATTTTATTAAAAAATCGTTTACTTTAATTCTAAATTATGAATTCAATAATCGCAGTAGTATTACTTTTCCGAAACATATTAGAGCCACGTATTTACAATTTCTTCCACATAAACATCATATAAAGTGCTTCCAACATTTTGCAAAGTTACAATAATTTTGTTGAACATT
>MPNW01000186.1:246953-260282 GCA_011800805.1 Hirudo medicinalis | reverse complement strand
TAAGTCAAAAGTGGATGTTGAAATGGAAATTTACTTTGGTGAACCAACCATAAAACGTGAAGATAACCATTGACACTGTGGTGCCATAATTCATGGCGCTCACTTCTGAGTGAGTGGGCATTACTTGGAATCTCCATCGAGCAGTGTTGCAAGTGAGAGACTTTTCAGCACTGCTGGAGATGTACTCAGATGACAGGAGTCAATTGCTCCCCGAGAGCCGCGCAACTCATATTTCTTAAAATAAACACGCCCTTACTTAGTTTCATTCTTGACATTCTTTAATTTGTTTAAAAATAAACAATTCTAACCACATGGACCACCAAATCCAGTACCTAATGAAATTTGCTATCAGGTGCGCGTCTACTTGCTAATGCATCCAAAATCGAGAAATTGCTGGCAGCAGTAGAAATGGCTTCTGCTAACTACATGAAACATAATTTTGGGGTTTTCCAAGGCATATTTTGAGATGTTGATTCATTTCTGAAGACACTTTTTCATATTCCACTTTTAAAGAAACTTAACAGACAAGTGAACAAAATTGCAGAGAGTAACAACATGCTTCCAACAAAATAATTCCATTACAATAAGTTAAAAATTAAACAAAAAATCACTGGAATGATAAGGACATCCAAAATCTTCAAACGCCAAGAAAACAAGCCCGAACAAGCAGTGTTTTTGTCACCCATCATTTCAACTATGACTGAAAACATAAGAAATTGCAATATGGCATAACCACAAGCTAAAAGAAGCAGGTGCATTTCGAATAAGATTGTTGCCCCTTTTCTTATGCTGGCTGAGGTCATAGGGTTGGAAGTGGTTTTCCTTGTGTGGCATCAAATACTGTCCAGTCATCTTCCTCATCATCCTCTTCAAGTCTTCTCATTTCCATGCTTGATCCTCTAGAAGATCTTTTGTCATATTTTCTCTTCCTCAAGTTCTTCTTTCTCATCCTATGGCATTGGAAATGAAGAAATTCAATATGTGCCAGTAATAATAATTATGTAATTATAAATTTGTGACCTCGCCTATGCCCCAACTGGAACTCTTACACAAACACTAAATTGGTACCATGGATCTAGGATAAAGTAACAACCAGTACAATCTTTGGCCACTCAATATCGTCAATCAGCTAAATTGGAACAAAGAAAAACTGGATTCTATGTAAACAAGCGGGTTGCTCTTTCAACATAAGTTTTGAAACTAATTAGTAGTTTCATTTAGCATCTGTTGCATCACTAGTACTAGTTTAAAAAGATTAAAATGCCACAGAAAAGAAAAAGTTACGAGGTCTTGGAGTCTCGTCTCATCGTCTCATAATGCAGAAGCATTATGAGCAAATCATTTATCTCTCAAATCGCTGGAAATGTTTTTGTAAAGATATTGCCCCTTAATGATTGCTAGGGAAGTTGGAAAAATTAACAAAGTTGATCTTAGGAAGAATATAAGGAACAGGAGTGAATGTCTTGAAATGAAAGAAATTTCCTGTGATCTAGCATTTGAGAGAATCCCTGAGGATTCTTATGCTGAGGTTACTTGTTAGGAACATGCAGGATATTAAAGCAAACTAGAATGATGTTTCTAGGATTATATCTATTTTACCCCACTTCTCTAAACCTCTTGTCTACCCATATCTCAATTATTGCAGGGGAACATGGGGTAAAAAGCACATGTGGGGCAAAAGGCCCACCCCAATTATTTTTAACAATTAGGAAATTAATCCATATTCTTTGGTAACATGCTACATAGTCAACTTCCATGTCAATACAGTTAAAATTTTGACTAAATTCACAAAGCTATTAAAAGTTATTTTATGTATTAATTTTTTTATTTGCATAAAATTATTATCTTATGTAATGGTTTTATTTTTGCAGACACAATGCCACATAATTATGTCAGAAAAACAGAGAACAAAATGGTTTTGATGCACATAAGGCAGCTCTTGCTGAGCTAGAAAACAAAATATCTCTGAAGGTGTCAGACAAGTAAGGAATATATAGAAAAACTCAGACATCACAGACAAAAAAGTTTTAAACCAAGGCAAACTTAGTCTGGGTCAGTGTAAGCCAGAACCAATATTTATGCTTATTTTGAAGATGCATTGTGTCAAAAAATAAAAAGAAAGGAATCACATATGTTTGGAATGTCTTGATGTGCAAAAGCTGGCACATAACCTTGCTGAGAAGATTGGGATAAATTGTTGGTCCAATAGAGAAAATAAGCTTGCTGTTCATGATTGGCTATTTGAATTCCTTAAAAGAAACCCATCTCTATCTCTGCTCTGACCAGAACCTGTTAGCTTGTCAAGGAGTTGGGTTAACAGACCTCAGGTAGCTCAGTTCTTTGCATACAACACCTAGGAAACACCTCCTACACTGCCTCTAAAATATAGAAAATGGATGAAACTTCTCTGATCTGATTGTGCCATGTTCATTCTCAGCACAGAATGCAAATCAAGCAGATAAACTGACAGCAATTTTAAATAATTTGTGTGCAACACCAAAATCCTCAATAGAACGAAAAAGAATGAGAGCGGAAAGTTATCAACATGCTGCAGATGAAGTCGAGACCCTTAAAAGAGATTATGAGAATGCTAGAAGGCATTTAAGGAGGATCCAGGAGGCACTGAATGAAGAGTCTAAAGAGGAGTTGGCAAATGCAGCTTCAGCCCAACCTAGGATGCCCAGATTCAGGAGGTGGCAAGCCGAGAGAGGACGGATGCGACGATGGCCACAGAGACTTTAGATTTGGTTCATTTCTAGGGACACATTTGGCTATTAACTCTAATGAGTAACTGAATAACCTATTCCACATGATACCAGAAATTGGACTCTATATAAGCCCAATGTTAAATTTTATTCCATTCATTGCATAGGACCTAGGGTTTCTTCAAGATTACCTTGTTTATTATTTATTAATCCAAATCTTTATTCATATAAGTTCTCATTTCCGAGAGAATTCATTGCTGCCTGTGTACCTTCATTGTTTAATTTCATTTCTTATGCAGCCCATTCAGCAGGATAAGTTTCCCTTAGGGCTGCTCTTATGGGTTGTTTTTCCTATTTTTACTATTTTTGCTCCTTGTTCTGTAGAGGTCTTACATGGCCCATAATGTTATTAATATTTTAAAAAATATTGAAAATTCTCAATATGCTGTTGATGAAGTTGAGACTCCTACAAGATCCAGAGAATGCTAGGAGGCATTTAAGGAGGATCCACGAGAGAAATGAAGAGTCTACAGAAGTCGGCAAATGTAGCTTCAGTCCAACCTAGGATGCCCAGATTCAACTTTCTAGGTCAAAACATCAAGGCATCAGATTTTATCAACATGCAAGCTTCTTATTGCCAGTATTCTCAACACCAACCAGAAAGTGGTTTACTAGTTCACCTTGTATTGATAATATTTACACCAAAGCATCCATTCGAAAAATTATTACAGAAAAAATTACAGATGACATATCTGATCATCTCCAAATATTTCTCATTAAACTCCATTATTCTCCCCATCGAATCAAGTCAAATCCTAACCACTTCATGACTTCCAATCACTATTCTTGCAAAGAACTATTTCTTCTCCCTTCAACAATAACACTAAAGATCAACAAAGTATTAAGGAAAATGTTATTTTCTTATGAAATATCCAGCCTCCTTGAAACTGCTAATGTTGTAGAAGACATGTGCTCTCAACTATCTGTGCTACTACGAGAGCTAGGAGCGGCAACTTCCATTCCGTTGTTTGTTCTAGCCTGTTATGTGTTAGGTAGCATGGGTGAATAAAGTAGTAGTTGTTACCTTCCTTTGCATGATCAACTAAATTGCTAGTTTTAACATTTGGCAACGAGGATTGGATCTAAGGATGAATTATGACGATGTTTATGGAAGAAAATTGCCATTGAAACGATGAGCTGAGGGAAAGGCTCCTTGAAGATAGTCAGAAGTGGGAGGAAAAGTTGCAGCTCTTTCAGTTAATTCAACCTCAGACAACAGCAACAGCAGTAGAAGGTAAGACCAGCTTACTTCCAGAGCTCATGAGAGATCATGCAGTTCAGCTGTGATCATGAGTCTGGATCCATGTGGATGGGGCAATTCAAAGCTATTTATTTTATTTTTTATTTATTTAAGCATATATTTAAAGTGCCAAAAGCATCCATGACAGGATATAAAAGGCACTATGGCAATCAAATCAATCAGTCCTACAGTCGAGCGAGCTGGATTTAAAACCAAATGTCAATGACTTGGAAGGTTAAATAGATGAGTTTTAAGGTTATTTTTGAACAATGTCAATGTCTCAGACAATCTGATATGAGACGGAAGATCATTCCACGTCCACGGTCCACATGCACGGAAGGTGGGAATGATAAAACTAATGGTGTCAGACGAGCAGAATGAGACCCTTCCTCGTTGAGAGGCCGTTGTAGTGAAGAGTTCTTGTAGGTATTGGGGAGACCGATGAGTGTGAGCTTTGTAAACCATGAGAGCCATCTTGTAAGGTATTCATTTTGTGATGGGGAGCTAGTGGAGATCATCCAGTAATGGTGACACATGATCAGTGAGCCATGCATTAAAGATGAGCCTAGCTGCTGTATTCATGACCACCTGAAGTTTATGTAAGGCCCATTTGTTGGAGCCATACAGGATTGAATTACAGTAGCCCGGTTTTGTCAAGACAAGCTGGATCACAAGGGCTGTAAGGACCTCAGGAGGCACAGAATGTCGTGCCTCCCTTAGGACACGGAGAGTAGAGAAACAAGCTGCAGCAATCATTCCAGCATGCTTTTCCATTGACAATGATGTGTCAAGGTAAACACCAAGGTTTCTCACAACAGTTGAACTGGTGGGATGGGCATGCTTCATGAAGCAGGATGAAACCAGATGGCCTCCGTCTTGCCTCCATTCAATCTGAGTCGGTTCTAAGTAGTCCAGGACGGACATCACCAAAACACTCAGCCATGCAAAGAGCAAGATGAGGCTTATTGTGTGGCTCAGAATGCATATATTTGCGTGTCGTCCGCACACTGGTGGCTATGGAAGCCATGACGAGCAACAAGTTGCTCAATGTCTGCCACATAAAGGGTTCCTTGCTCATCTACGCTAGGACTGAAGAGGTCCATATAGAAATTTCTGGGAAAACCATTGAAAACTCCGAGTGACCTGCAACTCAAGGAACCAGGGACACATCTCCATAGGAATGACCAGGTGGTAGAAGTGGAGTCTGGGCACCATCTAAAGGGAATTTAGATGCAGTTTTCACCATAGAGTGCAGGGATCCCAATCATCCAAAGTGTGTCTATGAAGTCAGGATGCAACATGCAAATCAGTTGAGAAAGAGACAGATGATGCACTCAAACAAAGAATGTTGTGCGCTGTTAGGCATGTTGGACGTTTGGCTTTCATTTGTGTTTTTCTGGGTGCTGACTGGATTTATCTAATTACTTTTGGTATCATTAGATTTGTTTTCAATTTGGCTGTCGAACTGTGTAATTTTTTAGTCGAAATTTTCAAGCTGTTACGTTCCTTTTTCATAACTTGTTTTGACGTGGTTGTGGACCGAGGTACATTTCAGGTAAACAGTCACCCCTGGAGCAAAGTTACGATAACATCTCTCTCTTTATAATCTCTCACTGAGTCTTGGTGACAATTGTGACTCACATTGACCACCAAAGGTGGCAACTGAGTTCTTTCATCATCACAAGGATTCACACTCATACCCATTCATAATCTTAATCTGGCTGATGATCCTGTTGCTTCTTTCATCATCGCATCAGGAAAGTGTCATCGCCTATTTCTTACATTTGCATTCTTGGTCCAACATCACAAGCATCCAATTATGCCGGGTTTACATGTCCACTGAACCATACTCTTACAATCTGGGTAGGATGTTCATCAGAAGAGAGTTGAGAAAGGTGTTGTTCCATCTGCTTTTCAACTGTCAATAACCATTGTCTCTCCCGGGCATCATCCAAGAAGTCGCAATGATGGGGCTATGAATTCCAGAGCTTCATCTGACAGCAATACTATCGAGGCATCTAACGAATTTATTACATTTGGATGCCTCAACACTCGTTCCATTACCGGCAAATTTGATGTGCTCACAGAAAATAGACATTTTGCCCTTGACTGAAACGTGGCATGATGAGGGATCTGCTGCTTTCTTTCAACTGCATCGGCAGGAATTTACAGTTATTGATTGCCCACTTGGTGGAACCCTTGATGTTGTCCTCCAAAAAGAAAACTGCCATCAATGCATTGTTGTTGAGAGAGTGGACACTGGTCTTTCTGATCATCGGCTTCTCCTCTGGAACACAACTTTCCCACGTACCCCCATTGACTTTTTGTCATGTTTGCTGATGGAGGCGCCTGTACTTGACCCAATTAATTCAACAACTCAGATTATCAGTCCTCTGTGACGACCCAGGGTCCTTCCCTGGTGATATCGACGAAATGGAATCTTTACAATTCAACCCTTGTGGATGTGGTCAACTCACTTCTTCCAAATATCGCATCTCACCTTCATAGGTACAAGCAACCCTGGTTCGATGATGAATGCATGCAAGAGAAGCGACATCTTACAAGACTCAGAAGAGTTATGATGGGTCAGGAACTCAAGACTGCAACTCATTCATTTTAAGGTTGCTGTGCTTCAAGATTGCACAGGTATGGCCCATACTCGACATCATTTCACTGAGACGGCAGTTCTGAAGGTTGCCTTGGATAATCATGGTGCTGTTGATCTCGGCAGTGTTTCTCTACTCCTCCTTGACATGTGTGCTGCATCTGACACCAAGGACCATGGGATACTTTCAAATAGATCGGAAAAATCATTCGAAGTACATCAGGCGGCACTTGGATGGGTCGGATCTTACCTTACTGGTAGAAAACAAAAAATATTGTCAACTGGTGGCCATGACACCGAGGGCATCTCAACTGGCGTTCCATAGGGCTCAGTCCTTGGGCCAATACTCTTTTCTCTATGTGACAGATACAAACTTGTCAAGCAACAAGGCCTCTCTAGTCACCAATATGCTGATGATGTATGGTTATTCCAAACCAGAGGAAATTACATGCCTTGTTCAGCAGACTGTTGAGAGCTTCTGTGCGATTGTTGCTTGGGCGTCTTCTGTCTCCATCTCAACTCAAGTAAAACAGATGCAAAATGGTTCAGTACTGACTCTAAGCAACACCTTATCCCCACAATGCCATCGCATCTTAACGGAGCTGATGTTGTTCCTGAGCTCTTTGGTGCTCAGCTAAAGACTTATTTTTTTAATGAGTGTTACTTGTGACAAAATTACACTAGCCTACTTTTTATTTGCATGCTTTTAATCGTAATTAATATTATTTATTTTTATTTCTGTATTTACTTTTTTTTTTATTTTATTCGACTGCCTTCTGACTGCTCTTTAAATATTGGCTGATTGAATTTGAACCAACATACCAGATATCATGGTTTTGAACTTTCACAATTTGGGAAAAGTTTTACGTGGTGGACTCACTTCTCTAACCTTCATATGAGGAAAGGATAATTCAGCAGTCTCTTTTAAAATATTGCAAAATAATCTGCCTGCCTTCTGCTAATAAAGTATGCTGCTAATCAAGTAATTCAGTAAGATAATGTCCCAATCCATATTTCAAAACTGACATGAAGCGTCTTTCAAGAGAGGAACGTACACAGTTTTGGTTGGCCAGCACTTTCTCTCAGTCTCAAGTATCAATTGGACATTCAAAATCTGCAACAATTTGATGACCAAACAATCACAATGTCATTTTTTGTTGCTCAAATTTTATGAAAATGGCAGCACAATGTAAAATTGATATGTACAATGACCAGAGGAATTTTAACCTAACTGTAATTGCAAGAATTGTCAATGCAACAACTTATGCTGAAGCGGATGGATACTTCCAAAAGCACATCTTGACACCATCACACCAAAATATTGGACACCGGACCTCCTTACATCCTTAAATATGCTCAGAAATGTCCCTCGAGAAACAATGATGGATGAACTTTCAATTGACAAGAACAAAGAAGAGTCAAACAGTTTCTATTCAAACAGAAGAGATTTTTTTTATAACGATTTGATAATACAAGCAAAAAAATTTAAAGGAGCAAATATATCTCAGCAACATTGTCCAGCCAAACTGCATTATAACTTGAAATAGTGCAAATGAAGTATTTATCAGAAGCATTCTTGAAAATGCCAGCCACGACATCGAACTTAGGATACTTGAATTGTTCGCCAAAAGATCCAAGGTATTTTGGTGTACTTGGGAAATCTATTACCGTTTTAGTTAAAAAATATGGAAAGATATTGTACTAAGAAAATTTACATATTCTGCTTTCCAATAGTTGGCTGACATCTGCACTTCTTGACTTGCTTGTTAACCATTTGCAACCCCTCCAAATATCTACTTAAATACCATGCGCCTTTGCAACATCAGCTAAATGGCACTAAGGTTTCAAATGACATTTGATTAAATTATAATTCTAATTCCAAATATATCCTCATATCCTACAATGATTGAGGCATATATTTTGTATGCTTCATAATTATAAATGATAAAAAAGAAGTGCTTTTTATGATGCCAGGAGAGATGCTGCTTAGATCCTTTCCAAAACAAATTGTGAAAGTTCTAAAAATAATGGATATATGTATTTCGCAATGAAGAGAGAGCCATGGACAGGTACACAGAAATAAAGCCATAACTGTGGCATTTAAGTCACCTCTACACTATGGGTTATGGACGAAATGGGCGCATGCCAGAGAAATTATAAGACAGTAAGGCCAATACCTGCCAGTCAATGGATGCCAGAGGATGAGACTGGTTACCAATGGCTACAATGCAATGGTTGCAGTATATTTAATGCACCAACATACAAAGCAATGATGGAAAACCACATCATTCATAAGCTGCTTTTGCATGCAATATTGTATCATACAGCAAAAAGACTCATAAACTCATGGCATTATCTTACATTACTTTAAATTATATTACAAATAATATAAAAAAGAGTGCAAGAAATCCCGGCTCGAAAAAGATTGAGATCATCATCATCTTCTCAACTCATTGTGCCGGCGGGTAGACTGAAGAGCGCTGGAGATAGAGGATTTGCGGTTGCTGGCCCAAGAATATGGAATACTCTTCCCCCAGAGGTCACTTCCGCTGTGACTGTTGAAAGCTTTAGAAAAAGACTCAAGATGCATTTGTTCGGTGGCCTTGAAGTCCACTTTAAATTTGTCAAACAATCAATCAAAATATAACAGAGTGCATTACATGGGCAACTGTAGATCAGTTAGAATTGTTACTTAGTGCCAAATAAGTATTAAAATACTTAAATGCAATCAAGATTTTGAAATATGAGAAGAGATTTAAGGTTCCAGTTCTGAAAGAAAATCTCAACTCAAATATGAAGCCAAAACCATGTTATCAAACACAGAAGGATGAACCAACACTGCAAAAATCATGGATTTGGAACTGTCACAATTTGGAAGGAGTTTCACATTTTTTGTATTTAGCTGATCTTTTGAGTGCCTTTTGTATCTGAATATACGACCGTTGCTATTACGACTGCATGCAGGAATGCAACCCATTAGGCCAACCTGCATGATGCCACATGATGGACTCACTGCTTTAACTTTCCTATAAAGAAAGGAAAATTCAGCAGTCTTTGTGAAAATATTGGAAAATAATCTTCTGCTAATAAAGTATGATGCTAATCAAGTAATTTAGCACGATAATGTCCCAATCCATACTCCAAAATCGACAAGAAGCTTCTTTCAAGGATTTCAGTTAGCCAGCACCTCCTGATCTCAAACCCAATGATGGGTAGTATTTGAAATCAGGGTTGATCATCTGATTTAAATAAAAAAATTTTTAATTCATAGTTTTATTTTATGAAAGATTGTTATGGTCGTCTGCACACTCCTACTTCCTTTTACCTTTGTCTTCAAGTTGTTTATGTTGTGGTGTTTCCTTGCTTGATATTTGACTAGTTTGTATTCGTTTCAGTTTAATAAAAGACTTAGGTTCTAGTAATAATTTATTTTTGTATGAATCATGTCAGCTTCTAGTCGAAAGAGAGACCCAATTTGGAGTTGTTTCAATGAATTTCCTGCTGGTGGAAAAAAGGCATGGGATGTAGAGGACTATATCTACTCAGATGGTGGAGTCCTACTGAGTCAGTCAAAGCTCTCAATATGGATAATATTGTGGTAAGAACAAAATCAGAAAAGGAAGTGCTTGATGGATAAATGTTACATTAGAGAGAAAGACATTGATAAAGCCACACGAAGTGCAATGGAATGCTACAGCCAATTGTTTGGAATTGCATATTAAGCACTGGCCAATAAACACTGCCTACCATCTGTGAACAAAACTGATAACAACATTGCCATTGTTAATTCAACATTGGAGCCTCGTGGATGACCGAAACCAACCTCAGCTGCATCGGATAAAATTCATCGAGACAATTGCACTATCGTCGACACAGTCGAAACACGCAAAGCATTCGAACGTGATCCGGTTCTTGTGACTCATTATATACTACAAAAATTTACAAAATGTTTCCAATAGTCATCGTAGTCACATCATTTCTTAGCTGACTTGATGCATGCGTCCAAGGTACAGGGGACATTCATTAACTGATGAAGAATTTGACAATGCAATGGAGTTGGCTTTGACAAAACACGATGCTATTGTTCCAGATATCACTTTTCAACAGCATTATTCATTTGTTAACAATTAACATCAAAGCCCAGCCATACGCAGACCTGCTAGATTTAAATAACTGCAGCAACTGCAATAACCTAGAAGAAAATTACACAAATGATAATAGAGTGTAAACAGAATTCTTTTTCTCCAGTGAAAAACCAAAATAACTCTCGTTTTAAATACTTTACATAAAGAAATATTGATTTGAATCAGTTTTCCCGATTGACATATTACGGTTCGATTAATATTCTCCTTCATGGCGAGATCGTTGACACCAGATTCTCTCGAACTTATTCTGAATTCCGTTATGAAGCAAGCAAATGAAAATTCTAATCTGCTAATAAAGCAGATGAATGAGCATATGACTAATACTCTCAACCAAATTAATGTCGATATGCGCAAAATGTTGGAAACATTTTCAACGATGGTGCAGATGATGATGTCTCAAGTTACCAAAACTATATCTGAAACTCTCAATGACATGACGAAAGCTATCATATCCAGATTTGAGACGCTTGAGCAGGCTATGCCAACCCGCCCTCCCAGCATGGATTTAACGATAAAAAATGCCATGTGGGATGTTGAGAAGGAGAAATTGGAAAAAACCAAACATCCAAAAAACGTCATTATCTCCGGTCTGCCACCTCAGCCCTCAGTCAACGATGATAGTCTCATCCAAAATTTCTTTGAACAAAACCTCACCGTCAAACCTGCTATTGTAAATGTTCATCGATTTGGAAAGGAGCCTACAAACACCATGCTCTGCGTTACTCTCACAAATCCAGAAGCGTTAACCGATCTGATCTCCTCGTCCCGAGTCCTCCGACTGTCCGCTGATCCATCTATCAGAAAAGTGTTCATAAATCATGATCTAACTCCCAGAGAGGCCGAAGCTTCTTACCAGAAAAGATGTGAGAAGAGATCAAAGGCTGCATAAGACATTTTGTCAGTGATGGTCCAGCACAACATTCAGCCCTTTCAGAAATGAACCAAAGGCCTGGGCATTTACAAACATCAGAAGCATTGTAAATAAACGAGAAGAATTTGCTTTATTTTTAGAGACACATGATTTAGAGATTTTTGGTTTGGCTGAAATGGTTGAATCATGAACCAGATGGCTTATTTCTCCTGAATGAGTATCAAGCTTTTCGTTGTGATAGAGGGTCTCGTGGTGGTGGTATGGCTCTTATTGTTAAGAAGAAACTCAGAGTCAGACAAATTTCGATTCCACCGGAATATAACCATATTGAAATAGTTTGTGTCGATATTTACACTGATAACTCAACCTGCAGAACTATAATCTACTACAGACCAGGAGGATTTAATTCCGAATCTGTAGATTACACTTTCGACAGCATCCAATGTCTCACTCACTTATGCAACAACACAAGGCTGGTATGCATTATGGGANCTCATCCCAATAACGAAATTTACAACTTATTTACCAACTTTATAAATGAAATGGGACTACATCAATTTGTTGAATCTCCAACTCGCCAATCAAATATCCTAGATCTACTCCTCTCAAATGATGCATGCTTTTTATCACAGATTAAAATGATGCCCCCAATTGCTCAGAGTGACCACAACACTATAGTTTTCAAACCGAACCTTCCCAGACAATCAACTATGCTCCATTTCCAAAACTATCAACACATAACCAAATCCTGTTATAAAAATCTAAATAATTATTTTTGTGAAATCAGATGGAGTGACTTGTTTCAGTATTACTTCTCAGTTGATGACTGCTGGAAACTGTTTCTCAACATTGTAGGAAATGCTATCCAGAATGTTGCTCTAGGACAAGGTCAATTTATCAAAACCACAAAAATAAAAAAGCCATCTTACCCTAAAATTCATAATAAAAGCTCAAAAACTGAAACTTCATGCATTCCATAAATGGCATTCAAGTGGGAGGATTGAAGACAAAAACATTTATAGAAAATTTCTAGTGATCTCAAAAGGATCTTAGAAGACTACAATAAGTCACAGGAGAGCTCACTTATATCATCTAGAAATACTGGTCGTTTCTATCGATTTGTCAACAGGAAGCTATCGACCCAATGCAGGAGATAAAAAGACAGGATGGTACATTCACTTCTAATCCAACCGAGATAGCCAATATCTTCGACAATTATTTCTGTAGTGTATTCACAGCTGATGATGGCTCAAACTGTACCATGCCTCCTGTACCAGCAAAAAACTTGAAAAAATCATTTTCACTCCTGATCGCATTTATCAGACACTTCGGAATCTCAAAACCTCTTTCTCATCTGGACCTGATGGCATTACAAATAGTTTCCTTAGAAATTGTGCTGCTGGACTCTCCATACCACTCTGCCATATTTTCAACTTCTCTTTCAATGTGCATGAGATACCCCTCGATTGGAGCTCAGCTTATATCACTCCTATCCACAAAAAAGGTTCCACATCTGATCCAGGGAATTACAGACCAATATCACTCACATCTTCCTGTTGTCATGCAATGGAACAGATGATCAATAAAGACATTTTAAATTACCTACAGGCAAACAACCTTATATCTCCTGATCAACATGGTTTTCTGAATATGAGGTCAACATGTACAAACCTAATTGAGTGTACCAATGACTGGTCAACTGC
>MPNW01000186.1:215503-246941 GCA_011800805.1 Hirudo medicinalis | reverse complement strand
GTGTCCTCATTGATAGTAAACTTACTTTCAAAGCCCATATCAACAATATCATTCACAAGGCCTTTATCAGACTACGCCTTATCCTCAAATGCTTTCGATCACGAGACAAGCGAATATTGACCAGAGCGTATTGCACTTATGTTCGGCCAATCCTTGAATATTGTGCCCGGTCTGGAGCCCCCAAAACAAGCAGCTCATAACAAAGATCGAACGTGTCCATAAAATAAATTTTTAAAAAAATGCAAAGCATTTGGGGAACATTTCCAATATAAATCATAAACTGATTTTAAAAAAAAAACGGTTCAAATTAAAAAAAAAATTGATTTTATAATTTTTAAATTTGTGACATTTAGTAAGTGCTAATGCAAGCCTTTTTTGCAGATGTTTACAAAGTTCCAATTTAACTGGATCTGGGTGTATACCAAGGTGAACCATTAATAATTCACTTATATTGTCCCCACCTATCGCAGTGGTACGAGCCATTGATTTCATCACAAATACCTCAATTTTGTATAGAATGTTAAACATTAAATGTTTGGTGACCCCTGACCAGGTAAATAAGCTATGGCTTTTCTATGAAAAAAAGTAAATCTGTTGAGAAACTTTTAAGGGGCAAATATTAAATATCTCATCAACAATTCAGCTTGGAAAGCATTAGTAAGAAATTGTCCAATAATGCACTAATACCTGGGATTCCATTTCGCTATATTCAAAAACAAGATATCAAACCTGACAAATTTGATGATGAAGAAAGCCACTATAACTAGAGTCGAAGAAGTTAAAACTATGAAGGCTGTCTTGTGGCTCATGAGAGAATCCAATAAAAGGAATCCTACTGGATTCAAGTCACAGGACGCGTTAGTCGATGAGCAGTTCGTCGGAAAGGCTCTGGAAATAGGGGGCTTTCGCACTTCTTCTGCGGCCGTTTTGACCGTTGTTGCAGAAACATTTTCGGTCGGTTTTGCCATCCCAACAAAGCAACAGAAAAATAAAAAACATAATACTGAACTTGACGTGCACGAATTTGTCATAACCAGTTCTTACAACTTTAAAATAACCATTAGGCGATCCTGCACATCAGCACAATCCTCCCGTCTACCTCAATGTGCGACGCAAATTGAAGGGATGTGAGACGACCTTAAAATTTAATATTATAATCGTTTGAGTATTTTATGCAATTAAAGTTTTTATTTTAATATTAAATGATATCTTATCAATTACAAACAATATTTTTGATCAACTGATTAAATTCAAATAGTATTTAAAACCTGCAACAACTACAAGAAAATGTGTCATTTACCTTATGTCAAGACAATATGAAAATTACCAATCCAAGAAAATTTTCAAGAATGACATTAATTCCTTTTTTATTTTGAATCCTCATTTATTTTTATTGAGCCAAACAAATACATATGCACATTAAATATCAACAGAAAAGTAAAATGCAATCGGCTCAAGGGTGACATCCCGCTAGGACTGCCCAGACCATATTTAAAGGTTGACATTAGTCTATGGATTATAAAAATTAGACGGATAACAATTAATGACATTATTGAAACGATGGCAATGAATGACTTGACAATGAATGCTTTAAACATACGTTTAAACGAAGATAAGTTGGATTGCTGGAGTATTGTAGTTGGTGAATTGATCTGTGAAAATATTTTTGGTCCTAAGCATGTGATGGAGTGAAGTTGTATGTTGGTTTTGGCAATGGACTGTTTGTATTTTTGGGCGGATCGGAGTGTATGTGGATGTGATGTTGATTGTTTTACAAAAATCTTGTTACATAAGCTGGGAAGCATGCAACAATCAAATCTGTACATAAAAATACCTGCATGGTAATAGTTAATTAAATGAACTTTTAGGATATTGAATTTTTTAAAGGAAGGTCAATGTGGGAGTTATGCGGTAAATGTAGAGCAATACGTTATACGAGATATCTTTTCTGAAGTTTAAGCAAGGGCAATTCATTGAAAGTGACGAAATAGGGTATAATGCGATTTATAATTTGACGTTTTATTCGATACAATAAGGAAAATTAATTAAACATGAAATAGGATTTTTAAAATACTTTTTTAAACTGGCCTATAAATAATTCCAATGTATGTAATACAATTTATAGGTGACAGTAAAGATATATGTTTTATAAATATATTTAAATTAAAAGTCATTGCAAGGTGGTATCATGAAAATGATATAAAAATTTGAGTGTAGCATGTAACATGGATTTTGACTTCCAACATAATACTTTGATGGTGCGAGTCTACTGTGAAATTATTAAAAGGTTTGGCACCTGCATATCTTCAGTAATAATGAAGACATTCCATTAACGTGTTGATACCGTGAGAGATGAAAGATCTTTTGTTCATTTGTTGGACTGATAAGGCCTGATACTCATCAATCATGTCACATCGAACATTTTTATTGGAATCGAATCCAAGATCGCCCTCAACACAAAGACCACCCCGATTCACACGAACTCGTCAAATAAGAGTTCGTGAAAAGGGCAAAGGTTAAAGTTCGAGGAGCAGGACCTCGCCGAAATTCACACAACGACATCAGACTAATCACACAAACGTGTGTTTGACCAAAACATCTTGAGAAAAGTTCAAACATTTATTTCTCCCGTTTGCTTTCGCAAGATGATCTCATGTCTGATCCTCCTACGATTCCAAACATTCGAATCCGTGCTGATAAATAAGACTGATAAGCAACTTCCTCACCCTCCCACACGCCACTAACTGATTACTGTAATTTTTTTCATAGTTTTATGCCAAATATCGGACGATGTGCTTTATTGGGTTAATAGCAGGCGTCATAATAAAGGGAATAATAATACCCATGAACGTAATAATTCAACAATAATATAATACGAACATTAATAATATAATACGAACAACAATAATATAATAAGAACAACAATATTGTAATACGAACAACAATAATATAATAAGAACAACAATATTATAATGCGAACAACAATAATATAATACGAACAACAATAATATAATACGAACAACAATAATATAATACGAACAACAATAATATAATACGAACAACAATAATATAATGCGAACAACAATAATATAATGCGAACAACAATAATATAATACGAACAACAATAATATAATACGAGCAACAATAATATAATACGAACATGTAATAATGCCCCGTCTCGGCATATTATTAGAATTGTATTCTTTAAAAAAATGCAGAGATTCAATTTTAAAAATCATTAACAACAATTCAGTTTAGTTGATTTTAATGTTACAAATTTAGTGAATTTCTCAAATATTTAAGACTTTTATAAACATTTGAGACAACTTCATAAACAAATGTGTACACATTCCTTGGGTCCACGAAATAACTACTCCATTTGCAAGCCTCCAAAATAATATGATAATGACGACGACGACGACGATGATGATGATGATGATGATGTTGAATAATTAATTTCTTAATAATTATGTGATAAATTAACATTAGTAATAATTACCAATTATTAATAATTATTATAATATCATCATATCCAGATTGTCACTGAAGTACAAAAGAATTAATGTTATTATTATTAGCGTCTTCAGCAACATCACCATCGTAATCGTAATTATTATCATTACCATCACCATGACCTTCATCACTTGCAACATCAATTATGATGATGACGACAGAAATAGGTGCAATTTCTCAGGTACAATTTGACGCGACGTATAAACAAACAAGAATAAACATAAATAATGAATTTAATAATATAATAGTGATAATTTAAAAACACTTTCTTCAAAATAGTACTTCAATTAAATCAATCGAAATGTATATAATATATGTAATATGAGCTTAATAACTTCACAAGAAGCGATTCCGAGTAATGAGAAGATGTCCTCAACATGCAAACATATTTCAAGGACGAAGCATTCAAGAGACATTTGTACTCAGAAGCACCTCTCAAATTAAAATTAGTAACCCTTGAATCTGAATTTATTAATAAATAAAAACAAATTAAACTATTAACTTTCTTTGAAATGAAACTCAACCAACAATCTCAACAAACAAAACAATAACATTGTTACTACTGTAAAAAAAAAATACACGAACGACTATAAAGTTTGAATTTTACTTCCAACGTGTCGTAGGTGATTGAAAAGTATTCAAGAAATTATGGAGCAAAGTCTGAACGAACTTTCAATCGTCTGCTATGAATTCTCGTCCAATGAATTTAAAGCGTCAACAATTGTTCGAAAATTGCGGTCGAACGTATCACGGAAGTCGGTCCCTCATAATTGGAGCTCGACAGTTGTCTGACAATGCGGATTCAAAAATTGTTTTCATTTCTCAACTCGAAGGCAATCTTGTTGTAATTAATTCGAGTCAGTCGCTCCTTTATCGGAGGTGGATTACTCGAGCGATCTCAAAGAAGACAGAAGTGAACATTGATTCTTAAGTGAATCGCCACTACGAAGATAACTTGAACTCATAAAAGTGATTATTGCTCAGGAAGGGATAATGTAATAATATTTATTCATTAGGTAGTAACAGTAATATAATTTTCAGGCAATAAAGACTTGAATGTAGCGAGCGTGGAATGATAGAATAAACAGAGAAATTAGTTTCGGCATCAATCATCGAATACGTTTAATTGTGCCACGTTTGATGCTCTGTAAAATTCTCTGGTCAGGATGAAGCCATTATAATCCGCACCTAAGACTCACTAATTGACAACATTAAATTGTTCGCCTTCTGTCGGCGGGCGATTGACAAAGTCATTGTCATTTCGGATCGAATAAGCGGCTTCAAAGTCAGACGCATGAAATCGACCTGTCCTGAGAGGGTGTTTGGAACAAACGTCCTCACAAGACTTCTGTTTCTATAATTGAAACAACGAAGCCTCGTGATCGTGAAATGCGTCGTAATTGTGGTCACAATCGTCTGCTTGTTTTTCGGTTACAGACTTTCTCTCGTCAAAAATCTACCGAGAGTCACCACCGATGTCAGACATTCTTGCGGAAGGAACCTCCAGCTCTTAAGCTTCAGATAATTTATAACATAATCACTGGAATGTAGCTCCTTTAGAATCATGCTGATTATAAGATATAGAAACAATGTCAATGATGGTGATGAATGAAATGGTGATGATGGTGGTGATGATGGTGGTGATGATAACGATGGAAGCCGAAAGCGTAACGGCGATTCACGGCTAAGAGCAAGAATGATTAAAAGGAAGAAGTTTGACTAATAGTGGACAACCTTGCCGAGTTCATTCTGCTAAAATCGGAAATGCGCAAAAGAAATCCTATCCTAGCCTCCCGCCATCTCTATTTAGCAAACTTTAGAAACGAAACGAAAACTAGCGAGATGAGTGCACAGCTGAAAATAAGCATTGGATCAATTACCGATTTGTTTTAAAAAAAGAGGGCACGAATTAACAATTCGGTATGAACATTATAGTAGGTCATAAGTTACTGTAGTCCTTTATAGCTGCAATTTTACTTGCGTGGTAACTCATGAATATTCAACAGCTATGGCCTCCAAAAGCTCGCTGAGAATAATTCGCCGAGAGAAAGCTCGAACTAGTCGTTGGGAAATAAATGAGAAATAAAAGCGCTCTGAAATAGTTTTTAAACTTTCTGTTTTTCCACTTTGCAATCATTTCGACTCGGTTCGAGCGGATTAGCGGAGGGACTAGGAACTCATTTTAAAGGGTTTGTGTTCATGAAACCATCTGAAACGAGGCTGAGAGCCTGTCTGCCAGCAGGATCTATTCAGCCTTAGGTGTAAGAAGGCCCGATCAACTATTGCCCGAGAATGTATTAATGCTACACTCAATGAAAAAGGCGTATGTCTTTGCAACATTTCGACAATAAATTAGCGATATCGTGTTTATTTAACGGTTTATTAATTAACCTATTATCTCCTGGAAAGTATTCGCCGATCGTTCGCAATTCACGTTTTTCTGTCTAAATCGGCTTAATAAATACGTGATCAATATACGCCATTGAGAAAATATGAGCTTCATTCATAAAAATGAATGAAGAGTATTTGGAACAGCCTTTGGAATTTTATAAAATGACATGATCGGAGGACTGAACGACATTTGTTTGTTTCATTGCGATATTTTTTATCATTATTTTCGCCTTTTCGTCAATAAAGATTCCGACAAATTCGCGCGTTTACGTTATCAGAAAAAAGTGAGTTTCATCTTTGAATCTTCATTTAACAAATTGCATATAAGCGATTTACATTTCTCTGGTCGTCCTATAGACCCACATCAACGTTGAGTACTGCAAGTGACTGGCATGGACTCAATTTTTTGTGCATCAACTTTGTAATTCAGTGAAGGTTTTCTTTAACAGTTTGTATGGAGGAGTGTAACGAAGTGACAAATCAAAACGAAGGCAGCAGCGAATCCAAAACAGGGGACTACTTTGAACTCATCCTTCAAAACCTCGACACAGATCATGGAGGCAGCAGTGGTAGTAGGAGTTCGCCACCTATCCTTCCAAGGAAATCTCCAAAGTCCCACGGTTCGCACGGCATCAGAACGACCGGAAAGCCAAGAGCGTTGCCACCTCCAGCCTCAAGTGCAATTGAAAATGACAGTATTTTGAGCAACTGTGATCACTCTAATCAAACTGCTACTCCTCCACCACTACCTGCCAAAACTTACGACAAGAGAAGCTCTTCGAGGAGTTGTCGATTGGTTGACAAGGCTGTCCAGTGTTCCTCAAAAGAGGAAATCGTGCAAGATGTCGACAGGAAGGCTTCTCGTTCGATATCGACCGAGGACGGAGGCGAAAGGCGAGTCGTTCGGGCCGACGGACTGCTCATGGTTTCGACGTCTGCCAACATCATCTTGACGCAGAGCAATTCGGTTCGGACCATTGTTTTGACACCGAACGAGCCAATTTCTACAGTTTCCACTCCTCGAATGATAGTCCTTCAAAGCAAGGCCACGCCGATCCAGGAGGAGGAGTCGACCGAAGAAAGGACGAGGAACGATGACACCATTCTCCGTTCTCCTGAAACGAGCTCCAGATTGGTCCTCGAGTCCCTGGCACCATCCCTTTCTAGGTCCCAGTCGAGGGGTTGTGCTAATGAATATGTCGGAGATCCGGTGGCTTGCAAGAAGCCTCTGTTCAAGAAACACAACAAAAAGTATGAGTGGGGTCCATCACAAGGGGATGAATCAAGTAGAAAGGGGAGGGGACTTGTTTGTCAGAAATGCTGGAAGTGCAAGTGCAATCAGTGCAAGATCAAGAGAGGCTCGAAGAAAGATGCCGGCCTCAAAGCTCCTCGACGGGACTCCAGAGCCTGCAGCGAGAAGGAAGAAGGAAGAAAGGAATCGACCAAAGAGCTGCTGGTGTCGCTCAGGGACGACGGAAAGATAGTGACCAGGGGACTGTCGGAGGAGAGGATGGAGGAGGCCGAAAGTTCGACTCCGGGCAGGAGGTCTGCCTTCTTTCTCCGATGTTTCTCCGTCATCTGCTGCTGCTCTTGGAAGTGGAGGCACGACTGTTGCACGTGGGCTCGTCCGTCCGACGGTTGTCGGTGCGCCGTCGAGGAAGACGAGGGAGAAACGACGGAAGGAGACGACGACGTCTTCCTGACGAGCAATTCATAACGAGTGTACAATTTTTAGGCTCCTCCCCTTCAAACTCCGACACCTCTGTGCTTTAATTTTTGATTCGTCAGTAGCAATTTCCTAACTATCGAACTAATCTCTCGTTAACCTGTCGATCGTCACGAGATCCCAAGGATCGCGCGAACGTTTAATTTTCTGACTGCTTCTTTTTGCGGGTCTTCGGGCCGCGAAACTCTACGAGACGGGCATTCGAGAGGAGAGCGAAACTGCCCCCGATTCTGAGTAGTTGCAATAATCTCCGATCACGTGCTTGTCGTTTTGTTTTTGCACAATGAGTTTGTCCAGTCCAAAGATGAACTACAATGACTTTCTTTGTTTAACTCTTTGTACTCATTTTTAAATATCCGTTCGACCTTTCTTTCCCGTCGATGGCAAGTCCTTCTCTTCCGCTCGAGCGGGTCTTGCCTCCGACCCCGATGGCAAGTCTCCTTGTTCACCTCGCATCGATGACTTTGGGAACATCGATCTGCAACCTCGTCATCGTGGCGATCGTGCTCCTCCTTTCCTCCGAACGTGCCTTCTGTGACTTTGCACGAGCCTGTTTTGATTTCGGTTCTGGGATGCGTCACGGTCGACCCGTTCGTCGTCGGTTCTGCCCCCGTCGGCCGATCGACCGGTTTCGGTTTCGGTTGCCGACTCGGACTCCCCGCTACGAGGGACGAGCGGCTGTAAATATTTGACAATGAAATGTTCAGCTGGTTCTGACAAGTTTAAAGATTTTTTTTAAATCTTCAGAATGCAGCTTGTTAGTGGATGTGATGATGACGATGATGATTTCGTGATGGTTGTCTCGGTAATTATGCTCTAGCACGATAACTGGCCTTATGGAAGCAAGACTTGTTGAATTTTTCAATTTTCTATACTGTCGAGTTGTTTATGTGGATGGTACGTTTAACAATTTCCCAGTGGCTCCTCTGCTTCTGATGCTGACTCCGAAGTGAGGATGTTATTGGTTCTATTTTATTAATAGTCCACATTCTGTACATAGGGCTGTCGTGCGTTCTGTAATAAATGATGCCATGTAAGTCTCCAGGTGATTATCTTTTTAGAGAAGTTCTTACAGGTTTTATGCACTTTGGAGGCTCTGATGATTTCTGAAATAATTATTCGAGTGGATGGCTGGTCGATTCATTAGGGATTCAGGAAGGGGATTCTTAACTGAAAAGAGCTATTTTGGGGGGTGAATGGGACACATTATAGTTTTTATTGTAAACTTGAAACATGGTTACTGACATGGTAAGTGATTACTAGTTACTGTTAGTATTTACATTATTTTGGTAATTGTAATGACGACATGTGCTCGTACTGGACTGCAGTTGTACCCAACCCTCTCAGACAGACAAATGGCTGCGAAGTCCATACGAGGAGGTAGTGATGATGATGATCTCACACCGGTCGGCTCTCCACTATGACGTCAGCTGACATTTGAATTCTAAAAATAGTTTTGAACTGACCCGGTTACATAAATAATCAAGCTTATCTTCGTGTTCTGAGCTGCCAATTTTATCTCTTACTCCGTAACTCTGTCGACCATCTGATTATGATCGTAATTATGAAGAATAACAAACTCAAACTGATATAAAGCATTCGTTTGATGTGAGATTAGTGATTTAATTTTTAATTATGTAACATTGTTATTATTATTATTATTGTTAATAATGCTAATTGTTCATGCGATATAGATGGTTGCTGTCATGTCATATACGATGAATAAATACAATAGTCAGAATAACCACGTTATTAATAATAATTACAATAATATTAATAATAATAATTATTATTACTTTTTTCGATCCTGACCTCGTCAACAAATAATGAAGTGATGAAGTTCACGACGTGATGTAATCTTTTCAATAGCAGCAATTCATGATGAACGTGATGAGGCACACGATGGTGACTCGATCTTCGTCAATGGTTTGTCGTTTACTATTGATGTTGTTGTTAATGTCACTATCACTACTATTGTTATTATTATTATTATTATTCGTTCAAGAGGTGAAATATTAGCTCTAATTATGCATAAATGCTTTTGTAAATTATGCATACATTGAACGCCAACTCAATGGGGTTATGTTTAAAATACAAAAGATAATCTCATGCAATAATTCACTTAATAAATATTCAAATGAGCTGATTTCTCCGAATACTATTTAGTCGAATTCCTCTCCAGAACTGTTGCTATGGAAACATCCACCCACGATTTCTTTAGAATGATTCGTCGTGGATATCGGAGTGACCGAATAATTAGGTAAACAACTCATTAATTATTAATGAGCTATCGATTTTCATCCACCTAGGAAGAATCAGTAAAGTGCATCTGCTTACGTCTAAATTTAGTTTTCGTGAAATTAATTCGCTGAATGTTTTGCTACAACCTCACACCTGACGCCAATACACGATGAGAATCCATGTATAATAATGATGTGCTTTTTGTAATTATCCTTTTATCGCCACTAACATCATCATCATGAGAAGAGGATGATTGGCAGACAGCGTTCGTTATGAATTACCTAAATTCTCTGAATCGCCTAATGGCCAGTCTGCTAATCAATTCACCTTCCCTCTTTTGCATTCTAGCACTTTTTCTAATTAGATATTTTAATTCTAATTAAAGAAAGTAACTACTTTGAAACTTCATAAACGCATGCAACGGATAAATCACTAAAGAGCCTGATAAATTAATTTAGAAACATGATGGAGAATCGTCTGTCAAAGTATTCAGTACTCACTGCAAAACTCTGATAATGATGATAAATATTTGGCATTGATTTTTTTTTGTTCGTCGGAGGTCAAGAATGTTTGAGCTTTTCATCGAAACTACCCTTCAACTCCACTCGATCAAGGACCGCACTGCTTCACCTACTAGCGCAAATCCTTTACTCTCGACTACTTGAATAATTTCGCAGTAAAATACCGACCCTTTCATATTTAGTTGATTTTATAAGTGAATTTATGATTTTTTGAATGAAATTTGCACGACAAAACATCAGTTGAAGTCCTCAATAACGATATGCACACCAATGAGTATCATTCAGCAAACAAATTGAAAAGTTTTTGGCAATTTACAAGTTTTAGAATCTAATTCACATCATGACAATCTCAAATGAGGTGACTAAGACACAATGTCATAAAAGTTGACAAAACGCACTAACGGTTTCATCTACTTAAAACAAAAACTCAAGTTGAGAAAACAAGTCTTTAGATCAAAATGTCCAAAGCCAGTGTTGATTAGAGAATGTGGGATACTGTGAACTAGCAGTGGTCTCAGATTTTTATGCAAATGTTGAAACAACCAAACAGTGCTTTTACTACAAGCAGATTTCCCTTTATTCAACAAGCTTCAACAAATTAAGCTCAAAATAATCTCACAACACTCACATAAACAACTTAATATCACATTAAATAAATTCTAGGTATATCTGGCATTTCAGTTGGTGATGCATGGTAAAATTGATGTTTTCATGAGCATCAAAAAAGGGTGATAAAATCATCATTAATGCCATCTAATAACTATTAAACCCAGACATCTCAGTTGGTGATGCATGTTAAAGTACAATAATTTCATCATCTTCAAAAAAGGGTGTACAAATCATCACTGATGTCTCAAAAACTTAATGGAACGCTTTCAGAGAGAATAGTCTTCATACCATTTCAGAAGCAGAACTGTAGTTTGTTGTTCATCACAAAGCATTCACTTGTAATACTTAATGCAGTTTCAGAATTAGTTAATATCATTACTATTTCAAACAATGTGGATAATAAAATAATCATCATTAACTGCATGTAACAAATTACTATACTGTTGCAATATTATGAAACCCCAGAACGAGTATTGGATTTCAAAGCTGCAAAAAACTTACGAGAAACCAAACCGAACAGGCGAACACAATCTCAGAAAGGATGTGTTGCCGGTTATCACGGAGGAAGTGATCCAATCCCATAGTTCACAAAATTTGTTTTTAAATTTTACTAATTAAAATTAATGTTTTGTATAAAAAATAAAAAATTTCACATAAAATTAATCACCAAATTTATTTAAATAAAACATTTGCAATAACTAATGTTTGATCTGATCTCATTTTTGTCATAATCCAAAATTTATTTTAAATTGACATAATGCTCATTTATTATTTTTGACTTTAGAAAATGCTTCTAACACCGCAAATATTATTCTACATGTGCCAAACATAAATAGCAACTTCAATAAAATTGAATGACTTCGACACCAGTTCAACTTCTCTGTTAAAAATGTTATATTTACATTTCTCTCAGAATTAACCACGAACATTGAATGCTATCGGATTTCATGCTGTCTTGCAGATCTTCCTCTTTAATGAAAGCTTTCGCATGTTCGTAATGGTCGATGTTATGCCGCCAAATTTAAATGTTGTACATTAACTAAATATGAATGTTGATGAAAATATGTCCTTATTTTGGGCTTAACTGCTTAGAACTCATTGCATAACTTACTGCACCAAGAGTATACAACAGTCTCCAATTGTTTCTTATTCAAAACATCTGGCCTTAACTTTGACACCAGCATCGAATTATCTAAATGATTAGCTGATTTATTGCAAATCCTGCTCACGACGGAAAATGATCATCCAATTATTTGGAAAAAAAGGTTTTTATAAAATAAAATTTTAAAAGAAACACGGTCCGGGAAATCCAGCGAGTCCTACACAAATCGAACCTTAAAATAATTTTCTCGAGAAAAAGCTGTTTAAATATATAACCTGAACATTTTGATGCATGTTTGACACAGAGAGCTGTGTGGTTACGGAATAAGAGGAGTTGTAATGCAATTCAATACTGGAAGGACTTCCGCCTAACATGTCTCTAGATAATTAAAGCACGCATGTTGTTCCACAGTTCCAAGTCGTTATAAAACATATATATTTCGAAACTAGAAATCTTGATGAACATTTTGATGCACAAAGCTGCGTGGTTGTCGAATAAGAGGACTTTTACACGAATTCCTATTAATTTAAAAAACTGAAAGTCTTCGTACAATTGGTATATGAACATTTTTAAAAAGCTTTTTTTTTTAAATTTGAAACCTAATTTCTAAATATTATAGTTTAAAACATAGCAAATGAAAATAAATTTGAATGTCTGCTAACTTCAGCTATGTTAGAGACTAGGCTTTTACCATTACATAAATGTCTGCTGGCTGAAGGCAAGTCAATATTTGCAGTCTCTTGAGGTCATGCCTGCAGGATGAGGATGCAGTAAAGAAGTGCAAGTGTAAGAAATGCTTCACCCACATCTTCTGTCACAAGAGAAATTAGAACATCAGTAGGAGATATTGGTTTTGTCTTGTCTTTTTGGCACTTATGAATGCTTTGAATATCTCCCATTCACACATGTTATTTTTATCCAGACTAAAATAATTTGCAAGAATGAGCAATGTATTTCTTTGCAACTCCAGATATATAAACAAATTACTTGCTGGATCCGTGTAATTTGGGTCAAATATACCTGCTGCCAACATGATAAGTTTCTAAGTGGCATCTCCATATCAGTTTCCAAAAGTTGGTAAATATAATGTAAAATTTGAGAATTGTGAAAAGCAATTTTGGCAAACAGATCTGCTGGGCCTACAATTAAAATTTATATTAATGAATTAATAAAAAACAGAATTATTTTAATGTGAAAATTTGTGCCATATAAGGACAGTAATTTTGGTATTGAAATGTTTTTTTTTAAATAATTAATCAGATTTAAATTTTGTATTCAAAATTATTTGTTGGTTTTATGACTTAAAATTACCCTCCCTGGGATGTTTGGATGAAACACTGCAACTGCAGATTTCTTTCACATTGTATAAGAATTTATTTATTTAATGCTCATCCCCACTTCCAGCGAGCAATCAGAATGCTCCATTGACTTGTGATAAGTTAGTTCAACTTGGCATTGAAAAACAAAACAAAGGTCATCAGGTGAAATCTTTTGCAGAGGATGAGTTAAGGGTTTCAATTCCCAGGCAAAACTGATAATTTGTTGCCCCCTTCCTAGTTAGGCCATTAATCTTCTGTAGTCAAATCTGTAGCCAGTTGGGGAGTTGCACCCTGTTTCTTGGTTAACACTGTCCCCAATGACAAATTTCTGAGCAAATCCCTTTGGTCTAAACTATCAAAAAACATGCAGTATATTAAGGAAAACGAACATTTAGTTGCCCATGATACCTTAATATTTGCCATCTGGCTCTTAACCCTGGCATAACCCTTGTGACAAAGCATCACCTCTAACCACTATATCGTTGTTGAGCAGAGCAGTAGCAATCGGTTTTTAACTTAGTTGCTCGATAAGCTTAATAAACACGAAGTTTAACTCGTGTTTCAAAAAGTTTCTGAAACCTTTTTCTCGAGCGCAGGCCTTCAAACCGCACACAAAGAAAGCATTCGGACAGCTCAAAGCAGGAACAATAGTTTGTATTCCTGATGAAAAAATAGTATCGACAATATTACGAGGAAGTTAAACTCTGCTCATAAGCCTACATTTATTGTTTTATTATATTAAACATTTTTATCCATGGATCGTTTAATTCCTGAGGAATCATGATCAAAGTTGGATTTTATTAACATAATCAACATAAACATATCACATAAAATCAGTGATAATAGAAAACACTTTTGCTTAGGGTCGAAATATTCCAGTGTTCAGCTCCGATACACCCAGGCAAGTACAATTACTATCTTAATTAATATTGGAATTAAAGAAAAACTCGGACTTAAATTTAAATTGAATTTAAGTCGCTCTGCAATTATTTATAATTCATCTCGGCAATTCGAAAACCGAGCAATTGCGGGAAGATATTAATTAATACATTGTGGGAATGTCATGCCATTACTATGATCACACAAATTTAAAAACTGGCAAGTTAGTAAACTTTGTCAACTGAGTAAAACAAATTTACGGCACCTCGCGCAGCAATTTAACTTCGACCAAACTCACCATTGATGGTAATGATTTGATTTGTTCACAGTTGGTTTGTTGATGAACCAAGAGAAAAAGTGTTTGAAATCCTGAAGAGATCGAGTCAAACAAATAACGGCGTCTGCTGCATCAGACCTGGATCCAAACCAAACACTTTTGCTTTAACTTCACGTATCAAGTACCCCAGCACTTTATGCCTTTCAACTTCATTCATTTTTTTGTTGCAAAGTCTGCATCACAACAGCTGCAAACATTTTACGGTGCCATTCGATGCTTGATAATTTAAAAGTAAAATTTATTTTTAGTGGAGAAACAAAAAACTACGTCATACGAGAAGAACACAAGAGATATAAATTGATCCTGAAGAATGAAGTTAGTGTTTCATTTGAAAATATGACTCTCCTGTCATTTACTTTAATATTCAACTGGTCCATAAATATGCAGCACTTATCAACGAATACCATTGTCTAACTTAAATTACAAACAAACATTACACCTGTCACTCATTCAACATAGCAAATGTTGGAATCTTTATTTGTGCGGGCGATTTCAAGCGAAACCAATGCAACAATTACGTGAAAAAATTCATCGAAATTAAAAACTCATCGACATTCATGACATGTTTTTAATTATTTGCGAACCAACGAACGGACAAAAACATTTTGGCATATTTGTCCAGTTATTTGTTAAAATATCACAACTAAAACTTCGTCTAACCGACAACATTTTTTGCCCGCCATTTGACATTATACAATGTAATGACAAATTTCTCTGAACTATGCATTTAAGAGATATTTATGTATTGCATCGTTTCATGGAAAGGTTTGACATCGTAATCAGTCTCAAAGTTCAAACGTTTATTCTATAGTATAAGAAAACAAGTTTCTAAACAGTAAGTTGTGACAAAAACATTAAAAATAAAAACTATTTTGAATAAAATACTATCATATAATATAGTAAATACTAGTGATTTGCCTGGTTAGAAATGTGTACTGCTGAATTGATTTCACGTAGATGTGGCACGTCGAAGTAATACCGGTCCAAAACATCACTTTCATGAACTTCAGAAGATTCACGTGCTCTTGGCCATTTGAAGAAGACTTTAGAACTCTTTGTAACCTGATGCTGGAATTTCATGCGGTCGAAGCCGGCCTCGTCTTCGACGCACGACCTATGTAAAAGCTCGTGACACGGTCGACCTCAAAATGTGTTTCTAAATCGACATTCCCCCCAAAAGATGTCCACGTTCCTGTAATAGCCAAACTAACACTTTCATTTTTTGAGACTGCATCCCAATAGTCTGAAGCTCTCTTGGACTCTGAGGTAGGCAAGGAAAAATAGTTAACGAAAGATTAATAAGCATACGTTTCACATTTGTAAGGTTTATAAAATAATGACAGTAATTTAAGAAATGATATTATAGCTAAATAACTGCACTCGTCCCAGAACTTCCACGGTAGCATTGGAAATAGTTTCAAGGATTCGAAAGAAGCATCATAAGGTTCCATCTTTTAACATGTATTTCGTTCCCCACCAAAAATCCCTCCCCAGTCGATTCCTACTCACCGTAACATCGAAAGATATAAAATGCAGTTTAGTAATGCACTTCATTGTTCTTTCAACCAAAAAGCAACCATGGGTGTCCTCACTTGAAGAAATCCTCCAATACTTCCTCAGTGTCAGCAAAAATGTCACCCCATTGAACCAAAAACCGTCAACTCCAACTGGTAAAGTATTTTTCCAAACTTTTTAAGCAACGAGAACAGTGACAATCACTAATCTAATGTTATTGCAATCAAACTACAAATATCCACTGCAAATCCAACAGACTACGATGAAATACCAGTCAGACAACCTCATCATTCAGGTATCTTCACAAAATCATCATCTATTTGAAATTTTATGACATCTCTAAAATATTCCAGGTTATGCAAATATGCAAGGTTAGTTTTCTGTTACATCACATCAATGTATGACCATAAAATATACATTAAAAATGTTAACTTATCTAGTATATCAACCTTTGGAATCGACAAATGAACCGACTCCAGAGTACACCAGCTTAACACATCCATCTCCCCCAATGTGATGGTACAAAGTCTCCATAGCTTACATTTTGTATTGCCATTTCATAGATCCTAATCCAAATATAATCCTAATAACAACTTGCAATGTTATAATAATTGCTTAATGCTAAGCCTCAAATTGCCAAACTATATTCGAAGCGGGGCAGCCCGTTCCTGCGCGCAACTCTTTAAGCATTCACAACCCGGCTTTTGCTGCTCTGTCGTTGAATTATTGTAGCACTGGTACATTAAGCAGTCAAGTAAATCGACTAAAAATAACACAAAGAAGAATGGTAAATATTAAGAGGCACTTCAGTTGGTGATGCATGGTATTCTGTTATTTTCATTACCATCAAAAATGGGTGAAAAAATCATCATGAGTGCCAAAATAAACAAGTTGTGAATTAAGAAGCAATAAATATAATATTGGTAAGGCTTTCAGTAGAATTTCATCGTCATATCATTTCTGAAGCAGAACTGAATTGATGTGTTCATCACAAAGACCTTAGCCAGATCAATATCTATTGAGTAGAAAGCTCTCAGATTTAACTATCTTCACAACGTTCAGAAGCAGAACTGTAAATAGTATTCATCATAAAGCTTTAACGAATAAAATAGATAATAAAATAGTCAAGCAATGCAGATAATCATAAGCATCAAAAACTGAGCCATATACAGCTACTATCAACAAGATAGGAGGTTCGACCGAACGGGCGAGTAAATCATAACGGAAAGATCTCTTTTTGTAAAGCACATAAATACATAGAAATTGTTGAAATTTTGAACAAAAGAGTTATTTGATATAAAATTTTTTTAATTAAAATAATATTTTAGTACTAAAAATTTTACTAAATTTTGTTAAACATCAAAATTATTTTTAAAGTTCAGCATTTATAGCAATGATAAGGCATTAGACTATTTAAAGTTGCTTAAATATTAATATATAAAATAAAGTTATGTTTAAATTAGTAATAAATTATAAACTTTAAAATTTGGTGCACATCATTTGATTATCTGAATGCAAGCATTTTCGATTTCAAAGTTGTTTTTATTATTATTTTTTATATTTCGTACATCAATTAACATTTATTTCGATGAAAATAAAATTATGCGGTTGTGCCTGGTTTTATTATTTATTATATTATATTATGTTATGTTACGTTACGCTTATAATAATAATAATAAAAAAGATAATGATAATGACAATGACAATAACAATAACGATGACGACGACGACGACGACGACAACAACAACCGTTGTAACAACAACGGTAAAACCGCCGAATCTGCCGCAATCAATATTCATAGCGAAATGAACTCCTCCCATCAAAAATAAACTCTGCCCACTAAATGATTAAAAGTAAATTTTTCCAGTTTATAAATAAACAAACAAATAAAACAAAAGAAAATAATAAATTAAAAATAACAATAAATAGTATTAGCGACACTCGTATTGTGTCGTGTTCGCAACCCAATATGTACCGCCAGGGAGTGTCCAGGTAGGGGTGCTCTATATTTATGATAGATAGATTAAAAATTGCTTTAACATCCAGTTCAGACACATAAGGCACTCGAAAGATCAGTTAAATACAAATACGTGATGCGTGAACAGTGCTTGTATCGGCATTTGGGGTAGCCTTATAAGGCTGTTTTGAGCCCTTAACAGAACTGATTCATACTGGATAATATTCCCAGATGAGTTCCAATGCACGCTGGAAGTATGAATGCAATAACAATAACAACGTTAAATAGTAATACTATCACTAGTAATCGTAATAATAATAACAACGGAAAGCATTGGACATGTGTGAGATTGCAGAGCAGTCAGCAGAATATTGATCTTGTGGAGCTGCAAGCTGTCAATTCTGTGCCAACAACTGAATGGATGAGTACTCGTGTGAGGAACAACAGGTGTATGTATTGATCTTAATCCGACACTAAGAGGTTAGTCATCATCGTAATCGACATAGTCAATATTATAATCATTACTACCACCACCACCATCATCATCATCATCACAGTCATTAACATTATTACCTAACCTTGACTTGACAATCACGTCATTTAATCAGACTCAATTGATTGGGAATGTTAAAGACTTCTTACAGGACAAGATAATGATAGGCTCAGGATGATGACGATGACGATGGTGATGGTGATGATGATGATGATGATGACGCGAAATAATGTCAGGGAGAGATAATAGAGAGATGCAGTTAATGTATGAGAGCACGTTTGGCAGAGGACAGTGCTGGACTGAAAGCAGATTCTGCGATTCTACTCGCAACTCGTGCAACGACGTCAACAACGAGAACAACAAGAAAAACTAAAAACTAAAAACTCAACCGATGTCAAATACGTAAACAACCAAAATGTCTGCTCAGGTTGGAGTCGCTTGAAGAAGTTTTTGAGATTTCTGCTGTTGAAGCAAAATTGTCGAATTTCTACCACAAAGAACTACTGGGACGAACATTTTCCTTCACTTGCACGGGAACGATGATGAGTTGAGAGAATTCAGGAGACCATGGAGGACAAGCGATTACACGATGAAGGTTTCTTGTGCATGATTTGTTTTTCGTTTTTTTGGAAAGAAGTAATCGATTGTTTCGAAGTTATTTGTAATTATTTAATAGGTGCTGACGATAGTTATATTATAGTTTATAGTTATTTATAGTTTAGAGACATTTATAGATTTACGTGTGTAAACATTGAATACATTAAACTTTTTCTTAGAAATCATGTTGCACCAATGATAATGATGATGACGATGATGATGATGATGATTATTATTATTATTATTATTATTATTAGTAACAAATAACTGCATTTTTAAGGACACGATTCTGTGAAACAAAAATAGTCGTTCGTTGATCGTGACGAGGAAATTCACACACAACATGTTGAAGTTGAAGAAATTCACACACAACATGTTGAAGTTGAAGAAATTCACACGCAACATGTTGAAGTTGAAGAAATTCACATGCAACATGTTGAAGTTGAAGAAATTCACATGCAACATGTTGAAGTTGAAGAAATTCACATGCAACATGTTGAAGTTGAAGAAATTCACATGCAACATGTTGAAGTTATCTTACAAAGCTCTTCACATCATTTCATGTCCTAAATAAAGGACATTGAGAAATAATCGATTTTATTCCTGTTTTGAAATAAGCATTCACCCACTAATTCAACTAATTCAAGAAGCATTATTCATAAAATAAACTCTGCATTATTAAACTCTGCATTATTGCATACATTCACTGATGCTTAGAACAGCAGTCTCTAACACATCACGAAGCAAGGATTCAATTGTGGAAGGTAAAAATAGGTAATCAGCAAACATATTTTGTGGTGAAGTTTCAAATATATCACGTGACTCTGTCATAAAAAAATGGAAAAAATCACAAGAGGTCACTTTTTGTTGAGGAAGAATTCTTTATTAAATTTTCAGCTCCATGGACTCGTGGTGTTTTGGATGGATGGAAGAATAAGATGGGTGGATGAATGAAAGGATGGTTCGTTGGATGGACGGACGAATGGTTGCCTCATTCTAAAAACATACCTTTTTGGTTCTCTGCATATTTATAACATAATTTTGTATGAGTGCATAACTTAAGATACATATTTGCGTCCGAAAAGGAATCAAATGTGAGTAATCATAAAATATTTTCATAGTTCACTTTTATTCTACAATCGTGTTCGCGAGGAGAAATTTCATTTTTAAGAACAATTCTTAAAACACTTTCTAATTCTCCATAAATATGAAAATATAAAAATAAAAATATAAAAATAACGCGCAGAAATTACAAATTATAATATAATTAATAAATATATAACAGAAAGTGCTGTTATTCACCTGATAATATTTCTGAATAATATTTCCAACACAAATAATTTTCCTTAAAATGTCAGCCAATTACATTTGTGCCTTCAATTTGATCCGATCAAAAGAGCTTATGGGGAGGATAAGTATTTTGTCAGTAAATAAATGTTGATTTAAAATAGTTGACAAATTACGTAAGTATACCTTTTACTGGTAGCGAATTTATTTATTGGAATTATAATTTGTTTTATAATTATAATTTGTCAAGACATTCGAGAGCGTTTGAACTCCTTCAAAAGTTTTTTTCCAAACTCCAAGAAGGAGTTGATGGCATCAGGTTCAACTTTTGAAACATCAAAGGATGCGTGAGTTCGATATAAAATATTGTCTTCATTGTGAACTTAATTTATTCATAATTAAACATTCATAATATTCATGGTATTACTTAAGTGCATAAAGAATGTTAATTATATTCCTATGTAGTCGCTATTTATATCTAGCTGAATGTTTGAATGTTTGCTTTCGATGACTCACCCGCTCCTGTTTGTGAGAGTTCACGCTCAAATTGGATGTTCGCAAAATGTGCAGAAATGTATTTAAAAATACAATTAATCAACAAATACCTTTCCTTTTCTCACTTGAATTTCTTTTTAATGAAATTTAATAATTGAACATTTGAAGTTAAGTTGGCCCAGTGAACAGATAAACGTGATAATTATTATTATTCTTGCATTTTGTTGTGGCACGTAAAATGTTCGTTGCACACAGTCAGTTCTTGGTGGATGTCTTCCTGCTTCAACTTCATCTTTATTTTCATGACTTTGACGTTTCCATTAATAAAATTATTGAAGATGTGTTTTTCATAATAATTTATGTAATTATTTTATAAAATATTTCTTTCATCATCAAACTATTTAAAGAATAAATTTCGTCATGAATTTTATTATTTATGTCAGCCTTTTCTTAATCTTGTTCAATTCTGTTGAACATGGATGACAATTTTTAAAATACTACCAAGAAATTGTTTACCAGCAATAATTATATTGAAATAAATAGTAATAATAATAAAAAAATAAATAATAAAATGATAATAATAATGTCGAGTGATCAATGGGCAGATATGCAGAAGCACACGATCCACGGAAAAGTTCATCTGTTGGCAGCCTTTTTGATTCGCCACAAGACGACCAGAAACCGTTCATAAGCGGTCAAGAATCTCATCCTTGCACAACTGAAGAAGAAACACACGAAAGAAGCTTCCAAGAAATTCAATCAGTTCAGGGCCTCGAAGAACCCTCTGACACCGAGGACATTGGCTTCCACATGCAACTCCTCCACTCGCCCTACAAATCACCGAGAGATGCTTTCCAAGCGACTGCCGCGAACTCCACAAGCACGAGATCATCACAGGCTTCAAGTTTAACGCAAGGAAACATGACGTCAACGACCAGCCATGGAGTCAGAAGAACAACGTCTGAGGATTCCCCTCAAAATGAGAGCGAATTTTACTTCTGCTTCAAACTGAATACTTTAAATTCTCAAGAGGAAGAAGTTGGTTTCCTGAGATTATTTCTCAAATGACGTCGTGTAGCATAAATTAAAATATCATTGAAACATATTATAATATAATATTATAATTAATGTGAGATTGTTATTAATAATAATGTGAGTCAATGTCAACAATGTCAGCCAGCATTTAAGAGTAAAAAGGAAGCGCAATTATCAGAAAATTATTTCATATCAAGTGATCGTCATATTTCCAGATCTTCTCTCATTCTAAAAATGAAGAAGCAAAGGAAGTTGCTCCAGGTAAGCGATGAAAAAGTTAACATAATTTATGCAAGGCATCTTATAATATTTATTGCTAATCAAATGGAGAGATACAATTTATAAAAGAACACGAGTGACCTCTGAATATTAACAATTTTATTATTTGTTAGTAATAATAATTAGTAATGATGTTGCATTTCTAGAATTGATCAACACTGGGAAAATCCCATTAATCCCGTCACTTAGGAGTCATCCACGTTTGGACAGCAGTGCAGCCAAACATCGTATCGCACTGAAGAAGCAAAAGTGCAGATTTGTAGCAGAATCCACGGCTGACGTATCATCATCAGATGACACAGAAGTTCATCATTACCACCATTGTCATCATCTTCCACAACAGCATCATCATCATCATCTTTCCACGATGCTCGATTCGAAGCAGCAAACTAGTCGACCTCATCAGATTGTTAAGCGCCTCCCTCAATATCATTCAATGCAAACCACCAGACCAATTAGCCAGCAACAATGTCATCAGTATCAGGATCGACAACAACAGCAACATCAACAACAACATCAACAACATCAACGACAACAACAACATCAACAACAACAACAACAATATCAACAACAACATCAACAACAACGACAGCAACAATATCAACAACAACGACAAACATGTTACAACGTCGCTGAAAAGGAAAATCATTCCATTTCAACGGTTAATTATTTAAACCTTTCAATCAATCAATATGAATGAACATTGACAAAAGCCACAAAAATATCCAAATAATTGTAGACAGAAATTTTAATGAATTATATTTATAATCTGCAAATATTATTATTATTATTATAATTATCATTATAATTATCGTTATAACGTCGTGTTTGTTTGTAAATACTTGTTATTTTAGAAAAAAGATGAGACCCAAGTAAGGAGGACTTCACAGTGTCAGAGAGAAAGACATTTAGACGCAGGGATTACCCCAAGAAACTCCGTCATTTCGACCAAAATGAAGGCCTTGCACGTGACGGGAACTGACATTGATTCTGCGATGAACTCACGAAGTAGTTCCTCCCTTTCTTGGGCCCAATCTGTGGCTGCTAGCAAGCAGTCTATTAAAAGCGAACTGGATAATAAACATCGACAAAGTAGTCACACATTTGCTCAGTACAACTTGCCTCAATTCTCACCAAACGACAAACTCCAAAATGCTTCACAGCGTCAGTCTTCATCACATTCAGAATCTCAGCGGCCATCGCAGGAGGGAAGAAATGTTTCCACTCAACGTCATCCATCAAGTCACACGACATCCGATAGTCAATCGATACCTATTTATCAAGCTCGATATCGAAAAACCTATCAGTCCTACACCGTTCCTAGTAATTCCAACCCCAACATATCTTTGAATCAACAGCATTCAGAGTCTCACCAGTTCTTCGAGGACGACATCTGGCAGAAGAAACCTTCTGGTGCCAGTTTGCCACAAGCGAAGAAAAAAAGAAGCATTCCAATCGGAGCGAAGACGAATCCTCTTCACGCCGAACTCATCAAAGAGGTGTCTTCAGCTTTCAAGCACAACGTGGCAGCGAGTAGTTGCAGTTTGGACGAACTGGAGATGTCCAGGAACGAAAGTGCTCGTTCGGAGTTTGTAAACCAGCAGCAATCTCCGTTCGCTCTTATACCTCCGAGTAAGTTGGTCAAGGGATTGGCCACCAAGCGTTCGCTAACCTGCGTGGCAAAGAAACCAAAATCTGCGGGGTCCAACGAAGAAAGCAGTTCGGAACTTGCGCAGATGTTCGACAGATTTCGGCGGAAAAAGATGCAGGGTGAAGGAAAAGGATCAGAAGGAGATTCGTATTTGAGCGATGCTTTGTTAGAGCCTGACTCGCATTCTTCAAATGGAGAGACAGAATTTTCTAGCGAGAAGACAACATCTCAGCCGATTTTAAACTCGAACGATTCCGGAGATTCTGAAAGTTGCAAAAACCTTGTTTCTGAAGCAAGTAGGCCGTCGAAGCATTTGAGTTTTGCTGGTGAAGAGACGATTGATTTTGACAAAAACGACGCAACAATCTTATCTTGTGAAGTAAACTTTTCAACAGAGTCAAACGGACGAATACGTGAAGGACTGACAGCAAAAAACAAAGAAAAATCGGTTAAAGTTCAACTAGAAGAACCATCCTCTGAAGAGGTCAAAGTTCATGAAATACGAGGGCGTCATTCATCAAATTGTGAAAAAGAATCAAAAACGTCACCCAGGCCAAGCACGAGTAAGTTCGTTTCCAATCAGCAACAAACATCTTGCGAAAGTAGACTAAAACAACCAGAAAAATTGGTAATCAAATATTTCGATCAAGCAGAATCACAAGATAATAAAGTCAATCAACAGAAAATTCAATGCGCCCAGGATCCAAGAAGCTGCTTTAATCGTTCACGATCATTTTCAGAGGAATCTCACATCAGAGGAGCCTTAAAAGTGACAGAATTCTCACTCGAAAACGACTCCAAAGGCGAAAACACAACTCAATGTTTTCTGAGATTTCCTTACGCATTAAACTCCTCTTTACAGCCTCAGCAAAAAATGACATTTTACCGACAGCTCAGTCAAGGAAATGAAATAAGACCATTCGCAATACCTTCGAACCAGAACAAGACAAACGGGGTAACCTACCAACCTCGAAACTTAACTGTCGTACAACAATCGTACAACATGCCTCCTGCACAAAGTAGCGTTCAATCGATTCAAACAATAAAGCAGGTTCAACCGAAAGTTCAAGAAGAAAGCACTTCCTACGAGAGACAAACATCGGAGAACTTGTCCTCGCGACGCTTCCCACAAAAACCAGCTCAGCATCAAATCGAGAGCATGAAAGGTGCTTCCTCTTCTTCGAACCAACCGAGCAGCAGTTTCTTCTGCCAGCAACTCTTTCCAAGCACTGCTCCAAGAAGACGTGATTTTCCTCAAACCGTTCAACAGGAACCTGCCTGGTTTGCTTTGGCCAGAAGAAAATCAAAAGAGTGGAGTGAAAAGCAGATTTTATAAATTCTAAATAAATAAAGAAGGTGTTTTTGTAGATGGGAGTTTCAACTTTAAGGATGTTTCGAAGGCGGGAGTTTAAAAGTTAAACACGGTAACAAAATTTGTTCAACAATTTTGGAAAGCACTTGAAGCTCAAAAACGAGAAAATTGGATCGATTTGAACGAACAGAAATTATTTTGTTGGACGTCAAATTGCTTCACGTGATTTTGAATTTTTGCACTTTTTTGAAATATTGAAAAAAATTGGGACCAATTGAAGAGACTCTTCAAATGCATAATTTGAAATTAATTGTGTTATTATATATTATTATTGAATGTATTGTAATTAATTATATAATTATGGGGTTGTAATGGAAATAACTGCTTAATTACACAAATAATAAATAACAAATAATTCATCCATAAGTGAAAGTTCTTAATATGTTCGATCGTTGAATAAGTAAGACTTTTATTTTGCAAATAATTTTCAAACTTCTACAAAAAATAAGTTTTTTATATGATTTGTTGTTTTAATTTGTAATGTCTGACAAAAAAGCTCATATTTTCTCTCATCTGCTTTAAAACTGTTCTGATTTTATGCCATTTTTGGGCCTCACTATCAGTATTCTCCATGTATACATTTCTGCTTCAAGTTTTCAACAGTTAACATAAACAAATCTATTTCCATAATTCATTTTGTGTTATTTCAAATTTAAAACTTGGAAATGAAACAATCTGCATATCTGTGATTTGAATTGTAAGCTATCAAGTCATGTTTTTATTCACATTTATTCACACGACCAACGACTAAGGTTGAAATTCTGTTTAAACCTGCATTTAATGGCTTGAGTTGGAATACATGCTGGTGATTTAAAAAAAAAAGTTTAGAAATAAATTGTTTATTAAAAGTAAGCGTTGATTGGCTTTTTGGTTAATTATTCAATTAAGAGATTAATTAATTAAGGAGTTAATTAGTCAATTAAGAGAATATATTCAAATGGACTTTCCTTCGTGTTTAAAACTAATTGAATAAAAATCATCAGGTTTTAATTTTGACAATTTTTTCGAATTCAAACACTTCCCGCATGCTTTATAAAGTCTGTCAATTTACACTTAACATGAAGTGACTTATTTTGAAGACTTAAAAGTTGTCAGTGGATTTCAAAGTTTTAAGAGAGAATATTATTTGGGAACATAATATCTTAAACGATGTATAATGTATAATATTTTAAGAAAAATAATAACACATTATATCTTAATATATCTCGTTTCTATGTTCTGTCGTTGTTATAATGATGAGTATGTTATGATTAACAGTTAATAAGTTAATAATACATTTATAATTAACATATAAGTTTACTTAACGATAAAAACATAAACATTTCAATTATTTTTTTCGAATGAGCTATTTTCTCGATAACAAAATGAATCGGTTAAAAGCGTGTAAATCATTGATGGTTAAAATGTTAAACATTTTAAGAACAAAGTTTTTAATGTTAGAAAATTATTTCTCAAATTCTCCAAAAAACATGGCAACAAAATGTTTCCCTCCAAAAATGGAGTCACCAAAAAGTGATTTTGTTGAACAAAAGTGGTTCCTTTTTAAACTTTTACATCTGTTGAAGAAAATCTAAAAATTTATTTTAAAGCTTTTACCATGACATTCACGACACGTCGAATGACATGTAACTTGAACAAATTGTGAAGGCGTCAGAATTACCGAATGCAAATGTTTCGTCGCATTCCAAAGTTTCTTAAACTCGAGGATGATTTTGTTAATCCAACTTTTATGTCGTAATAAAAATAATATGTTATAATAATAATATCTTGAGATAGAAATTTTCAGGACTCGGCCACCGACATTTATTCGACTACGTTTGGTCCCTAGTCGATAATGATTTGCGAGTCTGCAGTAGTCCCTTGATGGTTTGCTGGAATATGGCGCTCTTTATACCCTTGTCGTCGAAAACCTTTCCAAGACTTTTCACTGGTTCCTCGGACAATGTGGGCATTCGCTGTTCCCCCTCATGGAAGAACACGTCATTGCGAATTTTCCCCTGACCAAGGCGAGACTCCTGGATTTCGCAGGCTTGAAAGCCATTCAACACCACCATAGCATATTAGACATAATATGCAGGATGACCGAATGGGTTGCCTTCCCGCATATGGCATCAGTTGTAATGTGTCGTGTTCGAAACCCAGCCTGCACTGCTGCTACGTGCTTCACCGTCACCAGATAACATCAACATTTGCCTTGGAAAGGAGCGCTATGTAAATGGTTAACAGTAGGGATGGAAATTACTATGCGTTAACGAAAGCGATTAATGTGTTATTTTTCAGTTAAAACAATTAACGCGAGATTAACTCGTTAATTTTATTTTAAAATAAATTATTTTATTAATTTCTAAAATATTTTCATCTATTTTATGTTATATAACTTTTTATTTGCATATCTTGTTATGGCCTCCGGCTTCCATTATTATTATTGTGTACAAAAACCGAACGTACTGTGTTGTGCTTATAAACGTACGATGGCCACAAGTAACATCGGTAAGTCAATTTTGGAGCACATAGCCTGGAATAAGTAATGCTGGATTGTTTCCAGAATCGGAGACTGTTGGAATGACCACCGGAAGAGGTTTAATGTTCGGAGTTCGATACCCTTCATGATTCCGGGTCAGGGAAGGACGAGCAGAGATCTCAGCAACTTTTTCTAATCCATCTTGGGTGGATCTTCCATTGGGGATTATGCAAGATAATGCATAAGGGTTGGACCGCCCGGACGTAAGATGTGGTATGCGGACGGAATCCAATCAAGCTCGTGGAATCTAGAATTTCCTTGGCGCCCGTCGAAGTCAAGGATGGGTTCCTGGAATGTGCCAGCAGCTGAGAAGTGTTAGCACATTATAGAGCAGAATCAGAAATTGACAAAGCTTTGTATCCATTGGGATGGTGGTTGAAATGTTCGCCATCACATGGCCTTGTTGCCAAGCTAGCCTTCAAATACTTAGCTACGGCTAAGTGCCATGTGAACGGTTAGTTTCCTTTCTGGACATGTTGTGAATAGCAAACCTGCCTCGCAGTCTCCAGACAACATCAACAGACTCGTTTGCCTAGCAACTGGCTAAATGTCAATTAATGAACCACAAAAAACTATTTCTAAACTACTATTGTGAGCATTTTATCATGAATAAAATTGATTTTTGGATAAAAATGAATTATATTGGGAAATTATTAGAAAAGTGAGATGGTGCGATTTATTAAGCTTTAATGTAAGATTAAAAACGGTTAACGCACGATTAATCGAGATAAAAAATCAACCTGCAGCCCTAGTTAACAAAAATAGCGCCTCTGCTATGCGTGTGGCGCTATACAAATGAAGTGCATTCACATTTACAATGCAACTGCCAATAGACTTAATTTAACTAATCACAATAAAACTGTTAAATAAACTATTTAATCATTACTAATCGTAACAAAACCACATTAACCAGTCTTTATTTGATATTAATAATTTTTTATTTATTTATTAATTAATTAATTAATAATTAATTAATTAATAATAATTATATTATATTATTAATAAATATTAAATAATAATAATAATAATAATAATAATAAATAATATAATANTATTATAATATAATTAATAAAATAATAATATAATTATTGTATTATAATATAATTAATAAAATAATAATATAATTATTGTATTATAATATAATTAATAAAATAATAATATAATTATTGTATTATAATAGAATTAATAAAATAATAATATAATTATTGTATTATAATATAATTAATAAAATAATAATATTAATAACAACATCCTCAGCAGTTACAAACAGTTACATGAGTTTCTCGGAAAGCGTTGAAACATGAAAAACTCATGAAAAAAGCAATTAACTGTTTAGGATTGAAATCGTGTCATGTTAAACTGGAAGATAAGGAATGGAAAATTTAGTAATGAGTTTGTAGGTTGGCATGAATGACGAGGTGAGGTGGATGCTGCACGAGTTCCTGAATTAGTGGAAAAGGCATGAGTGTTATAATTTCTTCCCCTCACGAAATATAAAATAATTATTTTTAATTATTTATTATAATTTAACTAACGAATTGAACGAATTGCAGTGCACCACAGGTTATGTGCAGGATCATGCATCCATGCATGTCATGTTATCTGTTCTCTCAGGAGCAGATTATTGATTCAACCTCTCATGCCTTTCTTCGCATCCATCTTTCTATCTTGATCCGAGCTTCATTATTTCTGTCCTCATTTAAAAAAACATGCCCTTATGATGTAATATTTAAACTGTAATTAACTTTAATCAGCTTTTTCAGCACATTCTTTGTAACTCTTCTCTCTTTTTTGTAAAATAATTCTATCAGACATCTTCGTATTTTGGGATGATGATTATTAATATTATTATCAATATTATTATTATTGTTATTATTATTATTATTATTATTATTTTGTGATTGCTATTTTTTTAAATCATCGTTAGAATCATTGCACAGCAAATTCCAAAGTGGTCAAAGCGAATGGAAAATGTTTAATTTCAATAATTTATTTTAATTTGATTTAAATATGAACAAAATAAAAAAATATTTAAGTAATAAAAATAATCTTCCATCAAATAAAATTAAGGGATTCAATAATTCGGATTCAAGGGATTCACTGACATTCGAAGAAATTTAAAAATTCTTATTTTCAATTTAAACATGTAAATAACTAAGTAAAAAGGCATATTTTTGTGGCCAAAATGTGTAGTTGTTGTTGTAAATGTGAAGTTGTAAATATCAGTAGTAATCTTTATCTTCATGATCATCATCATCTTCATCTTCATGATCATCTTCATCTTCGTGATCATCATCATCTTCATCTTCGTGATCATCATCATCTTCATCTTCGTGATCATCATCATGGTTTTGTCCTGATCAAGCAGAAAGTAGTGCAGTATGGTATCGGAGGCTATTGATTGCTGAGTGGCAGTGCTTTCAAACAGGAAATGCGAATCCAAATGGTACAAAAATATCACTATTATATCCACATAAATAGACATGCAATTTGTATTTAACCCATCCAAATTATTATTATTATTATTGTTATTATTATGATCATGATTATGATTATTATTATTATTATTGTTATTATTATGATCATGATTATGATTATTATTATTATTGTTGTTGTTGTTATTGTTGTTGTTGTTGTTGCTGTTGTTGTTGTTTTATTAATCATAACGCATTTTCAAATCATAATAAACCTAGCTATGTCACATTAACACAATAAAAGCCACGAAATTGTATGCAAATGAAATAAAACATAATTTGCACACAAACTCCTTAAAATGTTTTCCTCTTCGTTTAAAATTCACGAAGTTGTTCTTGAGCCTGAACATCAGTTTTAGGACCAACAACCTCCAACAACATCCAGCGACCAACAACACCATGTCACAAGAAACAAACTTCAAAAATATTCAACTATCATTATTTCACATCTGCAAACTAATTCCTAATTAATGTTAATGCATTCACGTATTCACGCTTAAATTATTAAATTAAAATCTGCTTACATCATCATAAACTTGACAAGCCCCATTTTGTATGTCAATCCTTACTCTAAATTTAAACGATAATTATATTAAATTATATTAAATATAATTTGTAATTTATTTAATGTTAAAATTAAATTTAAAACTGGTTGTTTGATCGAATTAAGTTGATGTTTTGGACATTTTGCATTCATTTCAGGTTTTTCAGCTTATAAATAATATCGCATTTACGTGACTAATGAAACATGTTTAATTAAACGGAAAAATTTAGGATTCTTCTAAACTTTTGGAAGATTTCTGAGGACAAAATAGGAAAATTTATGATTTTATTTCGAAAAAGTTGCAAATAAAGCAAAAAGCTATCGTTCATTCATTCATTCGAATTATAAGGATTCTCAGACATAATCTCAGAAAAAACTCTGGGAAAACATTAGCAACGGCAGAAACAAACAATAAAAATAGAAAAATGAAAGACTGATGGAGGGTGTCATCCAATTCACTGATATCAAATCATTGATATTTATTCACTGATATCAAATCATTGATATTAATTCACTGATATCAAATCATTGATATTAATTCACTGATATCAAATCATTGATATTAATTCACTGATATCA
>MPNW01000186.1:203935-215324 GCA_011800805.1 Hirudo medicinalis | reverse complement strand
GATGATGATGATGATGATGATGATGATGATGATGATGATGATGATGATGATGATGATGATGATGATGATGATGATGATGATGATGATGATGATGATGATGATGATGATGATGATGATGATGATATACATGATAAACGAATGCTTTAAATGACAGCCATTATCATAGCAGGATAAATGCATCCGTCGAGCTGGTAGAAGCTCGAATATTGCTGGATTTTTCAGCAAATTTTTACCAATTCACACAAAAATAAAGAATATCAGAAACAAATCTGTGAAGTTTGGTTTTCCAAATATTAGAATATGAAAATATTTGGAATGTTATCAAGTTTATTTGAGAATCGTGCTAAATCCTACTTTTGCAATTCGTGATACTTTTAGCATTATTTTAATAAATGTATTAATATCAAATAATGAATAAATTATTATAAACTTATTTTAAGTACTTCGAATAATTATTAATGCCTTATAAAAGGACATACAAACTGTTTCGTTGTCCTCTCATACGACATTATACTAACATTGTTGGCATACTAATTTGATGTTGGCAGTAAATTGTTTAATTTTTTTTGGCGTGCATGTTGGCCGAACGGGTTGCTTTCCTGCATGCGGCGGTAATGGCAACAGTCGTAATGTGTCGTGTTCGAAACCCAGCCTGCACTGCCGCAAGCGCCCTTGGTAAGGAGCGCTATATAAATGGTTAACAAAAAGCGCCTTATACGCTATATCGCGCTATATAAATGAAGTACATTTAATCGTTTAAATGAAGTTTTATTCTCGACAGAAGAAAGTGACGGATTCGTCTGCCACCAATTACAAGAGACATCCGCAGGTTGATATTCAGGATTTCTTCCATTTTACTTCGTTATTCCTTATTTCCAACTATTTGCTATTTTGTGAGGATCTTTCATAAGTTGATGGTTGATGTATCTGATGGTTGATTTAATCAACAGTAATTTGCTCAATCAATCCACCGATGTTATTTGTTATAATTCTATAACTATTAATAATTAATTAAATTTAAATTTATTTTAAAATTATTTAATTAATTAAATTTGAATTTATTTTAAAATTATTTAATTAATTAAATTTGAATTTATTTTAAGAAAACATATTAATAATTAATTTAAATTAATAAATAAATAAAATAAATAATATTAATATGCATCAGGATTCCTCAGAAACATTACAATAAATTATAAAAATAATTGATTGGTGAACAGAAAACGATGAAGATACTGCAAATATATATACTAAATATTTATACTAATTTTTCAATGAAGGCTCAGTTGAAATTCTGCATTATTTGAAATTGTGTTTCAGCTTTCGTGTCAGTTGTTCACAATTTTAAATGCTTTTAATTTATAAAAAGGAATGATTGATGAGCAGAAAACATATTAAAACTGAATAAAAAACTCCAACTGAGTTGAGAACACGAGAGGAAACTCTTGCAGAGAAGCAACAAATGTTGAAGAACACACAATGACAGTTGCAAGTGGCTGATGTAAAATAATGAAATATAAAAATAGTAACAAATATAAATAATAATCAATATAAATATTATAAATGACAAAATAAATATTCATATTCCATGATTTTGGAGATTAGATCGCAGATAAGTAGGCGGAAGAACTATGGAGATCAGACGGACGGACGGATGGATGGATGGAGAGGAAAGAAACCATAAAGTTAGCCAATCGATGTCAGATGATCTCATCCATCTAAATTGACAAGTTGTTTTCCAACACGGGATTAAAGCAAAGCAGAAAACAATTTCTTTTTGTGATGAATTTAGTGAAGTTTGTGGATGGCCAGGATCAATAATGGCTTGATTTACTGCCTCCTGAAAACATTTTCAACTCCGTTCTGTTGTAATTGTTGGGAAATAATTCAAACACAAATTGTAAAATTATTAAATAATAAAATTCTTTTATTTGCAATCAATCCCTGATATAATTTGTAAAATCTTGATAGGAATGGGATGATGGTGATAATTGTGATGGAAAAGAAGAAAAAGATGATGACGATGATGGCGACGGTGCATGTAGTGTATGTAGTGACCTTATTTGCATGGGAAATTATGGCAAGCTGATGATATATTATATATATTATATATATTATATATAATATATATTATATATATTATATATATTATATATATTATATATATTATTGATCACTTCTCACGGCATCCTTTCAATGGAATTTCAAGAATTTCGCTTTCCATTCTCAGTTTTCAAGAAATTCATCGTTTTTCAACGTGTTCCTTATTTTGAACAAAACTGCAAAATTCTAGAGTTTGTCTTAAAAGCAATATTTTCCTGACGTAATCTTCGTCATCCGTGACAGGTGTTCTAGCATTCAAAATACACGAGAAGGATTAATTTCTAACTCTGCAAACGCGTAGGAGCATCTGAGATCCTCCAGATTGCAATGAAATGAGTTCCTTTCGAATCAATGGATGCCCACTCGATGGCAACAAGCCACGTTCACGTTTTCAAGTATCGACCGCTGTTGTCGTCTCTCGTTCTTCTTTTCCAATTCTTCCTCCGTGCTGCAGTTTCGTCTAGAAATTCGAAGGAATACGAACCTCGTTGTCGGAATTCTTCGGAGAAATTGTCAGAATCTTCGTGTGAATGTGCAGAATATTCGAATAATTTTGAATGAAATTTTATAATTTTGAATGCTTCAATGAAATGTTGCTTCGATGATCTGCTTTTTTGCAGTTTCGTTCTGAAACTTCAAATTTGTTGCTTTCTTACAAACGGAAAATGATATTCAATAAAAAAAAAAAAAAAAAAAAACGGAAACTAATCTCTAATTATAACTCCATTAGTTGTTTTCATTAATTCCGAAAATGATTTGGATGAACAAAAAAAAAAGCATTTTCAATTGTTTCCTGATCGTAGAAATTTATCACAAAAATAAGGTTTAAAATCCACTTTTGTTCGCCTTCAACTTTTATTGAAGAATTTTAACAGGTTTTCGTCGGTTCATCAGAGAAGTTGTTTGTGGAGGAATTTGAAAGGATTTAATATTTATGAAAGCGGAAAATATTCACAAACTCACGATAACTGTGCAATTATCATTTCGATAAATTATTCTCAACGATTAAGTTAATATCCGTGTTTTGAAAGACAATTTCTGGAAGAAATTGTGAAACATTTACAATAATTAGAATGAAGCACGTGTCATCATCGTTGTCGTCTTCCTCCTCCTGTGGAAGTGATCAATAATTTATTATAATGAACTTCTGCCGCATTGACCCGCCGTTGTTGCTAAGTTGAGAAGGATTGATAGCTTTGTAAATGAGGGAGTCGCTATCGTCACTACCATCATCATCATCATCATCATCATCATCATCACCATCATCATCAATTTCTTTGAAATTGATAAATCTGTCAATTGAGGTGTTTTCCAGACAGCGTCTTGCTCAACCGAATCTCATCCAAGAGAAATATTTAAGATTTTGAAGACAATTTATTTGCTTTTCCTGAATTTCCTCTGCTAATTCGATCTTAATTGATCTGTTAACATTCAATATTCTGCCTCCAATATTTAAATGTTAGCTCGATAAAAGACTTAAGTATTGCAGCTTTGTTTTCTCAATAGTTAATAATAATGCTAATAATCGTTAATAATTACACTCAATTTTCAATGTACGTTTGGTACGTTGGAGTCAATTGACATTTACGAATAACATATTTCAATATTATGTTTTCAGCTGAACAAGTCACTTGAATGTTGAATTCATTTTATTTTGTAAATCTATATTTGAATTTATGTTGCTGTGTCAGGTAATATAATAATATTATAATAATAATATAATAATAATATAATAATAATAATATAATAATAATATAACAATATTATAAACGGTAATATGATTGGTGACATTGCTTTAATAACAGTCGCCAACTTTCTATCACTAAGGAAACAGCGCTTTAAAATGGGTGAAATTTTATCAAATATCGCTCCTGCGTATCCAGCGGTGTCCCCAAAGGTACTGTGCTTGGCCACACATTCTTTTCATTGTATCAATAATCTTCCTAACATATTCAAGGATACTGGTACTGTTTGCAAACTATTTGCTGATGATGTTAAGCTCCATTGCTTCCGAAGTTCGTCCCAAACCCAGCTACAGTCTGCTCTCGACAAGATGGCTCAGTGGAGTCACATCTGACAACTTCAGCTCGCACCAGAGAAATTTCAGGTTTACTCTATAGCGGGTCGCAGAAAGATAAGAAATGATCCTAAGTATCATGATTACTCCATCAACGGTCAGACCCTCCAGCGCGTTGACAGGGTTAGGGATCTCGGGATCATGATGACCCCTGCTTAAAGTTTGTAAGCCACATTGATGCAGAAAACTCGTAGAGCTGCAGAAGTCTCAAGGGCATCTTTCTCTTCAAGGGACCAGAATGTCTTACAGCTTTCCTTCTGCACTTAAGTCGGACCAATTCTTGAATATTGTTCACCAGTATGGAATCCTCATCACAAATACCTGATTAATAAAATTGAAAAAATCCAAAAGAGAGTCACCAAATCAATACATTCTGTTGCTAAATATTCCTACATGGAAAGATTAAGACTTCTCAAACTTATGACCCTCGAGAAGCGCCGCCTCCTGGCTGACTTAACATTCTGCTTTAAATTACTAAGTGGCTTTGCGGACTCCCTGAGGCATCTCCTCACCCAGGCACGAGAGAGCACAAATTCAGACTTCGACGCAGTAAATTTTAGACAGACGTTGCCAAATATTCTTTCTGCAATAGGACCGTTAACCATGGAATGCACTGCCAAATGAAATCGTGAACTCAAATACTGTTTCTCGTTTTAATGCGCTAATACGTGACTTTGACTTTAACAGTTACTTACCATGTACTTGGTCATCCTTGCCATTCGGAGCGGCTTGTCTTTTGTATGTAAATTGTACAGACATAATATTAGTGGTCTCAAGACCATTCAGTTTGTTCAATAAATAGTATAGTGTTGTTATAACCCTGCCAAAACACATTAATTGGTTTTTATAATTAAGTTTATTTTAATTATGTTTATTAATTAATATGTTGTTGTATTTAGAATCTTTCTAAGACTACCTCTATGTTCGCTGATTAAGTTTATAATATCACACAAGATCACACAATATCTCATAGAATCTCAAAGCCCACTTGGAAATTATAGAAGCCCACAAAAATACTTGACATTGAAGAACATTCCTATTCAGCAAATAATCACCAACTGATCGTTACGCAATAACTGGCAGCAGGATTATTGCGTAAGCGTGGTATTTACAGGTAATACCACTCAGTTGATAACTGAATATTTACTGAATAAATCCCAATAATAAACTCTGCATAAATTAAGCCCCGTCGTTTATTACAATATGATAATATCAATTAATGTACATCAATAATGATTATTATGACATTACTGATATTTAATATTATTAAATAAATATTTGCAATAAAGCTCATCCTGGTCGTGAAGATCTTATTAATGTTTCAGCTTACCTGTGTGCACCTGGACGAGGAAACGTTTTGATTAATTTTTGCATTTTCGGTTCATTTTCCAAATGTTCTGTATCTCAATATTGTGGTCAGAATTTTTGCCATAATTATAATCGTAATTGTGGACGTAATATTTGTTACAAACAAGGGTTGAGCGAATTAATTTCCCATTTCTTACTGGTCAGTCAATAAAATCATTTTGTGTGACAGAATAAATATATTTATAAACAGAAGTATGTACAAAAACTTTGCAAATGAAGACATTTTAATTGATAATCACAAAATAAACAGTCGACTTTGATATAATTTTGAACACATTTATAAGGTATTAAAGATTCACTTCGTTATATACGAAGATATTGTATTTTATTTCATATTTTATTGACTTCAATAATTTTGTGCTGTTTTTCTATTTATTCGACACAAATTATAATTAAATTTATTTATAACATGCCAGTTTGGGCATTTTTTATTATTTCATAAATTTTTACCTCTTAACTTATATTATTTATAATATCTTTATATATTTCTCAAATTAATTGTTGATTTTTAGGCAATGTTGAATGAATTTATATCTGTAATCAAAACGCAACCAAAAGCCTAGTATTCATCTCGTTGGATGAAAAACTTCAAATGTTGGAGTTTGCTTAAAATATCAGATAAATGAATCATTCCATAGCATTTCAGAGCAGATTAGCAAACATAAGTAAACCTTCACAACAAACAGCATTAAGAAGGATAAAAAACTTTCGTAACTTTCGTATTTTAATGTAATAAAAGTGAATTTATTTCCCTCAGACTAGCGCCCTTTTGAAGGCAGCCTACGAAGGAGACACTGACAGAGTTCGGACATTTCTCAGTGACGGAGTCCCTGTGGACGCCTGTAACTCGGTTTGTTTCCAAGTTTATGCGTTCAGACATTCTCTGCGGGTGGTATTTGGAGTGTTCAACGTGATGCATGGGATGCATTTCTTAAATATATTTTCACATATTCCATCTATTTGAGAGTTTTTGATAACTCATAATGATTGAAATTGGACATTAACAACAACTTCTTGTCAGTGAATTGAATGCGTGAAAATGTCAATTCTTTATCTTCTGAAATGCAACATCGGTATTCTGTTGATGAAATTAAATCAAACTTAGATGTAATTGAGATCATTCGCGATGCAAAATAAGAGAGTTCACGAGTTAATGTCCACGAGTTAATGTTTCAACTACTTAAGGATACGAGATGAGGAAGGTTGATTTAGTTATATATCAATCAATTTATGAACGATCCATTCAGAAACCATATTCGATTTACTGGTACGATGCTAACAATTAATGTTTTCAGACATCGACACTATTAGATGATGATAATGATGCTGGAAATAAAAGGAAGCCTTATGGGTACAATTGATAAAAATTCTAAGTGTCTGTTTGCCTCACAACATGCTATAATTCCAATAGAATATGATTTGTTCATGAATTATTTCATTTACACTTCGCTGATACATTACTTCACTGTCTCCCTGAAAACCTCTGAATCTCCATTTCTGGTCGTTTGAAGAGAATAAGGAAGGATGCCATGAAAAACGATTACGTTGTATTAAATGTTCCTCTCAGCAGCCTTGTTGTCCTGCTACGAAATAGAAGAAAACAGAAGTTTGATTCTCAAATTTTCATTTGCAATGAGTCAACTATTCTACTATCTCCGGCCAAAATTACCGTTAAATAAGAAATGGGTTGTCAATCCCTTAGGAATAACCCTGGAGTCGGTTTCATCATTCTTAAACGTTTTGTTTTTGTATGTTTTTATTCCGCTATTTTAATGAGCCACTTTAATGAGTGATGACTGCATATTAATTGACGTAAAGTATTGAAACCAGGTTAACACAACTTTAGAAGACACCAATTGTACTCACCAATTGTGGGGTGCAAGTTAGCTCAAAGTGTTTCCGTTCCTGCAAACGACGGTAAAAGCAACAGTCGTTACGTGTCGTGTTCGAAACCCAGCATCTTGCACCGTCACAAAAATACAAAGCGACTCTTATCGCTCACGCTTATGGCGCTATATAAATAAACTTACTTACTTACTTACTTACTTACTCGATTATGACACTTATTTAAAACATATTTGTGTGTATTTGTTTCAGCACTTAACCACTGGGCGTCGGTGACCGAGTGGTTAAGGCTCTCTCTTTAGTGCGGCTCCGTTAGAAGTTCAAATCCTAGCCTCTCGAAGGAGATTTTTTTTTATAACTAACGAACATATTTGTGTGTATTTATTTCATCAAATTATTCTGACAAATTTCTTGACAGGCTGGTCTGAGAGCTTTGCACTTCGTTGCCAAATCAGGGCAGATTGAAGTGGCCAACGAACTCATCGTGAAAGGCGCCTCTGTAAATCTGGTATCTTTGGTGAGCAGGATTGTTTTGTCAGTTGTTAGTTTTCGTGATGTTGAAATCATGTTTTATTAACTTTATTAAATTTCTAATATTTTCTTTAAATTCGTGGTGATTTGACGTTGTTTTGGATCTGTTTATTTGTTTTAAATTGTTGTAGGTGGATTTTCAGCATATTACATTTACTTTACATTTCGTTTCACGTTTAACACTGAGGTATTAATTTTTTATACTTTTGAAAAAATCAACAATTTCCATTCAAGGAGTTGTTTTTACTAATTAGTTCAGAGCATCGTCATAAATTCATTCTAACTTAGAGACGTGTGCAAGACTTACAACATAGGCAACCATGACATGATCTCTTTACAACTTTCGAGTTTATGTAAAGTTGCTGTTTCAAAATGTAACCAGAATAAATTTGTGATGCATGAGTCTTGGCGTCGGATGTATGAACTGGAATTTGATTACCTGTAATTAAAAAATATGAAATAAATCATAGAAATCATAAATCATTTTAGAAGGGACACACACCGCTGCATGTGGCCTGTTTGCTTGGTCAGAAAGAAATTGTCAAATTACTTCTGAGAGAACACGCTGATGTAAATGCTCAATCAAAATGCCATGATGTAAGCATTTTGGAGTGTTTCATGTTGGCGAAAAAATTGCTGTTTTCATATTTGTTTTATAATTATTTAGTGTTATTTTTCATATTTTTGGACTAAAGCCGCATCATCTGAATTTTGATGCATATTGCTGAGTAATTTGAATGTAACTTTAATGTAATATGTATATTATTTTCGAAGATTTTACATTTATTTGTCAGACCCCTAGATGAGTTCCAACAGATAAAAATTAATTCAAGCCAAATATTTTTGAGCAAAAATGTGTTTAATTAATATTCTCTATTAATATATCGCTACAAATGTTTTTAAAGAACAGCTCGAAGGCATGCACTCCCGCTGATGGGCCCATCATGCCTGTTCCAATGAAACAATTCAAAGCCGTTATCTCAGAAAAAGAAATCAATTAGATGTTAAAATTCAAGTAGCAGTTCAAACAACAGAAAATAGACGCACACCAGAAAATCCACACGGGATGATTTCACTTATTTAAAATATATGATTTGTAAGAATATTTGAAGATGTATATGGACTTGGAAGATACAATGGTGACGGGAATCGAAGAAAACATGTGTGGGCCTAAACACTTCAACTAAAATTTCTGAACATGATACGAGAAGCATCAGGTTTTGTCAGAAGAACGCAAACCATAAGAATGGATATCCGTTGAAGGTGTACGGAAATGTTGTGGGCATATTTTAACATGAAAATGGCAGTCAGAAAGTCATTTATTTCGTAAATATTTAAAATAGAGTTCCATAAAGGGATGGCTTGGAGGATGACGAGGGAGGAATATTAAAGAGGATACTAAAATTATAATAAGAGGATATTAAAGAGAATATTGAAGGGGTAGGATTGAAGTTGATTTATCATTGGTGAAGGAACTGAAAAATATAATCTTGAATGGAGAAGAGCTTGAAGGTAGATTTAGAAAATGAAGGACTACATACATGGGTGTGACGTAGAAAGTGAGAGGTTATTGTAATTGTTGCTGTCAGTGAAAAAAACCCTGAAAATATCTCGAAAAGAGCATTATAATCATTATATAACATAAAAATAGCAAATTTGTAAACAATATATTTGGCAGATATTTAATAGGTTATTGTTTACAAATTTTACAAATGTTAAATTAGTTGAAGATAAAAATGGTAACAAAAAACAATACGAATAATAATAATAATAATGATAATAATAATAATACGCTTTTTAATACTCTTTTGTAAAATGTTCAACCTATCTAAATGAGAACGATAAGTAGAGTCCCATTCAATGTTGCAGTAAGTTAGATAGGGGTAAATAATTGAAAAATATTATTGAAGTGCTACATTGCTATTAATGAATGATTGAATGCCTACAATGATACCAATATTTTTAGCTGTTAAACTTTGAACGTGAGAAATAAGCTATATAATATTTCAATCAATTTAGATAATAAAGTTAAATGCTAAAAATGGACCAATTTAGATAACATAACAAAGAAGCATTAAACAGAAATTTACAAATTTGTCTAAATTTATATAATTAGCTATCCGATATCCGGTAAAATTTGCTGATCGGTACATGCCTACATAATAACGAGTGTATGTTGTTAAATTTTAACTATTACCAGGACAACTTTACTCCCCTGTACATGGCTGCTCAAATAGGACATCAAGAAATTGTGACCTTGTTATTGGCACATGGAGCAGACCCCACAATTGCCACGAAGGTAAATTTTAAAGGTGTGAAATAACGCAAAAATTAACATCATGCAATAATCGATCATTTTGCTTGGCTTTACTTTTTTTTTTAATTGCATTGTAAACCTTAATATCATAACATGTATAACACAAAAAATAATAAGCATTTAACAAATTCTCTTAAAAAAAAGAAAAACGTGGGATCTTTCATATTTCATCTCGACTGACATTCTTTGGAAGGATTAGATATGCTATGAATTGTTTAATTGTTGAATATATAGAGAAAATGTTTTATTTTTAGAATGGTTCAACTCCTAAAGATGTTGCCAATCAGCAAGGTTACAGGACGGTAGCTGAGATTCTTAATGAATACGAAAAACGGTTGCACGATCCAACAATAACTTCGTCTACTTCGACCTTCGACTTGATAGGCGATGATTTACTAAACAATCAAGGCACAAGGGATTTTTACTCTCCCGACGGATTGAGCGAAACCAATGGACATATCGGCAGTCACAGGTCGAGCAGCATGGCTCGTCTGCTTATGAGAAGCAGACCTCCAGCAGTACTTGGACCGGATGTCATCAGAAGTCCCGGCAATTATCCAAGTCCAGTGAGGCCATTCACGCCCTCCAAAACACCCAGTTTCTATCAGCAAACCCAAAATTGATGTCTCACGTTTAAAATAGATTGCAGATGCCAATTTTGCAAAAAAATCCATACGTCAATTCAATGAGATAAAATGACAATAAATTTCAAAACAATTCTTAGAGTAGACCTAGAAAGCTAAACGATGATCTTTACATAAAACGTTTCATCATAAACATCTCATCCATAGCATTTTCAACATTTTTTCAATGTTAACAAACACTTTCATATTACAATATTCCACAAATGTTAGACTTAGAAAATAAAGTATAAAACAATCCAATAAGTTTATTTCAAAGAACAAAATATCAAAGAAATCTTCGTCAAGAAAACGATAAATGCAAGAGTGTAAGAAGACAAACAACACTCCTATACCATAGCCATACTCCTTCCATAATGGACATAATGGGCCGTACATCACATTCCGAGTCTTTCATTCACGAGCATGCTTCTCGTTCTGGCACCGTGTCCGACGATGCGACATTCGGAATTGGACGCCGCACTTTCTACTCTAGTCTCTAGGAGAGGCACGACGGAACCTAAATCG
>MPNW01000186.1:134667-201889 GCA_011800805.1 Hirudo medicinalis | reverse complement strand
TCGAACGTCGATTGGACGTTTAAAAAAAAAAAGGACAAAACGAACCCCTATGGTTCTGCGCAGGTTCCACCGAGATTTGAACTCGGATCGCTGGATTCAGAGTCCAGAGTGCTAACCGTTACACCATAGAACTTCTTAGAAAGTCAGTTTCTAGTTGTTTAAATTGAAATTATTAAAATAACAATGTCTTTGTGTTATTTTCCATGTCTGCACGTATATTTCTCTCTGAGTCCCTGGTCACGCTCCTGCCGAAATTCTTATAGGTGGCTCTGAAAGCATATCGTCGTCGATGATCCGTTGTCCTGATATTTATTTGTATGCACTACCATCTGGCGTTTATATTTTATTTTTTTTTTTCAAACTTCGTATAAATTTGTACAATATTTTTTAGTCATTACATCATGTAGAAACGATGCTTTGGCTTTATTTAAAAATTTTAAATTAAAATCAAATACATGGCATTTAATTTTCCATCGTTTTCAGTCAAGACTTAGATTGTGGATTCCTCTTTGTGTTCTTTTAAAATCTTTTTTGTTTTTAAATCTTATTTCTCTGTCATAATCTTTTTGGCATCTTAAAAATATTAAACATGTTTATTTTTTTAACGATTTAAAAAATTTATTTTTTCATTTTCTCATTTAACATTTTAAGGTGGTAATTGTTGTAAATTATAAAAATATATGAAATCACTAAATTTAACAAATTTTTACAATTTATTTTAAATTATATTGTAATATTGGTTTATGCTTCGTGTACTTTTGAGATATTTGATAGATCTTAATTATCAATATAATGAAGATATTAATAATTAGGTTTCATAAATCTTTTTGTTATTTAGATTTGTTCTTTTAATGGAACTGGAATCCATAATCCAACTCAGAATGGACTTCAGCTGCTACGTACTTGTTGTGGTTTTCGGGTTCGTGTAAAAAAAGAGGATTTGCTTTGCGCTAAAAATGAATCACAGAATTAATGCTATACCAGAACCTTACGTTTGGGATGAATCTTTCAAAGTTTTTGTAAGTTTTTGCGCGTCAGTATTAACATACCAAGACTTGGTTTTAATATTTGCTGGGTTTGTACAAATTATCCAAGTTTTTTTTTAATTTGGCAGTACGAAAGCTTGGATGAGCAACACCAAGGTTTGTTCCAAGCCATATTCAGTTTATCAAGGTATCCAACAGATGCTGATGTTCTGAAACATTTGGTGGAGACCATGGATGAGCACTTCAAACATGAAGAGGTGAAATAAAATTCGTCAGCAATCTGGCATGAAACCATGTGTATGATGCTTCTGTTGATACTTCTGTCAACAATTATGTAAGACTTTCAAAGCCTTTGAATTCATAACCTCAGAAATGGATTTCATTGCAGAACTGTTTTTTTCTTACATTGTTCCAAAGCATGGAGCAAATTGGAACTTGAATCTAGATGTGTTATACTGCATAAATAATTAAACAAACAAATTTTATAGTAGTTGTACTGTAATTCCCCAAAAAATAAGACCTATTTTGGGGATGTTGTATTTTCATGTACAGCAATTTACAGCACATTTATTCATATGTGCAATATTTATTATGTTGAAGAAGGCAAGTATTAGGTATTCAGTTTGGAGATTCATATTCGATGTTCAGAATAGGTATTCAATTTGGATTTGTGGTTTTAATACACCTGTTCTCTGATTGGTCATCTATTTACAATATCTCTCATCAGGCAGCTGAGAGGGGGCAAGTGCCCAGGGGTATAAGGCAATTTTTTTTTGTTGGCCTACCGGGCTTCAAAATATTAAAATTTTACATTTGTGACCTTTTTTGTTTTTCCATGACCAAATTGACATTAAATATTTTGTTGAGCACTAGTTTCAATCATAAATTTTGTTAAGTGGGACATGTCTTATCATTGATATTATGGGTTTGAACGTTAAACAGTGTCTCAAACATTTTTAGCATCTCTTGGAAAAGGCTAACTATGCCGACTTTGATGTTCACAAGGAAGCGCACAATGAATTTCAAAGAGAGATTAAAAAAATAACTTCTCCGGTGTCTCCAGACTCAGTGCTTTGGATCAAAGAATGGTGACCATTCATTTTTCAAGATCATTCTTTATAATTGATATTCTATTCTCATTGTGATATTTTAATGTCATTAACATCCCAGGTGAAGTTTGTTAGGCAGGTTTGAGTTGGCTGATTATCTTACACTTAGTAATGAATTTAGATGTTATTTAATAACTGGGATATATATTTTTGCAGGCTAGTGAACCACATAAAGGGGACAGATTTCAAATATAAAGGAAAATTATTAGCCTAGTAATTTTGACAAGAACTTCTTGGAAAGTAGTTTATGAATAAATTAGTTTTGTAAATAGTGTTGGGTTTATTACATGTGCTTAGTGATGTTAGCTAATTAGGTTTAGTTTTTTTCTGTTTAAAGTCTTGTGGGTAATTTATGACAACTGAGAATTCAAGAGTGATTAAAATTTGTTAATAGTTTGAGGATGACAAAACAGTTGTTTAAGAAAGCTAAATTTCATTGGACTCTAGCAGAAATTAGCACGGGAGTCCAAAAGGTTACCATCAAAACTTAAGCCAGAGAAGCAGTGGCGGATTAAAGGGTGGGAGTGCCGAGGGCCATGGCCGGTCCATGATTTTTAAAAAATAAAAATCTATTTTAATTAAAAATTGTTTTTGTTATTTCAATAATTTACGACTTTGGACAAAAATTTTAGTAGCTCTGCCCCTCCCCCTAAATCTGCCAATAGTTCCAGTTTGCATCCCCTTGCCAAAGTGTTCTAGATCTTCCCACAATAAGTAGAGGTGTCTGCTTAATGTTGAAGTACTTGATAGTATTGCATGGGAGAAGAAACCATGAGGGCACCCCTCATTTCCTGAAAACTTTCTAAATATGAATTCAATATGACTCACTTTTATGCATTAGATCATTAAAATGATTGAGATTACACACAAATTGTTAAATTTAATTAAATCCTTTAAAATCTGAAATTCATCATTTCAGTGAATAAAGACCCTAAACCATGCAAAATAGCATTTGAGGGCCATGTGATGCCCCTAGTCATAAAACATTAAAAAAAAAATTGTTGATGGTTATGTAATCGAAATGCACTTTATATAAATATAATTGAAATTTAAACTCAAAAAGAGTTAAAAACTGATTTGAGGTTTGAGAAGTCACTATTTTGCATGTGTGAGGATGTAAAATCTTAGCTGGTGGTAGAGCAGGAAGATTGAGGCTTTCAACTTGCTTGGGGAAACTGCCAAAGAGCTGGAACTATCTGGACTGTCATCTGGATCTTCTTAAAGGCTCCTTAGGAATATGGGATAAAAAGTAACAAGGAAAGACCCATAAAACTTATAATTCATCAGCAGAGACTCCTGTCCTTTAAGTGCATGGTTTTAAGTTTAAGTTATTTGAAATCTAATGGTATTTTATCATCTAGATTAAAAATTCCAGGTCTTATAAACCATCATGATTAGGACTGCCCCTAGGAAGAGCAGCTATGGGCCCATATTTTGTTGATTTGGTTATAGAAAAGCAAAAAAGGTCATGATTGTAGTTTTAATACTTTAAAACCCAGGCGGACCCCTGGGCACTCTTGGTGGCTCTGATCATAAGTGGCAAGAGTGGAATGGGCCAAAACATTGACCTCCAACAGAGATGGATAGAACAATATTATTTCTTCAGGTGGGAAGAGATTTAACCTTGATGGACATCATTTCTACTGTTTGTGATCTCAGATTAAAAATTCACAGGATAGGTTTGGTGATGATAGGAGGAGGAATTTCCAGTGAAAGATTGACTTTCCGGTTGGATAAGGTATCCGACGTATTTCCGGTATTCAGTAGTCCATTATCTGGCCAAAATTCATGGCGCTCACTTCTGAGTGAGTGGGCATTACTTGAAATCTCCATCGAGCAGTGTTGCAAGTGAGCGACTTTTCAGCACTGCTGGAGATGTACTCAGATGACAGGAGTCAATTGCTGCCTGAGAGCCGAGCAACTCATATTTCTTAAAATAAACACGCCCTTACTTAATTTTGATTATGTTTGACTTAAAGTGTAATATCTTCTTTAAATTATTTGACTTGATATTTATTTCTTAAAATCAACAGCATTCATGACTAAATATATAAATATTTTTTAAATTTTATTTTTATTAATAAAATAAAAATATGAAAATTCTCTGAGTTTCTTTGATTTTTTTTAAAATAATCATTTCTAACCATATGGACCGCTAAATCCGGTATCCGATATCCGGTAAAATTTGCTATCCTGTACATGCCTAGTAGAAAGGCAGTAATGTGCAGAACATTCAAGTTCGTGTAATACTCGGGAATAAGTTGATCATCTTAATTAATTCTTAAAATGATCGAAGAACCAACAACTAGGGGCGCGAAAATTTAAGCGATTCATCGCCATATTTTATAATTGCTTCATGTTTATCTTTTAATGACTGACAAAAGCCCGTTTATTTACAAAGAAAGGAATTTTATGCTAAGTAAGGGAATAAGTAAGCTTGTGCTTTTATGTTGTTAACTTAGATTAAAGCGTTTTAATGTTAGCGATAGAAAATCCTCACAGCGAATTATTTCTCATCCCTCCCGCCCAAATTTGAGGACATCCCTAATAGCCGCATCTCCACGGGATTGGGAATGTACACCAAGTTAAGTCAACTTGAACCTGGAAAGCTAAAAAAAAAAGGTCATCTGTGGTAAAAATCAGCCAGTTGAGCAGATGCTCTCTTTGAACCCCAAGCGACATATTTCTGCATAAATCACTGTTTGTTCACATCAAGGACTGATTGTTTTCCATAATTTATTTGCAATGAATGAAATTTTTACTTCAAATAATTTATCATAGTTAAATAAATATAAATTATCTGTTGATCGAACATTAGTTTTTCATCCGTAAATATGATTCTCTTGTCAACTTTGACAAATCTGCAAACTGGAGACTGAGGAAGCATTCACAACTTTCCCTTGTAGAGAAAGTCGGTTCCTTTGATGTGATTCACCAACCTGAATTGAAAATGATTGACACCTGAACTCAAATCTACAAAGTAAACGTTTGTCAAATGGATTTTGAAATCCGTTTCAAACATCTGCCTCGGTTTTCGGCATATTTAAGTAGCCGAATATTGTATGAGTGGTGAAATAAATAAATATTTAAATAAATATTTAAATAAAATTGATAAAATTAAATAATAAATAAAGAGTAAATAAAAGTACGTCGTTAAAATTTGTAATTTAAAAATATGTAAAGATGTGGCATCCTAACGATCCATCAATATTTAGGAATAGAACGAACCAGTCCTTGGCCCAATGCACTTTATCATTTGCAACAGGAGACGAAAGGCCACCGAGAGAAGCCTGAAAGTCTACGTGAGCTTTCTTGTGGTTATCAAAATCCGAGTAACTGGCCTTCTTCATCATGTCCTGTTGTGTTTGTAAGACTTTTAAATAATGCTTCGATTATTTAACCTCATTTTTAAATTACTCTTCACAGTAGAAAGTTTTTTCCTTTATTTCCCATCAAAGGACAATGCTTAAGGTTAAAAGTTGATGATGATCACGTAGGCGTCATACAGACTCATTTATCTTCAAAAATTATCGAAATATCTAAGAATAAAGTTCGGATAGCTTCGTTGAAATTATTTTTAAGTTACCAAGTTATGTGCGCAAATAATATTTTATATATTGTTTATTACAATAAAGATGTAATATTTTACAGTAGTTTAGCGATGAATTTTTCGAACTAACAAAATTAATGAGTATAGTAGGTGATCAGGATTGTGTAATAATCTTGTTTGTTTGGTTAAAATAATTTTATAAAACACAACATGTACTGACCTCTTCATGGCTGAAATGTTCATCAATGACTTTACTCAGATGTTTCAGGGCGCCATTATCAGCAGGCGATTTGGACAAATTGAAGATGGCTTGGAAGAGACCTTTGTGCTCCTCATCCAAATTTTCGTACTGAAAAATACATTTTCTTATTGAATATCAGCTATGAATAAAATTAAAATTAATTTTAATAAATATTAATAAATGCCAGCCGTAATTTCAGTTTTTAGACAACGATTATAAATGACAGTCGAACTCACAAAAACTTTGAAACTTTCGTCCCAAACATACGGCTCAGGGATTTCAAAACCCATTATTAGCAGAAAACCTTATTGTAGACAGAAGAGCTTCGACAAAATTCATGTTCCTCACTTATTTATAGAGACTCTAGTCACGTTTCGAGGTCATTACAGACTCCGGAGTAGCTGGAAAAAAACAGACTTGGATTGCGGATTCGAACTGATGATAACGAGAGGTAATAGCATTCAAATTTAGTCCTCTCTCCTGAGAAACAATCATGAATCATTTTGGTAATTTTCCATCTCAATTCCGACAGCTCGGTGCAGAATGAATTGTCTCGTCAACTGAGTGATGGAAAGATAATAGAACTTAATGCGTGAAGAGTGTCTGAAGGTACAAAAAGAGATACTCACATCTTTGGATCAGATTATGGATTTACAAATGTTCCCCTTTGTTTTACACTAATGTTCCATATTAAGGACGGCCTACCTCACCAGCAGACATAAAAATGAGCGGCGCCCTTTGAAAAAGCTGGAATAATGAAGAATAAATGATTACAAGGAATTTGCAGGAAAATGAAATCATAAAGTGTGACATTTTCGCTGAGTACATTTCACTTATGAGCTTCAACGGACCATGAAATTGTAATGTTCCTTAAAAACATTTTTCAAACAAATCGTTAATGGAAAAGAAATGCTTAAAATGTGGCGGCCAAAGAAAGACAAAACAAGCAAAAATACCAAATTTTTAGCATGATTTTTGACGGGATAAATGTGATTTATGGTTTTATCATAAATTGTTTAGAATTAATATGAGAGTATTTCATATCTTTTCAATCAGTTTACTAAAATTATAGCCTTTAATGTAAATTTCATTTAATAATTAAATTATTTTATTTATTAATATATTTAAATTAAAATTAGCATGAATGGCGTCAGAAGCATTGTAAAGTTTAGAATCAACATATTTTATTTTTAAATAAAACGTAATTTTAAAATAATTAAAAATATACAAGATTCATTTGGAAATATTGTTTTCACCACCATATCCATGTCATCGACCTACAAGAGGCTATTTTTTGGTTCATTGAGAGTTTATTGAAAAGGGCTCTGTCAAATCTAGCTTTAGTTTGAAATTTGAAATTGTGCAAAAAATAATTTAATTACGTTTAATTATGCCAATAAAGTAAGATTTTCTTGATAAAATATGAATCACATTTGCGCTTGACTTATCTTTTCACAAATTATCAACTTTTTCTTCATGAAAAATCAAGATTTCAGTCTATAAATCCACGTATAAATGTCGAGAAATTTTTGATAACATGTTCGAAGTTGAATGCATTCATCACTTATTATTCGTCGGTTTTATTCTGAGAATTGCTTCTAAGTTTTGCTCAAAAAATGTATTTGTTTGAAAATGATATTTAAAATTTACATAATTATTTAATTTTTTAATTGTTTAATTTTTTTGGGGGGGACAGTTGTATGTAATCACGTCAAATATTAATTGACAAAGGTTTGACTTGAAACGACAGGTGATGAAAACAAAAGAACTCAAAGTAATGAGAAATTAAAAATCTTTTTTCGACTCCGGTTCATTTGCATTTCACTTGAAACCGTCCAACAACACGCGATTGTTTGAATCCCTCCCAAACACTTAGAAACCTTTGGACTCCTCAAAACGTTGATGAGGCTGACAAACTGTTTTTTTGTATTTGTATTTAGACGATATTTTGAGTGCCTCTTGTATCCGAATGGGATGTGAAGGCACTTTCTAATCGACCTACCATTTATAAAGGTCTACCCGAGGGCGCTCCCTGCCGGTGCAGGCTGAGTTGAGAACACGACACAATACGACTGTTGCCATTACGACCGCATGCAGGAACGCAACCCACTCGGCCCAACCTGCACGCCATGTTTTTGTTTTTTTTTAACCGTCTGAAAGTTCAGCTCTTTCTCAATGAATTCCGTTCACAAGTAACTGAGGAGATTGACTGAAAAGGTTTTCGATTTGAAGTGTCTTGACCTCCAAAGAAGATTATGAAAAAGAAGGACATCTCTCTAGGTACAAGCGATTTCAATGAGAGGAAATTTAATAAATAAACTCAATAATTCAATAAATACATTTGGATGCGATGCAATGCAGTGATTATTAGTTGATGAGGCGATTCAGAATATTTTACCGATTTTTCGATCTAAAAATGAAGTCTGGAAGTTTTATTAGGTTTTTGTTCGTTCTCTTCCAAATGCCGGTCTTAAATGAACTTATTTATTTATTTGTCCGATTTTTAAAGTGCTCAATGAACCTGCTTGGATGCTATGGCAGTAGAATATGCATAGCAATTTTGAGTCTAACATTGCATATAGGGCTGTAACCAAAAGTTACCCATAGACAACGCCTCCGAAAGGGGTCAAGTGCCCAGGGGTCCATTAAAATGTTACAATCATGGCCTTTTTTTGCTTTTTCATTACCAAATTAACATAACATAGGGTCCCGAAATTTCTGTCGGCGTCTGGTCGTAGGGTGGCCCATGTGATGAAAAAATTAAATTTCAGCAAATTTAAGTCTGTCCCCCCTTTATGTCTACGAAATGGCTCCATTTCATTCAAAAAATACATGCGAAGTTTGATAAAATAATTGTTTAGAGGCTAATAAAAGGCGTCAAAGTTTTCCAATTTAAGGGAACATGGGGTCTGTGACCGAAATCAGCATTTGCCATAAATAATTGCCATAGAGAAAATTAATCCTAACTACCAGACATGAGGTACTTGGTACTTGCACTCGTACTTGGACCTCAAGTACTTTCACTAGGACCAACTGTTGTTCAATAACGTCCGTTACATAACTGGATGATTAGGACGGTGCTTCCGCAGCGGGATTCGAATCCTTGCTGCCATCGCGAGAGGCGAAGTTTCAACCATCAGACCACGCGGGAGCCTTTAAATTGTACTTGCATCTTGAAATTTTCAGCTCATAAGCAAGATTGTGGTTGGCCTAAAACATTGTTAAGCAATTTAAAAGTTTTGATGATTATAAAGTCCAAATTTAACAAGACGTTTTATATGTGGTAAAGCGACGTAATGTCAAAAAAGGAATAAATTCCACTGCTTGATGTACGAGAAATTTGCTTAAAAAGCACCTCATCTATATTGGACATCTCATCTATAGTGTATGTAATGGGCATTTTAGGGCACGGAAAACTCTTTCTTCGATTAAGTAATATGGCGAATTTATGAAAGGTTATTTATATATTTTGAATAAATAAACTTGATATCAAGCCTTGTCATAAATTGTCGTGGTCCTCTGAGTGCAGAAGCATAACTTTGTCATTTTGTAAAAGACAATTTACTTAAGGCAATTTATTATTTAGTAATAATAAAAACATTTATTACTACTAATAATATATTTTTTAATGAACAACTTCGTTTTACATGAGACAAATAAATGTGAGCAATAAACAATCACTTTATGCATTTTACTTTTTGTACTTAAGTAAAAGTATTTCAGTATGGAAAGTAATGGTTGAGATTTTTAACCTTTCTGGAACCGAACTATGATGAACTATGATTCAGAGATGATTTTTCTATTGTTATGCCGATAATATTTGTCAAATATCGAGATGTCGATAATTAAAACCAGTTAAAAATATACCTTTATTGATTTAAAAGTATGTAGGCTCATTTGAATCACAAATTATTCTATGTCGTTTAATAGGTGGATCTTTTAGTTTTCTTATGGTTTTTGTGGATTCCAGTTTCACAAAAGCGATTGATAAATGCTGTTAGAAGGTTCATTTAAGAGTGATAATGTAAAAGTATTTCCGAAAATATTCGATACGAGTAAAAAGTAGGGCTGCAGATCGATTAATTTTTCTAATCGCGATTAGTCGCGAGATTAATATTTTTAATCTTAGTTAACGCATTTTTAATCGCGCCATCCCATTTTCCAATAAATTTCGCAATACGTCATTTTTACACCAAAATCAGTGTGTTTACTGCTTCATGTGCAGATTGATGTGTTTAAATAAATCAAAATCTGAGTCTTCTCAGCTTTCGTCTATTCTGTGATTGGAAACATTCACAAGAACGTCTACATAGTCATGAGCAGTCAACGTAACATTGAAGGCTACGATTGCTTTCAATAGGAGGTTAAAAGCAACTGGGCGAATTGATACGGAGCTGACACAACAGGTCGAGCGTCTAGAGCAGTACTGGAGACCAGTGTTGAAACGAGTAGTCAGTGTTATTAAATGTATTGCCGAACGTGTCTTAGCATTTAGAGGAGTCAACGAATTGGTTGGATCACCTAGAAATGGAAACTTTCTGGGTATTCTTGAACTCATCGCCCAGTACGCCACTTTTTTGCACAGCATATCGAAACTCAAGCCAATTGCGGCAAGGGACACTTATACTATCTGTCATCTACAATAATGAAAGAGCTTGTCAGTGTGATGGGTGAAAAAGTCCTCAGAGAAATCATTTCTCGAGTTAAAAATCAAAGTACTTCTCCATCTCTTTGGATTCTACATCCGATGCAGCCCACATCGTCCAACTGGCCCTTGTATTGAGGAAAAAGATGGCCCAGTGGAACGCTTTGTAATATTCATGGCAATCAAAGAGCCATGGCGCTCAAGAGATGTTCAACGCCTTGATGGAATTTTTGAAGATACATGACCTAGATCTGGGAAACTGCCGCGGACAAAGCTACGAGAATGCATCTGCAATGAGTAGTAAGTACAATGGTCTACAAGCCAAAGTGAGAGAGAAGAACAGTCTTGTATCCTGGATTCCTTGCACAACACATTCTCTAAACTTGGTTTGGAAAAATGCTGTAGAATGCTGCTCGAATGCTGTACATTTTTTTACTTCCTTGAAAAGCTGTTCCTCTTATTCACAATTTCAACGCATCGGCATCAACTTTTGACTGAGGCTTTGAAACATTCATCATTGATTCGTCATTGACTCTCAAACGTGTCACAACAACGTGTTGCTCCTGCAGAGCTGACGCAACGAAGGCACTTAAGCTACCAGCAGATTAAGGATGTACAGAAACAAATTGATGATGACATTAAAGAAAACGGGTGTGTACGCTGTGAAGCAAGAGGACTGTTAAGACAGATAAATCACCTTGAAAAAGTTATTTACAACATCTTCTGGAATGATATCCTGCAAAGAACAGATGCTTACTAATAAAAATCTGCAACATGCAAAACTCGATCTAAATACTGCTGTGTCGTCACTGACCAGCTTGAAAAACTATGCAGAATGTGGAAGTCCACAAAAACAATAAAAAGCAGTAAAAATTTAGTAAAATAAAGCTACTTTTTTTTAACAATTCGACCCATAAATTGCGAGTGAGAACTTATAAATTTTAAACCTAGATGTTGTGAGGGGCCTCACTCTCAGCTTGCGTTGTCTTGTCGTGCACTCGTGATACCCGCATGGAGAGTCATTGTACCGGCCTCTAAATTATGGAGATAGATGAGCACTTTATACTGCCGGTGTGTGGACGTCCACAAAGGAGGGGTAACTTGATGTAGATGCTTTTGGAAAGGGGGAGGGATGGTGCCAAAATCCAGTTTTTGTGTGGACGTCATGTATGGATGGCCCCTAAAGGAAAGTTGGAAAGGGGGCCTGCCTTCCAAGCGGGCCCCAGGCCTCCCACAGGCTTAATCCGGCATTGAGGGGGAGTCAGGCTGGCCACTTGGTCTCGGACCTCTGCTTCAAAGGGGGCCTACAAAAATTGATTCATGACCTTTCCCTTAATTTTGTTTTGCTTTTCCATTACCAAAATTGACATCACTTGACAGAGGAGCCCACTACCTTTTTGTAAATGGTCCGGGCTTCCTCGAAACTCTGAATGCCCGTGATTATTGACATCCTAGCTCTCATTGGCTTCTTCACGCCGCACGATAATAATATCAAATTGATGCTTTTATTTTATTTGTGGCGGCAGTCGGGAGTTAGAAATTTTCCGGTCTCAGCAATTGTCTTATTTAATAGGAATCAATCCAAAAACGGACAGAAACAGTAACGGTTTTTTTGTCCCCCACTTTTGGCTAGAAGCAAATAAAATGATCATCTCTTCAAGTCATGCGATGGTTTCCCTAGGAAGAAGGCAGAGCTGTGTTATTTATGCATAAAATTTTCTAAGCAATTTGTTAGGAATTAAGTTAATATTGAGAATATGGACATCATTCGAAGAGGGAATTTGATTTATTAAAGACTGAGAAGCCCTTATGCTTGAACATGTAATAAGACTGGCTAGCAAAAGCGGTCATCAGTCAATTTCAGATTTTTTTTTAAATATTTGAATAACTGAAATGACTTAGATGATCACTGATTTAGAAGGTAAACGAAGCTCTGCTTGCAAGTGAGCGATTTTTTTTTATTAAAGAATAATTTCAATCGGAAAGAAGGTGGACTGCAACTTATTCTGCTACGCAAGTTATGCAAATAAATGGGAGTTTTACAATTTTTAGTCCTTATAAGAGATTTTGATAGATCCCAATTGCTTCTTTAAATTATTTTGCACTTTGGATTTGGTATAACTTTTGTGCTTCGACAATGCCCGCCATAATTATTTTAGTTCCGCTTTTGTTGTGGTTATGACTATTTAGTTCTAGTTTAATTATTATTTTAATTTTTCAGATTTTTTAGTTTTTATTTGGTGTTGGATCTTTTGTGTATAACTCAACTTAAAAGAGCAATAAAAAGTCAAACTTTATTACGACAACTTTGAAACAAAATAACGCGACTATAACTAACTCAACGTTCAACTCGAGAACTAAACCTACCACCACCCCGAGAGCCATTGTTTGTTGTTCAGTGACTCCGCTACGTAACTATTAGGACGGTACTCCCGCAACGTGATTCGAATCCGTGCTGTCATCGTGGGAAGTCTTAACCATTAGACCATTAGCTTGTGACAAATATCCTGGCATTTCTGACTGGTGGGGAACAGGGGCAGCTTTGGGTGAGGACACTACCCTGCGCCAAGCACTAAATATAAATCAAATTTTGATGCCCACAAGCGAGGAGTTCAATCGATTATTGGGTAAGAGGAGGAGAAAATTTGAACCTCATCTTCATAACAGAAATTATTGTTTTAAGTACGAAAATGACCTCTGCTAATACAATTACTGAATAGTGTACTGTAATTACTGATTAAGTGAACAAATATTTTAAATTTAATATTAAAAATCAATATCTTTGAAAATGATAAGCATTCTTTTATCATTCTAATACGCCCATCTCTCATCACATTAGCTTTTGTTGATCAAAGTCTTTATCTTCGCGAGATTCAAAATACTGGCAATGGCTTGCACTCCCCCACAAGATTCTTTCAAATACTTCTATAGTTGCGATGTGAATACGGAAATCAAGGTTAAAATGTTCGTGCGAAATTCCTTCTCGTAGATTGCTGTCGTTTTGTTTTAGAGTGATTTCTATTACGATTTTTGTTTCATTTAGAGGTACTTTGGAGGGGACGGTGCCACAACCTTCCCTTAAGGAACAACTGAAAGACCCTAATAAATTGTATTCAGGAATGGCTAATGTGAGTACAACATTTGTTGTGAATTTACATTACTTGTTTGGATTTTCAATAGTGTGCTGTTAAAGGTTTTGAAACTTATTTCACTTTTAAAGTATGTGATTTTCAATGGTCATTTTGATAGTGTCTTCGTGAACACCAAATTCCATGATGTCATTCTAGTTATGGAGCTTTTGTTGGAGCACAAATCACTGGATGATTATCAAATGACATTTGTGTAAAGACGAAATTTCTGCCAATCAAATTTTCTCTTTCATGCATCATTATGAATTTTTTGGTACCTTATAAGGAATGGTGATTTGATTTACAGAAGAAAATGTCAGATCCTTACGTCACGTGTCAGTTGTATTGTGTTGGTCGACCAAGATTGCCAGTAAGGCGAACTTCATACAAGCATCACGAGAACAGAATTTGGTAACTTCAATGGATTTAATCATCACAAAATTACCAAAATTTAGATTTCATTTTAATACTTACATTGAAGTAGTTATTAAGTTATTACAAAATAATTGTTTATATTCTCAGTAACAATTTGCGTCTAATGTTGGTTGTACAATGTGTGCATATAATTTTAGTTGGAACGAATGCATAACCCTCCCGATGTCGTACAGCACTGCTTATCGGGATACGTTCCTCTCCTTCACCATCTACGACACTTACACTGACTCAAAGGACCCCACGGTTGTGGGTGGTACGACGGTCTCCATCTTTGACGAGAACAAGTAGGACAATGTCATAATTATTCATAATTCATGTACATAATTGATGATGTCATAATTGCTTATAATTCAAGTATGACAATGTCATAATTATTTATGATTGCATGTGATTAGTTTTTATCTTGTATGTTCTGCCTATGCAAGGATTTGTGATTGCTTTTTATTTATGACTTTCAACTGCTGAACCTGCAGCATCTGATCGTTCAAGATAAATTGTTTCTCAATTTGATTAAAATATTTTTCCAACTAAAACGTTAATTCGAATAACGAAATAAAAATCTTATTAATTGATATTGATTAATGTTGTTGTTAATCTATAAACCATGAAAGTTGTTTCGTTCACGAACAGTCTCCTGAGACAAGGCATATACGACTTGAAAGTGCACGAACGATGCACCGCCGACGGATCGGTCGAGAACAAAACGCCAGGATTGGTGGAGGACGAAAGCGAGACCTGTCGACTCACCAAGGTGACTTTCTCGATTTGTTTGCTTGCGAATATTCATTGTTTTTGAATTTTATTGCAATTTATTTGCAATAATTCTTCTGCTTTGTTAATCTCACAAAAATATTACTTTTGTTAACGTTTATAGTTTGCACGCCTTCGCTCGCGATCACGGCAGGTGTCGAAGCCGCCCCACCTGCCTGCAATCGTCTCACCTGTTCTCATCTTTACAGCTACCTGCTTTAAGATATCATCACTGGGACGATACAATAAATATGCATTTTGAGTGGCGAAGAGAAGGCTTTGCTGACAATCATTTGTATTGCTTGTGGATCGTCGACTAGAATTCTTTTAATATTTGTAGTATTTTTAAATTTATTGATGAATATATAATTGATTTGTTCATCATGCCAGCTGGCAAGGAAGTACAACAGAGCTGAGATGGCAAAAATCCTGTGGTTGGATCGGCTGGTTTTCAAGCAGATCGAGCAAATAAAAGAGGACGAGAAGAGAGAATCAAAGGGACTCTACCTCATGGTCGAGTTCCCACAAGTTTTGGTCAACTCCGAAAGATATGAAGTCGTCTATCGCGAGATGGTTAGTATTTTAATTTGTACTAATAAATGCTAATAAATACGTAATAATTTCAAAACCATATATTTGTTCATTATTTTAGTAAAACATTAGCTTTAGAGATTAGAGGTTGCAATTAGATCAATTACAGCTAATGAACCAATACCATGCCTGGAACACGTGCCGTTTTAAAAGATTAACGTGGCTTTCACGACGAACGTCTCTTAACAGCACGAAGACAGCATGCCCGAATATCCCACTTACGACCTGCTCGATCCCGACTGCGGGGAAGTGAAATCGTCTGGCGAGAAGTTCAGGATTCTGTCTCGAAGCGCGCACAAGTCGGACATTCCTAACCCCAAAGACAGGGACAAACTTAAGGTGCTCGTACGAGTTTGACAATGGAAACGTGCACTCAAATGGTTCACGGAGTGCGGTTTTAATGAAATCGGTGTCGATTAAATAAATGAATTAATTTTAAAGGCATTGATATCCAAACCCACGAATGCCCCGATAACTTCAAGTGACAAGGATTTCATCTGGAACTACAGGAACTACCTCTGCAAACAGGGAAAGGTGACTTGAAAACATTTTACTGTTAATATTTTGGATGCAATGAATATTCATATGATTATTAATAATAATGAATTGTTAATATCAAATGATTTGCTTCATTGATGTTACAAATGGTGCTGTCATAATTTGTTGTGCATAACTATTTTATGTTTCGAGTGCTGGTTAGCTCGGAACTGCACTTTGTAGCCAGGCTACCACAGGGTTCCCCTGGTTCGGTTAAGCCGTATAAAAGCTCTAACTCTCCCCTTGTGGCATTACGTAAATAAAATTTTTATTATTAATAATATTAATATTGTTGTTATAATTATTATTGTGTCCAAATCAAGTTGAGTCCTTAAAATATAAAAAGTGGGGATGATCTTGCACGAGGCCCTTGTTTCAGGCCCTGCCAAAGTTCCTGAGGTCGGTGCAGTGGGACAAAGAAAAAGAAGTCAATGAGGCCAAGAGGCTCCTAGTACAGTGGGATCCAATGGAAAGCCAAGGATCCCTGGAGTTGCTCTCCTCATTTTTCACTCATCCCTCCGTTCGGAGATATGCAGTGGCACGACTGAACAACACCAGTGACGAGGTAAGGGTCCCTTGAAAAATTCATCCAATGCATCCTCAATCATCCTCCTAAATTTGGTGGTTAAAACAAGCATAGAATTTATCTATTTGTTCATCTGGAGCTCATGCCCTCTGCTAAATGCAGTTGAAAATGTTAGTTATTTCCACAGAAAATAAGAATTACTTTTGAAATTTTTTACTTAAGAAATGCTTTTGACTGTATCGAGTCCATCTTATTACTCTTGTTTGGATCATCATATGTAAAGCCATTATTTCAATGTGCTCTTATTCAAGGATCTTCTCATGTACCTCCTTCAACTGGTACAAGCTCTGAGGCACGAGAAGTTCTCGGAGATTATGCAGGTTCCACAGCATCAAATACTCGAGCTCTCGATCATCAGCAGCCAGGATTCCGACAACATCGGATCAGTTCATGAATCCCTGACCAAGTAAACTGTTTATTTTGAACTATGGATTTATATTTTTAGCAGTGGTTATGTTCATAATAATAATAATGATAAAATAATAATTTTTTGTCAACTGATAGACAAAATCAGTTTAGCATTTTTATAATGACTCACAGGGAGACATCTCAAACTTCAAATTCTCACTCATCTCAGCTTTCAACCAACCAGCCAGTAAGTTTGAGTTGTTGTTGCATGCAATATGGGAATAATTATTAGATTATTATTATTATTATTATTGCCAATTAATAAAATTACTTCAAGGTGCATTTGGATCTTGCTTCATTCCTCATCAAGCGATCAATAGGGAACCCAAAGCTGGCAAACTACTTTTATTGGTGAGCAACAAACATCTTGTTAATATGCATTATTTTAGGATGCCCAATTTAGGATTGTGTTGAATTGTGGGTGATAGTAATAGCAATAGTAATAGCATGCATCCTTCTCGAGAGTGCTCGAGGCAGTTCGGGCCGGTCGAGATTGCGGCACGTTACGGCCATTGCATCACCACCGCTTGTGCAAACTTGACCCATTGAACTGACCTTCATACAATGTGGCATTTGTTAGACGTATGTGCTAACTACTGAAGATAATTATTGCTTGATTTTTGTATTTGTCATTATTTTAACCATGTGTTGCAAGAATTTAAAGATTAGTGCCTGCTTATACCATGTGAAGAAGTTGTTGTCATTGTTTTGAAGTAAACTGTTTTTCTCAGCTTAAAAAGCTTGCAAATCATGTACATATTTATAATCTTATGAGCCATAAACTCATCCTAATAATGTGATTAAATCAATTAATGTCATCAAGGTATTTGGTCGTTGAATGCAAAGAGGAAACCGGAGGTGTTCAAAAGAAGGCAGAAGTTCTTCAAATGTACAAAACAGTGTTTGACAGACTCATGAAGGCTCTACTAGAGGTTTGCTATTGAATGGCTGTTGATTTTAATGCAATGATTCTTGTTATAATTAAGAACACAAATAATAGGCTAGTGTAGTAATAACTTGTAATGAACACAGATGATAAGTTAGCTACGAGAGGCTCTCGTTGGCCTTCTTGTGCCGGTCATTACTGACTGGATCGGAGCGACTACGAAAGCTCTCATTGGCTTCTTTATGTCGCTTACTGCACCACTTGGAAGATGGCAACCTTCGACTATGCGAGGCTCTCTTTGGCCTCCTTGTGTCGATCGTGTTCAATTGCCTACAGTGGCCATGAAAGTTCTCGGTGGCTTCTTCATGCCGTGCACTTAATATATGCAAAATGGGGTCGTAAATTTTCTTTCTATTGGCAGTCAGAAGAAATTCTCAGTACTCGGCCACAGGCTTTTATTCGACTCCAGACCTCTTTGTCATAGCCTTTGTTCTTTCTCAGTTAGACAATCCAATCTTAGTGAGGAAAGCATAAGTTGACCTGCTGACTAAGCCCCTTGTGCTGGCCTCGATGGAGATGTTCTGTAGCCTTTCACTTCCACGTCTATTGACAGATCAGCATGCTTTTCTGCCTTGAACTCATTGCTACATTCAGAGTCTGTCCTCCCATGCCATCAGCTCCAGCTCAATTATGGCATCCATCGACGGCGACTATGTCGTCTGTGATGGTCCAGTTGTTTGCCTGTGCAAGAATGTCTCTCCTGGGCATTTGTCAGACTTTTTTTGCAGAGGTTATGTTGCCACATATACCAACCATGGGCAGGGGCACATGATGTAGTGACTCGATTCCACCACAGAGCCCGCACTTGGCATCTTCAATCAAACCCCACTTCTGCAAATTGTCCATGGAGGGTAACTGGTCATACACTGACTTTATCATGAAGGCAAGCTGGTGCAGGCACATCTTCCGTACATTGCTCCAGGGATCATCATACTATGTCCTCCCAAATTGTCCACTTGAAGCGGTGCTGCCTCGATCACTTGCAGTCCCTTGATGGTTTGATGGAATATGGCGCCCTTCATACTCATGATGATGAGAGATTCGTCAATAACCATTCCAAGATTTTTAACTGGTTCCTTGGACACTTTGGGGATTCGCTGTCTCCCCATATCAAAGAACTCATCCCTGCGAATTTTCCCCTTGACTTGACTCCTGGATTTCGTAGGCTTGAAAGCCAATCAACACCACTATAGCAGACTGTCTAATTTGTCCAGGGTTTTTTGAACAACCTGCTTCCTGTTCATGATCAGGGTAGTGTCATCCATGGACACCTGTGAGCCTCGATGCCACGATGGTGAAAAATATTTTCCTCTCTACATTAAACAGCAATATGGGTTTGAATTCAGACACCTGGAGTCTTTCTCTTTTGGAATGTAGATGCCATCTACCTGCCTTTTTCCATTTACGGAAGACCACGCTCTCTGAATGAGGGAATGCTGCTAATATAATTATAATTGTTGTAATTAAAAACACAAATAATAAAGTTAGTATGGTAATAACTTGTAATAATGTTATGATTTTCTGCAGGAGGGCAGAGCCAACCTGAAAGACATTTTCACTGCCCAAGAGAAACTGCTAGATAGGATTGTTTACATCATGGCTGCAGTTGCCAAGGAAACTAGTCAGAGGCCAGAAAAGGTATTGCTTAAAGTTGAATGAATCAATTGAAAATCACTTACTTAAACATTTTGTTTCATAGTTCTGTTAATATCTAAAGTAATTGGTTGCTAAAATAACTTTTTTTGAACAGATAAAGAAATTGCAGTCTCTGTTGAGGGAGAACGATGGAAATTCAATGTGTTTGTTGAACTTTGACCCCATTCCACTGCCTCTCGACCCTGATGTTGTGGTGAAGGGAATTGTTCCTGAGTCTGCCACCATTTTTAAGGTGAGGTTTTGCAACAATTTTAAAAAGTTCTTATTATATTTACTGATTAAAAGTATACTAAGTGTCTCTGATATAACATTGGGTCATTCGTAAGATATCTTGAACGTAGTTAATTCATGAACCAAGGTGTCTGATGCTAAACTCGTGGCACTGCAAAAATTAAATAAGAGGTAATTATTATTATTATTTATAATATTATCACATTCTTAACTACAGAGTGCTCTTATGCCCTGTCGGATGACTTTCAAGACCGTCGACAACAAGGAATATGTGACCATCTTCAAACAGGGAGACAACCTGAGGCAGGACCAACTGGTGCTTCAGATCATTCAGCTCATTGATAAGGTAACATGCTAATCGTCAGATCATTCAGTAATCATGCAAATGATTGATTATAATAATCAACTAATTAATATGTTTAATGTTGTGACAGTTGTTGAAAAGAGAAAAATTGGATTTAAAATTAACTCCATACAAAGTTCTTGCAACCAGTGGTAAACATGGTGAGTCCTAAGAAGTCTGCTCGAATGTTATACGACTTTTGAAAGTACAACGTTGACATCATTCTCGTGATAATATTAAGAACCGAGAATGTGTTTAAAAAAATATGAATTACGATTCAATTGATTTAATTAATTACGACGAATTAATGATGTGCATTTAGGATTCGTTCAATTCATTGACTCTCTGAGCATAAGTGAAATCCAAGCCTCAGATGGGACCATCCTCAAATATTTCAAGCGAGTCGCTCCTTCCGAAAACTCTCCGCTCGGTGTCGAGCCCGAAGTGATCGACAACTTCGTCAAAAGCTGCGGTAGGTTTCAGGTTTTCCTGGGAGAATCTCTGATGTTGACCCTGAGAAAATGCTTTTAATTTTTATGTTTTGAGTTAAAATGCATTAAATAATCTCGGTTTGAAAAGCGAACGGTTCCCTTAAATAGAATGTGAAATTCTTTTTGCAGCTGGTTACGTGATCACGACATACATCCTTCAGGTGGGTGACAGACATAATGATAACGTTCTCATCACCAAGAGAGGTTGGCTTCATTTCTTGTGACTTATTGCTAATGTTTGTATATTGTCGTGATGTACGATGTAAGTTATTTGACCATTAGTCAAACTTTATTAACGGTCATCACGATTACGAACGTATTTTGAGTCCGCAAGATTTCATTCAGGCGAGCTGTTTCACATAGACTTCGGTTACATCTTGGGCCGTGATCCGAAGTGGTATCAAGTGACTGCCGTGAAGATCACCGAGGAGATGATCGACGCCATGGGGGGTCTGAACAGCCAATTTGTGGCACAATTCAGGACCTATTGTTACACTGCATTCCTCTGTCTGAGAAAGTTTGTTAAAGATTTTGCATCTTATCTAATTTAATTTATCGTTCAGAGGATGATGATGATCATGTAGATTATTATCATAGTAGTTGATTTTTATTTCATATTAGAGGAATTTTGGCCCAAGCTTTTACTACTATTAACCTAATTCTAATCATAATCTTGCTTAAATGATGCATTTATTTTCCAGCTCAGCAAATCTCATTCTCAACCTGTTCCTTTTGATGCTGGATGCTGAGATCCCTGACATTATTTGGGAGAAAGAGAGGACTGTCAAGAAGGTCTGACATCATTTATTAAAATTAAGAATTCATCTGCATGACTGAAATCAAAACCGTATCTATTCATCACATTTACACATTTTGCTAGAAATAAATAAGCACTTTAATAAGTTGCAATTCTGATTGGTTAATTATGAATTGAGTCACTAACTCATCAATTCAATGAATTGCACAACAGTTGGAGGACAGATTCCACCTGGACATGAATGATGAGGAGGCAGTTCACCACCTCAACAAGGTCTTCGATGAGTGCCTATCATCACCATGGGGAAGATTTACGAGCACATGCACAAGATGACTCAGGTAATAAACAGAATTTATTTGTTTGTTCGTATTTTATGTTGATAAAATGTTTGTGTCCTGCATGACTTTTAAAATGTAAGGAATCAACAAATCTTGAACATCATTTCCTGGATAGCAATAAATGGTCATAAATAAAGGCAAAATCCAAAATTAAATTTAAATTTTTTATTTTGTAAATTCAAGAATTATTTGTATTTATTCAGTTTTTGAAAAAGTAAAGACCTGCAAACTTTGAGGATGAGTTGGATCAAAGCAGAATATTTTCATTTGAAAGATTCAATTCTCTCTCCTTTGGCAAATGCACTCACATTTCCTGCAAATGTTGTTGGTTATCATTCCTTCCATAAACACATTATTAGAATTTGTTATCATCCTGAGTTGTGCATAACATGGTTTTTAAAGAGGATCATCTGTGAAAATGCAGTGCTGCAGAATTTATTGGAGGAAGATGAAATGCAGTGTTGTTTATTGAATCAGTATTTGTCATTGATGTGTTTTCACAAGAAGTAAATAATTCTAACTCCATGTCATGGAATTGGTCAATTTTGCATGATGTAGTATATTCTGATCAAGGTCATGCTCTACTAAACAGTCATGAGATAACTGCCTTTTCGCTTAAATTGTGGAGCAATGGTCTCCTTTGTCTGCTGGGCAAGTAGTTTTAAATCATTTCTAGGAACATGAAGTTATTAGCTTTGATGTTTTGACATTTTTAGTGCAAAAAGACAGAAAAACCTTTATTTCCCAGCAGTGTATTTCATGAATTATGATTATGATCTGTATGGTTCTTTTAAAACTTAAGTTTAATCAAATTTGCAATAATGAGTGCAAATTTCCGATGTGAAGGGATGTTGTATTGTAGGTATAGCAATTTATTTTATGTTGTTTGGGAAAAAAGTGAATAGGGGGTAGGAAACGACGTCTTTTTTTGTTTCCAAATTTGGCTCAGCATCAAATAAAAATGGTTATGTTAATGTAGACAGCAATTTTATTTGTTCTGCGTTCTTAAAAAACATACATCCCGTCCCCCTTTCAAATGTGATAAAATAATATTTCCGAGATCGAAGAATAGTGGAATACCTACATGCGCGTATTTGCAACGTCTTTAAGTCCTCGTTATTGCATTATCCAATTTACTTTCTCAAATCGTTTTCAGCCAATACGTGAAATATCCTAAGAGACGATTCTGATCAAATTCAAACTCTTGGTGAGAAGCCGCCTTATCTCACACCAGGTTTACATTTCGACGTGGTTGTGTTTTCGGAAATGTCCAAATAAAATCGATGGTGCACTTAAAAGTTTCTCGCGTTTGATTGATAACCAATAAAATTCAAACTTAGCTTGTCAAACTGGAAATTACTATTTGTTACTTTGTATTTTAACATGAAAAAGAAATTCAAGCAGATTCAATCTCTACGACTGAATCATTTTTTAAATGCTTTATAGGTCAGTTTAAATTACTGGAATCTATCAGAGGCATGATGAACCTCGAATGTTTTATTCCCATTGTGAAACCTTTCTTCTTCGTGAGCATCTGGTAAGATGTGTGGGGATCGTAGGCATTGGGACCAGGGTTATCTTTGACTGTTTCATAATCTTTGAGGGATGTTCTGCCCTGAAGAGTAAAACCCTTTGAGGCTTTTACTGGGTTGAATATGTAGTAGTTTGCTGGTCCTGGAGTGGCTTCCTTCTGAGGTCCATAGTGGGCACTTCCGAAATCCGTTCTGCCTGGTTGTGACACTCAATAAAGATCTTATGAAGCCATTTTACGTCATAATTCGTAATTAAATCTTACGTATTTACAACATTATCATTTTAATATCTTTCATTACATTACAATCTGTATTTATATCTTTAATTAATTGTTATATTAACCACACAAAGGCATTTTAAATGTAATCAAAAATAACTTCTTAATGTCCATGACGGAGCAAGCGGAACTGTTTGAACTCTCGAGCCAAGCCCAGTACTGATGTCATAACGATTGGGTGGAGGGGCATCCGATTTGTCAGGGTACTTGATCCTCCCCCTGATGGAGACCCTGGGTGCTCTCTGGTCTCTGCTCAGCACTCCGCTCTTTACGTTCATCAGATCGTAATCACCTGGACCTGGTGTAATGTCTGATGGCGCTGTAAAGTATTAGTCAGTTAATAGTTTAATGATATAATCAATTTTTTTTTAAGTGGATCGATGCTCATCGCAAATCTTGAAATAATTTTGAGACAATATTTTGCCGTAAGCAAGTACGTGAGTAGGCATGTGAGTGGCATGCTATTGAATTGTAAAGGCTCTGCCTCAACCTTGCAAAAAACATATTAAGAAACAGCAAGCAACTTTATAGTCACCTTTATCCTTTGGTCTACCCGAGATAAAACAAGTTGGAATGTGGGCTCTGCCGTGAGAGGTCAGCTTAGGGTCATACCAGTACATTGGTCCAGGTTTTGATTCAACCTTTTCTATGGTTAAATTAGATGCTAATTATAGATTTGTTGTCATGCAATCTTCTATATGAGATTAATGGTGACATATTTTTATATATTAAAACATTTTATGAATCCTCAAAAGCTTAATTCATTTTTGATGATTTTTAATACTAAGTAAATGTAAAGTAATTGCAGTAAGAGTCATGGAGACTATAAAATATCATGACGACTTTTCGTTAAAAAATTGCGACAAGTGCTATAGCACTTATAGCACTATAATAATAAATAAATAAATAAATAAAAGCGGAGAAAAGCAGAATTAGTCAACGATAAAATTAAGTTGCTATTGCGGAAAAGATGAATTAAAATGGTATTCTGAAATAAATTTGCATGCCACTTAATTTGTGCCAGTAAAAGTAAACTTTTCTAATTATAAGGTTTAAAATGAATCATCCTTCCTGCTGAGAACCTTTTGGTCTATGTCCAATAGAGAAAGCTGGTCCTTGTCTGATTGTAGGGCAATGGTCATTAGTTCCGACGCTTGTCTTCAAGCGATAGGCCGGTCCAGGACCTATTGTAGTTTAATTAGTTTAAATGAATTAGTTTAATTATTAATTGACTAACATCTAATAAACACTGGGAATATACACGCCCAGAAAAAAATTCAAACCATGCACCTTGAAACATGCAGTACAGAGAATCCTTCTTTTCATTTGCTGACATTTTCTCCTCTGAATCCAAAATCTGCGAATTAATCGGAGGTTCGTACGGGACAATAACTTAAAAACCCGACACTACGTCATTAAGCAACTCATCGATTATTCAAAGGCCTTAGAAGGGCGCCAAGCCTCGGTCTGTTGCTATGGTGACGTTCGTCCAATGTTTAATTCGTTCGGTCAATATTTAATTTGTTGGCACTTCTGCGCAACAGTTACACAAGCGATTTTGAATAAATCTTCTGCAGAGTGTTCGTCATCGTTTTGGACGTGCAATCCACTCGAGTCCCTCAGCTCAGGGACGTCACTTCGACCTTTCCCAGGGAGACAACCCTCGCCCAACGAAACAACGTTTTTCCTTCATTCTCGCCAAAAGTTATAATAATATAGGATTCCCTGACCCCCTCAATTTAGGTCTCCGCCCCAGCGACTTACAGCCGCTTCAACCCTCACTACATTCGTGTTTACGATATGCACATTTTACATAGGTCACATTTTACTGATCAAAATCGCTTATTTTAAAAACAATATCGCATCCATTTGATAGAGTTCGTTACTCATTTGTCATCATCGTCTTCGTCCGCTGCGGCCAATTTAGCATTGGCCTTCTTTTGGAGCCTTGTCATTAAATCTAAAATTAATTTATCAATTTTAATATTCTACACATTCAGTTGTTCTTTGCTTATGTCTAAAAAGATATTTTAACTATAATTATTTTGTCTTGGAATTTTCCAACATGAACAAACCTTTGGCAGGCTTGACAATGCCTTCTGTGTTTGCATCACATACAAAGCATTTGCGAGTTTTTCTCAGGTGTTTCAAAATGCAAGCTTCACAGAAGTAATGCTTGCACCTGGTGACAAGCATCAAATAAAATTATCACTTTTATAATTAACATAAGTAATAAACTTGCTCAATTTAATTGCACAAATAAAAATGAACATTTAAATGATGAAATCATAAAAGTTATACTCACTTGGTGACCATTGGGTTAGTGAAAGATTGTCTGCAAATATAACATTTAAATGGAAGGTCATCTTCTTCATCACTTGACACTTCATAGTGGGACATGTCTTAAAATATTTTGTAATGCCTTATGAGTAAATTGTAATTTGAAGAATTATTTTGTAGCAAATATTGATGCTGCCAAGTAACACAATTCTGGATTTTCTTTCCCTTTATAATCTTGAATACAAAGTTCAGCCACTTTAGACTAGAATGTAAGGCTCTCATTTACACCTTTTTATGACCTATTAATACTTGGGTCAACAACAACAGTCCAAATAAAAGCTGATGTCCACCTTAATGCTACTGTTGGCCAATAGCTAGATCACAACGAATAATAGAGCACATTTCGGGGCTAGAACAAATATTAAAAAATAACATGCGTTAGTAATAAATAATTATTACAAACAAACTTTCTCGTTTCTTGTCGAGTCCAAGTTCAGCTTCTCGTTCTAACTGCCATCCGTGTTTGTAATCGCTTCTGTCATGGAGGAACTTGCAGCTGTCTGTAATTTCAATTTTATTTCATTCTTTTTATGCAAATTTCAGAAAATTGTAGTTCATGTGCACTTGTGCTCAACAAGGCAGAGAAAATCAAATAGATTCATGCATGCAGTCTAATTCCCCATACTCTGCATTGAGTTGAGTTTTGAAATTAAGAGTATTTTACAGTCATCTGTAAAGTCATATTTTACATTACATCACATGCAAACTTATTGTGCATGAATATTTTAAGTTTAAGATACGACTGTGTGTGTTGCACGACAGAGTTGAAATAAAAACATCTTTCAAGTTAAACAAATTGGATTACTAATTTAAAGCTTATTTCATTATTTCTATGTGACTATAAACTGTATTTTAGAATCTTCATGAAGGTAATTACACAAAAAATACACAAACCTCCAAATCCACAATAACCAGTCTCCTTGTAATCCTTACAAATGTCAGGTTGGTAATCCCACCTCACTGTGGCTCTCAGATGGGCAGGTGCTCTTATGGGACCCTTCCTGATGATGATAATGATCAACTTTAGTCTTGTGGTGATAACATTACATTCATCATAACATAACATGATAACATTGTCATTATTTACAAGGTCGAGTAATAATCTCTTGAAAATATTGAAAAGCTTAAGGCTACAAGTAAAATAACGATCTCACCTGACCATGCCAGAAGCAGCATTTCCTGCTGCTGTGTCTTTCTTTTCATAGTATTGAGCATAGTTGTTCATGCCTCTGTAGATCTTGTCATCTTCCTTACCTTTCAAACTCTGAGAAAAAGCATTTTGAATAGACATTTTAAATGGTTCATTTCCATAAACAACATCCCAACCAACCTTATTTATGGCCAGTGACCTCTCAAAAACTGCCTGAGCATCCTTTCCGATCTCTGTGTCAAACTCGTAAGTCCTTGTTGCACCCTGATCATCTTTTTCTTTCTGGATATTGTTGACATTTTAATATAATTTTAATAAGCTATAAATAATCCTAAATATTTGATTTTTACTGAATCTGATAAATACAAAATATTCCACTTTATTGGAAATTATTATTGATTTAAGCACTTAAATAATAAATAACTGCATTATAGTGATTCATTGTATACCCAGAGCTTAACTGTTATGATAACAAGTACTTATTCAAGTCTTGACAATTCTCACATTGTGTATGGCCCTTGCTTTATAATTGACATTTAGGTTATTGTTGTCCTCATCACTGTCACTGCTTTCATTTTTAGGCTTTGTGGACTAAAAGATGAAAATCTTCTTTTATGGATAAAGAATTTAATAAAATATTTAAGAAGCAACAAGGAATATTTACATCATTCAAACGACCATGCATCCTTTTCTTTGTAACGACAACCGCTGCTTCTTCCTCGCTGGAGCTGGATTCTTAATTTGTAAATTGCTAAATTTACCTCAGTCATTTGCAAATAAATTATCGACTTAAATTGATTAATAAATCATTAATGCTTCACAAAGTACCCAATAAAGCAAAGCTTATTTGTAGCAGATCAAAAATTCTTACAAAATATTATTCCAGGCCATTGCCAATAAATACAATTTGCTGATAAAAACAAACCTGGCTTGTCACGTCCTCTGTAGTTTCTCTTTCGAGCAGTGAGTTTGTTCGTAAATTTGCATACTGGTTCACCCTCAGACATTGTTGAATTTAATTTAAAAATTGTGTGGCGTACTTTGACAAATTAGTTGAAAATGATAATAAACATGAGCGAAAATAAGATTATGTAAACATTCAAATTAACAAACCAAAGAATAATAAATTATTTTATTGTCATTTATTTCCTACAAATTGAACAATCAACTACTTGTCTCGGTCAATAAAAACTCACAAATAAAACAAGAAAATAAAGCAATACAAAATCAACTTTTCAATAACGAACAATGATCCAGCAGGTATGATGCTTTAAAAACGTTCCTTTTCAAGGAAGTTACCCTCAGTTTTGAAGTGGTTCTGAAGTTCCATTAGACACATTAGGACTCATTAAGATCAACGGTAGATAAGCGGGATTTAATGCATGACAGGTGTTGAGCAGGAGGCAAAGAATTCCAAGGTTTGGAATGATTTTGGATGATGAAAGAGTCGGAGCAATTTTCTCGACTTAAATGGAGATGATGACCATGTTATGTTTTTACTGTTATTTATTGCAGTTATTCATATTTATTGAAGCTCGAAATATTTTAACTCAACGGAGATCAAAGGTCATCAGACGACGTGATAAGGGACCTAATCATTGGCGAATTTAGGGTGTCATCGACCCCCGTGATTTCTAAAATCTAGGAAACAATAAATTAAACCCTCTTTAATTTAATTTTGTTTATTTTATTTCAATAATTTAACGACATTAGAAAAAAATATTAGGAGCAGGCCCTTCTCAAGTGTTCTAGATCCACCCCTGGACCTAATGAAGATGACGAGAGATTGCCTTTTACTGAATTTGTGAATTAATTTTACCTTTTTCTCTCGAGTGAGGGTGAAAGACTGAAGTCAACATAATAATAATTTGTTTAAATAATAAATAAATACACTTAGGTAACCTTTAATGATTAAATTTAGTTTTATTTATGATAATTTTCTGTGTGAAATGGAAAAGAAGGAAAGTAGATGGTTGTTCTGTTTTGAATCTGAGCTTTCTGTCCGTATACTTCTGATACTGCCGTTGTCCAGATGGCATTCAATTCTATTTTACTATGTCAATTGCTTTTTATTTATGCGATATTAAGCGTTAATTATGTATTTTAAGAAAGAAATCAAAAACTATGCCGAGACCTAGAAGTGCGAAAGAGGTCAGTTGTGAATCTAGTTGCAGACTATCACCAGTAACGAGTTAGCAAAACTCCAGGCCATTGCTGAAAGAATGAGGAAGAGCTTTTCATATCGCTTTGGAGTTGCATCAAAAGTTGGTAAAAATAAACCATATTTGGACTAATAGTACTAAATGATCAATAAGTACGTTTCCTTTGCAGATATTACGTTTCCAAGAGATGTGGGCCAAGACTATGAAAATATTTGACTATTATTTTTAAATGCCAGGTTAATGAATAAAAGTACAGCAAAAAAACTCTTGAATTATATCGAAATAATTATATTGAGCGCCAATTTCTCAAAGCTTGATGCTTTGCCAAAAAATGGCATTACGACTCAAAAGCCTGAGTAATTTTTGAAGCCTCGGGGAAGACATATGTCTTAACATTAATTCCTGTATTGATTGTTGGCTGGGTGTAGATAGATCATTACTTAGTTTGAAGCTTTCTGATGTACTGGGAAGTCAATATCTGTGCTAAACTATGCTGATGAAAAATTTAGTAATAAACTTGTGGCAAAGGGACCAAAAAGGTTTGCATGTGAGAGCATTTCGTGGAAACTGGATCCGCATTTCTCACAACACATTGGTACAAATTGAAAAACAAATTGACACTTGTGGATGTGATTTCTGAATTCCATAATAATTGTAGGTGACATCAATTCCCATACCGATTAATTCTAACTTTAATATGAAACATTCGTTCGTTCTATGGTTCCAGGAAAACTCCACCATACCTGTGGTAAAATCCCCATTTAAATAGAGAGATAGCTGGTTAACATCAGCAATAAATGGCAGGGTAGAATTTCTGGCTTTTGCTGGAAGATTGAAAGCATTTAGTGAGGAATCGGGAGATCAGATCTAATTAAAATCTAATAACCAAAGCTAATGTTCGATAACATTCGATAACATTCAATATTTTCTCTTCTCCGGAAATAAACCTTATCTTATTTTATGATACAATCCAACGCTAAAAACCGGTAGCTGGCACTTTTGAAATTTGTTTACAAAACGTAGATTCCCTCATTACGCTCATGAATATTAAGTGTGGAAATCAGCTGGGGCAAAGAGTCTCGGCCGTGTATTTCAAGTGGTAATTGTTTTTGATGCCAATCATGTCGCTAGTTTCTTGCGGTGCGGTGGTTCGTCTGACGATGAGAAAGATTTTTATTTTTCACCGAATAATCATTACTTTACAAATAGAAGGCTTTTACTAAAATTTGATCCAATAACTAGCATGTCTCTTGAAAGAACTGGTAGCATCGATTCGGGAAGCTCATGGGGAGATGAGTACGACGGGGGCATAGTGAATCCAGCTGGATCCAGTTATCCGTCTCAGGAGCCGGAAGACGAAATAACTGTGGAAAGGATGGATGATGTCAATGAAAGCCCCAGCACATTTCCGAGTCACCAGGAGATTTCTTTTGGATCCAGTGTTTCATGGTGCTGCCTGAAAAATCTTTATAAAGTTGCCTACAAGATCAGAAGTAAATAACTCCTAAATTTGGTGTTTATAGGAATTTTAGTCACTCTGAGTAATTGATCGTGTCATTAACTTGATCCAACTATGTTGTAAATATTCTTGTTCGTAGAATTCAGAGAACTTCCAGCTGGTCCTTAACTTTAATTATTTTGTTAGGTTTTCTGCTTTGCCATACTCATTATTTATGAAAGCTTGATTTAATATGAAGGAGCTTGAACTTTTGTAAAGATATTTCTTAACTAGAACAGATTATTGTTCTGAAAATGATTGCCCATGAAATTCTTTTTGTAGAACTTTGGGGAACATGCCAAACAGAAGATACAAAGAATAATAAAGACATCACCATTAGACTAATGCTCAGAGAACTTGCTGTATATGTTGTCTTCTTGATTATACTCTGCTTTGGTATGTGTTTGATGTCATAAATGCTAATTTAGTTCATTTATAAAACTCCATATGCATAGTGTCAGATGGACTTTTTTGTTAACCATTTACTTAATGCTCAGGGGTGCTTGTGGCAGTGCAAACTGGGTTTTTGCAAACAGGACACATTAACTATTGCCATTATTACTACATCATGCAGTAACTTATATGCTTAGCATTGCATTTATCGTTCTTGCATAGTTAACTTGCATGGCACTAATGTTTTGTAAAATGAATAGTTTTGGTTCAGATTATCTGCTGCATGCCATAAAATGTGTTGAAGTAAAGATTAGGAACTGCTTTATGATGGTCTATTGATGCTTCATCGCAAATTTTTGTAAAAAAAAAACCCAAGTTGAATGCAAGATTTGTCAGTTGGTTTGTCAACATAATTGAAAACTCAAGATGTAGTTCTTTTTCAGTTGGGTTTGGGATGACTTCATCAGCTACTTATTACTTCACCAACTCCATCTCAACAACATTCATTGATGCCCCGATCAGCACAACTGACATTTCTTTGACCTTCAAGAACTTGAGGAGTTCCCAACATTGGTATCAGGTGATCAATTGGAGAAATTCTCTGTACATATTTTTATGTCTTGGGTTGCAAGTAGACTTCTGGATTGAATGAATTTAAAATTTAACCGGTTATTTGATGGAAACAATTAATTCTATGTCATTCTATGGCTATGTCGTTGATTTTTAAGTTATCTTGATTAAGTTGATCAGACCTGCTAAAAGTTTGTTTATAAATGAAATCAATGTTGAGATTTACTATTTATTATTATTATTTGTTTATTGGTTTAGCAACTTTTTAATAATCTTGTTAACTTTTTAAAAGATTTATCTTGGCAGTTTGCACTGGGACCTCTATTGGATGGCTTGTACTCCAAGACCAAATTTGGCTTCAACTTCACCAATGGTGATTTGAACCTCCTATTGAGGGACCAGTTCACCCCGAAACACAAACCCGACAACTCGTCTTACCCGCAACTCCTCCTCGAAAACCAGTTGTACGGTTTGCCGAGGTTGAGACTCATAAAAGTCAGAAACGACTCCTGCACGGTTCACAGGGACTTCCAGCCTTACGTGAACCACTGCTTCGGTCCTTACAGTCTTCAAGCCGAGGACAGGAGGAAGTTTGGGCCCCTCAACTCCACTGCGTTAGTTCCGCTTGGTTTATCGAACAACATCCACCTAAAGTGCATGTAATTTGTAAAATAACTTTTTTTGACTTCCTTTTATAAATATCGAGTGTGAATGAATTATGTTACAGATATTTTTAAACTTCTATATTATGGAATTATGAGTTTCTTTGTGGCTAATATGTAAATGTGATCTTGAATCTTAGTCATATAATGTTCTGCATGAATCCAAACTTTCATATTGTTTTTGATGTTATTGAATATTTTTATTGCTGATATTTGTTCATTTAATGTTCTTAATTTTTTTAATGTTTACATTTATGCTTTTTAAAAACTCCCTATTTTCAGTTTGAGGGTCTTTTTTGGAATATAAACATTTTTGACATTATTAATGCTGCAGCTGTTATTGTGACAAAAGGTGGTTTAAGTTAAAATATGAAAGGTTTGCACACGTCAGAAGGTTGATTGGTGCTCGCTCAACCGACCGATTGCTTTGATTGACAGGTGGTTTTATCGAACAGCAGAGCAATTAGAGAGCAGTTTGAGCAGTTACTCAGGTAAGGTGGCAAGCTATGGAGGTGGTGGATTCGTGCAGGACCTCAACACGACGTACTATTGGTCGAGGTTTGCCATCGAACAGTTGCAGACCTTCCATTGGCTCGTGCCCGGAGCTACGAGAGCAGTTTTTGTGGATTTCACTCTTTACAATCCTAATGTGAATCTCTTCTGCATCATTAGGTTGGTGCTGCTCGTTGTAATTCATTATTACGGTCGTTTGCTCGGTCGAGGTAACAACGACAAATGATTTCCACTTCCTTAAAACTTGCAAGAAATGTTTTCATTTGTAATGTTTATTTATTTAATTTTTTTATTTAAAAGTCAATTTGTAAATTCTAGTAGAAGTGCCTGGAATAGAATAGAATAGAATTCGAATAGAATTCTGTCCTTGCAAGATTTTGCTCAAAAAATTCAAACTTCTTGTAAAAGTCATGCATTCCATTTTTGAGTGATGTTGTCATTTTGAGTCACTTTAATTTGTTAATTCCATAAAATCATGCACAGAAGTAGTTAGTAACTGTATGCAGTTGTTCGACACGACAGGTTGTTGAGCGAGTTTCCATCGTCAGGGGGCCTCGTCACCTCTTGGAACTTTCGAACGGTGAAACTTCTGCGATATTCGACGACCGGCGATTATGTGATCCTCGCACTGGAGTGCATCCTCATCGTCTTCCTCGTTTATTTCGCCGTTGAAGAAGCAATCGAAGTTCTAATCACTTTTTGTCTTTTCAAGATCGAGTTGTCATGTTGTCTGTTAAACTTTGAAGCTTATTGATAATCTGGTGAAACTTATTAACTGTTGAAATGCTTATAAAAATGTTTTTAATTATTTATTTAAGTTAATTCATGTCATTAATTACAATAACTTTTGGCTCAAAAATATCTAATGATGATGGTATTACTGAATTTGATTTTGCTAATGGCTATACAAACATAGCAAGCATTAAGAAAGATTCCTTGTGATGAGAAATTGTTACAATTTCAGATACACAGAGTTGGAACAAAGTACTTCAAGTCATTTTTCAACCTGATCGATGTCATCATCGTCGTTTTCTTGTTTTCCGTCATGGTGCTCAACATCCACCGATCGGTGGAAGTCAGCAAAATATTTGTGCCCAGAAACAATCGCGACGAAAGCACCGCAATCGACCTCCACGACGACGACCGCAGCCTCGGTGGCACGAGCAACGACACCGTCTTGTGCACCAAGTACGTGGACCTCGACAAGATGGGGGAACTTCAGTCCACGCTCGACATCACGACGGCCATCCTCTTGTTCTTAAGCTGGCTCAAAGTTGGTTGCTTCACTATTTGACTTGAAGAAAATATTTAATGATGATTGAACATCAAACATTCTGGTTATTGTTTATTGATTTTACTTCAGCTGTTCAAGTTCATCGGCTTCAATAGGACCTTCTCGCAACTCTCCCTGACGATGGGTGCCTGCCTCACGGACATCTTAGCATTCTCCTTCATCTTTGTCCTCGTTTATTTGTCCTTCGCGCAACTCGGCTACTTCCTCTTCGGATCGGTGCTCGGAGATTTCAGTACTCTCGAAGGAGCGATGTTGGTTTTAAGGCTTTGAGGAAACCAAGTTTTCGAGATTTTAAATTTTTAATACGTGCGTTAATTTATTTTAGGTTCGCTCAGTTTCGCATTTTGTTGGGCGATTACAAGTTGGATGACCTAGTTTTGGCCAATCATGTTCTCGGGCCTGCCTACTTCATGTTTCTGGTGTTTGTGCTGCTCTTCATTCTGGCCAACATGTTCCTTGCCATCATCAACGACGCGTATTCGGACGTGAAGATCGAACTCTCGAGGAGGAAGAGTGACCTGGAGTTGCTCGATTACATCAAGAGGGTCTGAAAATTCTCTCCAACCTCTTATTATACAATGCACATTCTTCAAACAATCTGAGTTTTTATCAATGCTTGTAAAAAAAAAGTAACTTGGATATTTGTTTGCAAGAATTTGATTTTCTAGATTTTACTTGTCCTAATATTTATTCTTTAAATTTAGGGCTACCAAAAATTGTTGGACAAACTGAATTGGAGGAGGGATCAGCACAATATTGAAGTCACTGATGCTGCAACAAAAAAGAAAAGGTGACCTGAGTGACCTTTTCCTTTATTGCTTTCATTTTGTATTCAATGTCATCAATAATTGAATTTTCATATAATTGATTGCATATATGCATATACCATTTTTTATATATCAAATGTTATTAACTTGATTTCAGATCTTTTTGTGCTACTGAAAATGATGAAGGGAATAGAAAAAACAGATCCAAGAATTCAAAGAACAGAAAAGAATACGAGAGGAAGAAGGTTTTCATTTGCACATCATTATCATTTTACATAAATCAATATTTGATTTTCTGTAATTTTTCAAATGCATTTCATCTCCCTGTGGTGGTGCATTTGATTTGATTTCAATTCAAAGTTCCTTTTTAACACATTTTCACTGCAACAATTCACTTTTAATGCTTCCTTTCAGCCTTGCGATAACGACAGTTTCGAGGACAGCGACGAGGACAGCTCCGCTTTCGGCGATCGGGCGGCGAGGGGAGGGAGGGGCCTCTCGAGGAGTCTCGGTCGATCGAGGAACGAAGGTGCGACGAAGGGGAACAGAGGAGTGAGTCACGAGGAGTTCTCCCTGCTGCAGAGGCGGGTGGACAGGATGGAACACAGCATCGGGAGCGTCGTGTCGAAGATCGACGCCATCCTGGTGAAGCTCGAAGGATTGGAAAAGTTGAAGACCAGCAGGAAGGATCCCATGACGAGACTTCTCGACAGCGTCACCGAGGTAATGCACGACGAGTTGCGGCAGCTCTGCACGTACGTCGACGATAGATTATCGTAATAAGGATTATCGACTTTTACGCCGCTCTTTCTTTCATTAAATTTTTAAATTTTCGTTGAATTGGTTGCACTTACAACCACAATAAAATCGTCATTTTATGACGGTCTCATAACTGATAAGAGTAATTATGAGTGAAATCTTATCAGAATGTTTTTGGTTATCAGTCAACCATTGTGCAAATCCTACGTTATCTGATATCAAACAAACCTGATTGTCTCTCCAAGAGCATTTCTCTTCACATTTATTGCTCCACTTTAACCTTTAACATCTTCATCCACAACATCCATAACTAACATATGTTCATATAAATGCATACTTAAATACACCCATCATCGTCGTCATCGTCGTCATCATCATCATCATCATCATCATCATCATCATCATCATCATCATCATCATCGATATTATTATTATGTTCCAAATAGTCAGAGGGGATGCCTGAGGAAAGCAGACTTGTGAGAGAAGAAGTTGAAGGTTGGGATGCTGTTGAAACTTCACCGACTTGAAGTGGCAGGAATGGAAGAGAAGAGCCGTGCACGTCACTTGTGGTTGGTCACTTTTCACGTTGCTCTGTGCGATGTCAGTTGCAGTTCGTCAGCTTAAATTGCATTATGTTGTCTTGCATCGCATTCTTTGCTGACTTGCAAAGTTTCATCTTCATCATAACTTGTACTTAATGCCATGTCATTTAGGAATTTCTTGATCTCAAGCACCTTAATGTAACTGCAATGTTATATTTTGTTTCACGTGTTGACTTTGTATATTATTATTACTTACTGCATTTTTAAAATAAGCTGATTGTAAATATTCTCACAATTGGATTTAATCACAATAAAAATTTGCTTAATAACTTATTTGTTGCATTGTGACTACAATTAATAATAATTAATTTGTTTGTTTTTAAACAGGAGAACACCTCTGCATGATTTTTGATGTTGAAGACTTAGAACTCCTTTTCTTTGGTGACATCACATAATTTGACTCATCTCTAATTTTTGGACCTAGAATGATGAAAACCTCTACTTTGGGATTCTTCTTATTTATTTGTTCAATTATTCTTCCATTTCTTGATAAATGTGACTAATGACGAGCAAACTGACAATCAAAAGGTAAGTTACCACTTTTGTTTGCATCATGTCTGTTGTTTTTTTTAGCTTTTGAGTCTTTATGTCACTGACGTCTCACTTGTTATTGTTATTGGATGACAACTTCCACGTGCACGAGATTGACGACATCTCCATTGTCGATCCGGTCATGGTCGAGACATGATAAACTTATCTTTATTTGACATAAATTCGATTATTTTTATTCTCACCACTCGTGTAAAATGAACGTGAAAACCAAATTTATAATTGTTATTGGTTTGCATGTTTTTATCAGCTTTTCATGGATTGGTTTTGAAACGTTCATCAATCAGTATTAAGAAGATCGAATGTGTCGCGTGTCCGAGCCTCTCGTTTGCCTCTTTTTGATGTATTTATTACCGCATGATAATCAGTTACTCATTTGCAATTAGTTGTGCTACTTTTTTTATGTAAAAATATTAATTGGATTTCACTGCTGAATGATTTATTATTTTTAATTTAATTGTTTTAAATTTAAATCTGCGTCGAAATGTAAAAGTAAATGTGTTCACAAATGAGAGAATTCAATTTCAAAAGCTGACGAAATATCACGAATTAGTCCACTCGCCTGTCGCGACGACATGTCAACAAGCAATTAACAATTAGCTATTAACAAGCAATTAATATTAGCGATATTAAAATGCTGATCTCTGATCTCAAAAGTTCAAATATTCCGACTTTCCTCGATAGGTTGGATGCAGAATCGCGTGTGCTGAGGTTTGAGCGTGTAGTGCTGTGAAGATTTACTCGCATTCCAGTTGATACTTAGATTTCCGAAGGCTGATCAAAATATAATGACGACGTTACAGTAGCGAAGACAACATTGAAATCGATCAGACGAGAACGCGACCAGCAGACGTCCCAATGATCGAACGCGCGTCGACACTTCATTTCACTTTTCTAAATCTGCTTCGAAGTTTCACATTTTGAAAGCTTTTACTTGCTCTTCCGCTTGAGTTTGGCAACAAAAACTTTTAAGTTAGATTTGAATGGCCTGTACTGAGCTCCGTAGACCAAGGCGTTGATCCAACAGTTGGAAAAAACAAGTATAACGGAACAGGAGTAGAAAGGGTCCTGGAATGTCAGATTCTGGTACCCGAGGTTGTAAAAGAGGTAATAAAACTGAAAAAAATCACATTTAAGTGCTTGTTAGAAGGCTTTAATTTTAAATATACAATAAAAAGACAATAAACTCTTAAATGAAATGCGGTTCATAAATTTGTAGGATTAAAATGGAGCTAATAGAAACGCTGTTTTTGCCAATCGTACTATTTAATCGTATTTGTAATTTAATGTTTTACTGGATCTGACAAATCATAAAATTTAATATCAAACCATCATTCATGCTTTCCATTAAGTTCAAAATGTTTTCTTGGTTAATATAATTTAAATTGTGGTCGCAACATCTAAACAACTAAAGCATTCCTTCGAAGGAATTCTGAGTGCAAAATTGTGTCCAATTAACTTTGAGATTATAATAGCATTTAATGACTTGTGAAAACTGTCAAGATCCTAGGCGATGTCACTTGTATTTTCACAAAAGACATATTTCTCTCAAGAAATACTTTCAACTTTCAAAAATTTGCGAATCACAAAAAGAAGTAAAAGCCTGAAGTCACGTGATCCGGGGGACACCTGCTGGCAGCGCTTAAGTGCTTGAGGTGCTCGACCCGAAGTGCTTCTTGCACCGGGAAAACTTGCATCGTCAAACAAAGATATCAATATAAAAAAAATACATTGATTATGATGAAATGATTAGGGTTTGTGCCAGGATCTGCTTAAAAATCAATGAATAATCAGTTGATTTGACGGTCAAATCACGTACAAATTCCCAAATCTTGAAAATGATGGTTTTATTTCATATAAGTTTGTCACAAATAATTCTGTTCGTGTTCATTTGGTGTTGATATTTTTTGGACACGAATTCAGAGAAAGAAAACATTTTGAACAAAAATTATCGATCATCGCTGATGATAGGAAAACTTCACATGAGGATTTGGAGACGCATTGGAGATGATTTCAATATTGTTTATTATTTTGATGGCAGGTTTTATTTTAATAAAAACCAATATTTTCACCATTTCAATAACATCAAATTACAAACGCTTTGATCCAAACTGTTTTACTAGATGCTGTCTTTAGACTTTAAACAGTGATTTTTAGAGTGGGGACATGCCCCGTGATTTTTAAAAAATAAATCAAATCTATTTTAACTTAAATTTTTTTTCATTTTATTTCAATAATTTACGACTTTGGAAGAAAATTTTAGTGGCTATGCCCACTCCCCCCGTTCAAAGCGTTTTTAGTTCTGACGTGATCACTTAAAAAGAAGCTGCGTTTTGAAACTGCTAAATTCATCAGGCGTATCATTTGATAACAAAGCATAGCATTTATAAAAAAATAAATTAAAACAAGTTAAAACATAGAATTAAATATAAATTAAATTAAAACATAGAATAGAATATTAAACATAGAATATTAAACAATTTATAGAAGTATGTATCAAGGTTTCAATCCCACAAGACTTATTTTCAGGCAAAATGTATTTAAAATCGATAAGTTTTCGGAGCCAAAGATGAATGATTAAAAGGGAGCAGGTGATGATCATTCCTGAGCCAAAGTAACTTCTTGCACCTCAAATTAAATTTTCAAATTCTCACTGACAATTGCCCGATGAAAGCAAGTCAATTGCCGGGCCTCTGAACACTTGCCCCCCGCCCTCCTTGGCGGCCTTGCTTCCAAGTAAAAATTTTTTTAAGGCTTCAAGAGGGGAAATGCAGGCAACAAATTTAAGTAAAAAGCAAAAAGTTCTTCGCAAATAACGATCGAATATTTTTGCCTATCATTTTGTTTTGATGATGCTGTTTCTAGTAAATAGTGAAACTAATCAAAATTACCTGGTTGCAGGACCAACAAGCAACAAATGTGGCTGCCAAAAGAGCAGATGTTTTTAAAATGGAGACTTTTGCATTGTCCAAGGAATTCCTGGTTGTCGATTTCTTTCGCATTTTCGACTTGAAGGTTAAATTGCTGGTTTTGATTGCAATGTCTACATTTCCATTATTCACATCATCAGTTCTTTGCAACTTTTCATCACTGGTGGTCCAAACTTTGTCAGTGGAGTTTGAATTGCTCAGCTCCAGAGTGCCTGAACTAAGATTTTCTTTAACGATTGATTCGCCTTTAACTTGAGATGGAGCAACTCTTTTGTGGAGAGATAATATCATGGCCGAATAACAAATAATTATAACAAACAACGGAATGAAAAACTGCACAAACAAGGTCAAGAAACCAACAAATCGTTTCAATGTAGGATTTGGCCAAAGTTCATACATGTGACATCGTCCATCTTGAAGAACACCTGATGTTGGCAAAATGTAGATCCAGACGTAGGACATTGCAAAGAGAATGAAAAGAATGCAAATGAGCTTCGAAACAAATGACCCAGTAGAGAATTTTGTCTGATAAAATATTGGATAAACCACTGCAATAAAACGGTCCACTGTCAGAGCAAGAACTGAGTACGTTGAAGACACCAAGAAACTCCATTGGAGAAGTTTCTTGAGCCAAACTCTGCATAGCAACTCGTCTACAAAACTGCCCATTACCAAAATGTCACCACCAACTTTCTCGAAGAGTGTTTGAGTTAGAACGAAAAATGCGGCCAAAGCGTTGACAATGGTTTGGCAGATGATGAAGAAATCTGTTGACGTCTGCTGGTAATGGGGAGGTCTGAAGACGAGAAGTATGAAGAGCACGAAGAGATTCGAGAGAAAACCAACAGCTCCGAGGCATTCATGAACCAGACTGAACGGATATTCGGTGTATAGCCTGATTGGATTTTCATTCCAGTTGGATATGGAAGAATTAACTGAACTTGTAAAAGTGGATAGTTCCATTCAAGAAGTATGAGTCGATTATTGTGATTTCCAATAAAATAATTCAATCTTTCACTTTCGAATTCTTTTAAAAGCTTATGACAGACTTTTATCGCTACTCAAGTAATTTTCCTAATTGCAAATTTTTCAGATTACTCAGCGCAGAACTAATTTGGATGAATTGACTGCGAGTTTTAGATCATATTCCAATTGTAAATGGGAATATAACAAATGGTGGCTCTTTGTGCAAGTCATCAACTTAATAGTTAGTGTTGAAAAGGTTATAAATAAATTTGCCATCAAATAAATGATCAATTTCCATTTCATAATTGCCAAGATATCTTTTGCCCTCCATCGTCAAATAAAGATAACGCAGGTGTGCCTCGCTTGATGGCATTCAACAATTTTCATAATTTCCAGACTCAATGACGTCTTACAACTCCCACTTTTCTTTAATCTTTGCCAGCCTCTGCATCATCGAGTGCAAACATGAAGCTGCTTCCAACTCCGCTTAAAAGGCCCTCAAAATATTTAACGAGGTCTCAACTACCACTAAACAAAAATCCTCTTTTTTAACTTATTCTTTTGTAAGAATTATGGGCAAGTGTTATAAAAAAATATATTCCTTGGATTTGAAGAAAGAACTTGAGTGACGTTTACTTGATTTATGAATTAATTTCAATATCCATCATCGTTCCTCTTCAGAAAACCTTTTCATTTAATCAATTTTGTTTAAAATAAGCACTAATGGCAACAATTCATGTTTCAACATAAAAAATTTAATCAAGAAGGTGCTGACACGTGCTTCAGCCTCACGTTTCAGGGAAATCCACTAATGCAAGCTTTCGAAATGTTGAGTTCTCAAAATTGTGATACTTTATTTGTAAATAGACCGCCCAGCGTAATTTTGGTTTACTCTGACAAAGTCATCAAACGAAAGTTGCGAAGAATTTCATTTTGAAATGTCCAACCGTTCAGATTTGTATTATTTACTACAAAATTGTGTCTGATGCACAATACCTACTTTTATTTAGATTCGTCACTTCTCGACATAATAATAATGAGCCATAATGAGTTTATTTACAAAAATTTAAAAGTATAATGTAACAAATATTTCTAAACGTCATAATTTGTATTCATCCCTAATGTTCTGTTAAATTCAATTTTTAAAATAACATATATTTATTAATAATGCATGTGTTTCCAAACAAAATCATAAATAACAATAGTAATTTACATTTTAAGTAATTAATTAAATTATATTTTATTTTATGTTTTGCCAAACTACCTTTCGTCCTGTTGTGAACCATTTAAAAATGGCATTGATTTAGGGATTTAAATTATAGAAACTCGAGCAAAAAATTATTTAAATATATAAACACAGAGCAAAATTAACAACTTAACATTTGAGAAACCAGGAGCTTGTGAAGTATCAAGCCAACACACCGACTAAAATGTCCGAGCATTATACAAAGCGTAAAACGTAATAGACTGTTGTTTTGTTTTTTGTGTTGTTTTTAGAATTTTACTGAAATATTTCTTTTAAACTATTTACTGATCTTGCACTTGAACTTGTCAAGAAATACCTTTAGACTCAATCTGAAAAGTTTGTACTGAGCTCCATAGACCACTGCGTTGATCCAGCAATTGCAGAAGACCATGAATCCGGTGAAATAATACAATGTATCTTGAAATGTCAAGTTGGAATACCCCAAGTTGTAGAAGAGGTAATAAAACTGAAAAATAAATTTCAAAAAGCAAAACTTATATCTTTATCTGAATAATATTAATCGCATATTATTATATTTATTATAAAATCCTTCTGTAACTTTCGTTGTATCGCATTGAGCAGTGTTCAAATCTTGAGGTATGTAATTGGTTTAGAATGCATTTTAACCAGTGCAATCCATTTACCTGGTTGCCTGACCAACAAACAATAAATGTGGCTGCCAAAAATGCTGATGTCTTAAAAATGGAGATTTTTGCATTGTCCAAAGAATTCTTATTAGATTTTGAAGATTTTACTGGTTTTCCCTTTTTCTCGTTGGTGACCTTCAAAGTTGTTTTGTAAGTTTTTGTTGCAACGTTTGCTTGCCTTTCGATGTTAGTTAAAGCTTTGCTTGTTTGAAAACTTTCGTTATGGGTAGACCAAACTTCATCGTCGTTCGAGGCTCTGGAGTTCTCAATAGGTGCAATCACTTCTCCGGCTGGAGCAACTCTTTTGTGGAGTGTCAATATCATGACCGAATAACAAATAATTATAACAAATAACGGAATAAAAAACTGCACAAACAAGGTCAAGAAACCAACAAATCGTTTCAATGTAGGATTTGGCCAATTTTCATACAGGTGACATTGACCATCATCCATAACAGCGGAAGTTGGCACCACATAGACCCAGGTGTACATCATTGAAAATAATACGAAACTCATGCAGAGCACTTTCGAAGCTAATGACCCAGTAGAGAATTTCGTCTGATAAAATATTGGATAAACCACTGCAATAAAACGGTCCACAGTCAGAGCAAGAACTGAGTACGTTGAAGACACCAAGAAACTCCATTGAAAAAGTTTCTTGAGCCACAATCTGCAGAGCATCTCGTCTACAAAACTGCCTTTTACCAAAATCTCCCCACCAACTTTCTCGAAAAGTGTTTGAGTTAAAACGAAGAATGCGGCCAAAGCGTTGACGATGGTTTGGCAGATGATGAAGAACTCTGATGTCGTCTGCTGGTAATGGGGAGGTCTGAAGACGAGAAGTATGAAGAGCACGAAGAGATTCGAGAGGAAACCAACCGCTCCTACAAACTCGTACATCAAATTGAATGGATATTCAGTGTACAGCTTTATTGGCTTGGCATTCGAGTAAGTTGTAGAATTAACTGAACTTGTTAAAGTGAACATTTCCACTGACTGAAGGTAAATTAATTCCATATTTTCTTTCACAAAAGTATGTTTAACTTTTAAGTCCTTTTAAAGGATAAGATAAACATTATTGCCAACTTGATTATTAGCTAAAGATGCCTTGTTAGTTCAATTATTGACGTAATTAAAGCTAATTATTACGAATTAGAACCATTAAAATCACACTCATTTGCCTCAAAACCTTATAATGGAAGAAGGTCCGTGTTTTAAGTTGAACAATTTAAAAATATATATATTGGATGTCAAATATGTTGATTAAAATGACATTCAGGTGAGATGTTTAATTTTGTCAAATTTTCATTGAAAACATTTGAAAGTGCAAACCAGATGAAGAACTTTCGCTGAGGTTTACCGAGTGCAAGTCGACCAAAACTGCCAAAGCCCGTTAAAATATCGCAATGTATTTGTTTTTGTTTCTTTTTGTTCGATTTTAGGGAATTGCTAAAATTTTTATTAAGAAATTAATTCTTATTTTCTGAGCACCAAAAAGCAGGGAAAGAAATGAATCCAGTTCATTTCACTTTCGAAATTGCTCATGCTTATTTTTGTGATATTTTTTTAGTTATTTTTTTTCCAAATAATAAAATATTACGAAAAAAGTAATTACAAGTGCATGCTCACAATTCACGAATGAAAATAAATCAACTAAAAACTGAAGTGAACCAGAAAGGAACGTCCAAAGGGAGAATTCCCGCTGACGGACGTCCAATAGGAAGCATGACTTAACGGGTGAATTAAATGTTAGTGTTGAATTGAACACAGTAAGTTAAAGAAACAGTTGTGAGTCGATGATGAGCTGTTTATTTGAAAGCACGTAAGTTTGGCTGATTAGTAATATTTAGTGGAATCCTAGCATAAATTCTCGGTCCCAGGCAAAAAATTGAGTGACGTTTGATATTGTTAATACAATAATTATTTAAATGAATACGTTTTATTATATTTGATCTTTTCATGTTAATAACTATATTTGTATTCTAAGTATATATACTTACACATTCACATTTTCAAACGTTGTTCAAATTATGCTTACTTTCGCTTATAAAAGGTTGTCCATCTGTCGATGAAGGACATTCACGGACTTTGAAGTTTTGGTTTGATGATCATAAAAGTTATTAAATTTACCTACGAAATATTAAAAAAAAATTAAATTTTAACTTTCTATACATAATTATATATAAATCTAAAAAATTCAGTTTTATTCAGTGGGAAAGAATTACTGTGTTGTTTTCTATTATTACGTGATTGTGGTGTGGTCAGTTACTGAAAATATCAGTTTCATCATAAGATGTCCAGATGCAAGCGAAAGAATGCTACCAGAGTTTTCAACGCAAGAGCAGAAAGTTTTTTATGTGTCGCTTCATAAAGTACGAAATTTATGCTAAATAATTTAACGGTTACGATGTAAATTTACACATGATTATTGCATCGTGAAAATGTAGACGCACGTATTTGGCTTATAATAAACGGTGTCGTTAAAATTTGTTTTTGGCATTCGCAACTAACACTTCAAACTTTATTTTTATTAAAGTTGTAATGTATTGTGCTGTAAAACCTATCAAAAACCTTTTTGCATTATACTATTATAATATTAAATGCAATGTTATATTATACGTTTAGTAATTCATTTTATTGAATATTTTTTTATGTAATTTTCTAATAAACATAGCTGCCTTAAATTGAGAAAATATCCTCCGAAGAAAGATCCTCACGTGGTTTGCAAACAGCAACAAATTTCATGTCTCCACAATCATATTCTGCTGGACATTGAAATGATTCTTGTTCACATTTTTCACTTCCTCCACAAAAAGGTTCCTTGAAAACAAGCAATTTCAAATTTTTACTTTAATTACACTAAAATATTATTTATGAAAATTTTTATGAATTTATTTATGAATTAAATATATAAATGTTAATAAATTTGGAACTTGAAAATTGAATCCAAATAAAATAATTTAGTGTCAAGTGTTTCGTGCAAATTATTGACTCAACATAAACACGTGAGCATCGATGGCTCTTATATTCGATTTTGAATTCTTATGTGACATTCACGTCTTCAATTGGATGTTTCAAGTGATATTTCAAAATAAATCCAGTTTCTAAGAAGTCTTAATTCTTGCACAGAAACTTTGTCACTGTTGAATTTCACGGTGGAAGAAATAAAAACTATGAAAAATAATCATAATGAATGGCGCAGTGTTGACTTCAAACAATAATCGAAGCAAATAATGAATCAGTCTTGACGGAAACAACAACAAAACAACTTCGTGGTGACCAAAGAATCCATGAGGATGCCATTTGCTTCGCCGCGTTTTCTAGGCATTTTAGATGACGTTTTAAAGATTAATATTTGCAAATATTACTGCAATCAAATAAATATAGATGCAATAATTATTAATAAAATAGTTAACTAAAATTAATAACTAATTGAATAATTACGTCGTCAGCACAGTGAACACAAATTCTGCAGAAGCAGTTTTCCTGTTCGTTGTGTCTTATGAAATTGAAGCTGTTTCTGCAATCTGGAGTTTTAGGACAAGATGGACACTCACTCGATTCGTTAGCTAATAAAAAATATCAATTTTTACTCTTTAATCACTAAATTAAATCATGTTTTATTATTCATTTTCATTATGTGGCAGCTAATGACATTGAAATAATCTTATTTATAATATCTGAATTTAATATGAGGTTGTGAATAAAATAATTATTATATTATTATTAACCTCCACGAATAAAGTTGCCTTTAATCAAGTCTCTTTAAAAGTTTCAGGAATTTTAAGAACACAATAATTTAACATTACAATTAATTATTCATATATTCAAGAACTTAATAATTTAACATTACAATTAATTATTCATATATTCAAGAACTTAATAATTTAACATTACAATTAATTATTCATATATTCAAGAACTTAATAATTTAAGTATTCAATCAAATAATCAAAAATTACAATAATTGATGCAATAATGTTTAATACTATTATTATATTATTGAATGCGAAGATAATAATATCTGTTATGTTAACCTTTCGTTGTGAAGAGGATTTGGAAACAAACTATCAAATATAACAACTCCATTTCAGCAAAAATTTAAAACCAAAAGTTAGTTAAACGTCTAAAGTTGACATTCGAGTTGAATTTAAGCTGCGGGGTTGGTTTTGAAATAGCAGACGTCATTAATTACCACTTACTTAATACTTCATGCAAACTAAATAAAATATATCTTGCACTTGGCCCAGGTTTTGTTGTTAATTTCGTCGTTGAAATTTCTTTACACAGGTCAAAGTTCAAAAGTCAATTTACCAGAAGTTGGTTCTGTTGTTTTTAACATCTTTACGTAACTTTTACATCCTATTTATGCAAAAAAGATACCAAATTTGGCAATATAAAAAATTTTGACATTACATTAGGACACGTCGTTGGAGAAAGAAAAATTGATGACTTTTTGCAACTTTCTTGAATCAATATTTTGCTGAAGAAATCGTCAACAAGTTATTTCATATATTTCAGCAGGCATCAAAGAATAACATTCCCAAATTTTTTATTAAACATACTTTCTATTGATTCGTACCAATTTTTAATAACAAATAATTTTATTTGAACCGATTCATACGGGTGGGTTAGGGCCATATTAACTTAATTAATTACATTTCCAATGCATAAAATACCATAAATTTATATTAAACAAATTAAATAAAATGTAATCATGAAGTTTTGAAGAATTTTGTTATGTGAAGGATTGCAAACATCAACAATATTCAATGAGTTCATAAATGTCACATTTGTAGTGGCAGCATTCACATACGATGCCTTGATCTTCAGCTGGGGAAATGTAATGTGCCTTGCTGAGTCGATGCGTAAATGACTGGGCTTGTATTCTCGAAAGATGTCCTCCATAATCCGTGTGGTTTTGTGCCATCACTGGAAATTGCAATTTAGGAAATTTAGGCGTTTAAATACAAATAATCCAAATCGTGATTATGCGTAGTTTCAAAAGCGCTTAATCACTTGCACATTCCTTGAAAGGCTGCTAACTCATGGCCTTACAAATTAGCTATTATTAACACAATCTAGACCTAACCTAGACTGACCTAACCCTAACCCTAATCCTAAGCCTGTCTGTAAAACCTTACTATTGAGTGCAGAAATCCCTCCGCTTGAACCAAAATGGTTAAATGCAATAAATTTTACAGTAATAAACTTTAATTAAAAATTAAATTAAGTTAATGGTTCACCGAAACTAAGGGCCCGTTGAAGCCATCTGTTGCATTAACATCTTCAGCAAAGTTTCAGCCAATTTTGAGCCAACCTCATTTCATTCATGACAAATATCACTTAAAACTCACGCCTGTTTGTGATTCTGCAAGCGTCTCTGACTGCATTGCTGAGTTGAGAGCCACAAATTCCTTCTCGAACTCCAAAGTCAGCATCACTGGGACAATACCTCTCGAAACCTGCCAACGTCAGTGGAATCACAACAGAAAAAACGACCGCAATTGACAGCAACTGGAAGGACATGTTTTCGGAAGTTAAAAGTTGATTCTCAAATCTCACGAAATCACGTCCTTTTATAAACAATAATTTCATATCGTTCAAGTTAAATTTCCTCTCCAGACGTTACTTGAGATTTTATTTTTAGCCTGTTTTTTTTAAGAATTTTAGAAAAAAATAAATAAATTGTAAAAATTTGAACTAACTCGCTTCAAGAGAATATTTCCTAAATTGTTTTTCAAATAAAACATTCCATTAAATAAGGAATTGCAAAAATGGAAACTGAAAAGAATATTTGTTTGCAATGTTCACTTAACATTTAATCAAACACTTCGAACACGTTAAACAAAGAAACTTTTATTCGCGAAGAAATTTCAATTTTTAAGGAAATTCTGATCAAAAGTCTTTTTTATTTGCAAAAACCTCATCTCATTCCTGTGAATATGTTTCGAGGTGACTTCAATAAAGTTAATATTTTAAATAAACAATTTTAAAATAGTCTCTTTCATAGAAATCGCCTCAAGATTTGAAAAAGTGAACAAAAAGTAGAACATGTGGTTATAATGGCATTCATAACGATTGATAAGGTGGCACAACATTACCATGTTTTTCAGATGATTCCACTAATTGCGTTACTAAAAATATAATTTATCAATGTCTGCGGTTTATTTTCTTATTTAAATAAACGGTTCGCCACATTATTTCCTTACATTCGTTCAAAATACTGACTAGTTTCATTGCAAACATCTTACTTCAGACATATTCAGTCCGATAGACACACAAATTCGGATGCAATAAAAATATGACTTTAAAAAATTAAAACAAAAACACATAAGAAACTCAAAAAGGTTTGCAACAAAGCGACTGAAAAATAGAATGAAATTCAACGAGATTTCCATGAGATACTCAAGTTTCGTCTGGAGAGGAAATGTACTTCTTGAGGATTCCTGTTATCAACTGCTACATCGGTCCTCTATTTGATTATAAAAGCACCCACCATCTTAGTGGCCACATGGTGATTTTGAACTGTAATATAACTCAAGCGCTAGCCAATTACTTGAAATATGTCTCTTTTGTGTTCAAAGAAAATCTTTCTTACCTTGGTCATTGTTTCTCTTGTGATTCCACTGACGTTGGCAGGATTCGAGAGGTATTGTCCAAGTGATGCTGACTTTGGAGTTCGGGAAGGAATTTGTGGCTCTCAACTCAGCAATGCAGTCAGAGACGCTTGCAGAATCACAAGCAGACGTGAGTTCCAATGAGCTGCAACTACACTTTAAAAATTAATTATATTTTTATTATTTTTTGTCTCTTACCCGTTTAGAAAAGCAAATAGTAAAATGAAGCAGAGGGGCGACTTAATAATTAAACAAAGAGAAGCGTGACGAAGTGGACAATAAGGCAATTAGGCCACTGACAATTATGAGGTTAGTGAGAAAGGGCGATAAGTCGTAATCTACGACTTAGGATTTGAAGCGAGTGAAAGTAGTGGATGATACTACGAATTCAGGTAGAGAGTTCCATACTTTGAATAGCCTGTTAGAAAAGTAATACTTCGCCATGTCTGTAGTGCACATACCATGCACAATTCCGAACAGATTCCGATGCAGATGCGATTTGGCAAAGAAAACTCAAGAATAAAAATATTTAAACCTCCTTCATCTTTTTAAATGGGTTTTTAAACTGTAAATAGCTTATTATCAGCATTTAGCCCACCAATCACAAAGCATTTATTTCACAGTTACGGCAAGAAACCATTCAGAATATGGCGGATTTCTCGTCAAACATCAGGCTCAGTCGTTCTTCCACCGCCTGAACAAAGGGGATTACATTTCCCCAGCTGAAGATCAGGGCATCGTATGTGAATGCTGCCACTACAAATGTGACATTTACGAACTCATTGAGTATTGTTAGAATACAAACAAATGATTATTTGATAATTACTCAGTTGTTGGGACTATACAAAAGCATTTAATATTTTGAAAATATAGATTATTTATTTATTCAACAGAAATTCGTTTATTTCATTTGTAATGCTTGTTGATTCGATTCATGTGTTTATTTGAGGGATATTGCGAGCTGATGAAGCTGATGACTGCGAGGTTTATAAAGCGGAATTCAAGCACTCTGAAACGGACCGAAATAGGCAGTTTAAGTAAAAAATTTTTTAAAATTTGATAACTTTATGAAATAATTAGAATTGGTACGCATTGGATTGAAATTGAAAGGATGGTAATCAAAGAAACACAAATTCAAGAAAATTTTTATTTTCTAACCATGGAAAGTTTCATTAATGGCAGTTTTGAAGAATATGCCACAAACTCCAGCAATTCATCTCGAAATGCTACTGATGTGATTCTGAAACAACCTAATTCCCAAGAACTAATTAGACTCTACACAGACTATCCTGTCAACATCATCCTGGGAATTATTGGTATAATGGGTTTCATATTTAATTTATTCGTTCTCTTCGTTCTTTTGATGTTTAAGAATCCAAGTTCCAAATCCGTTGGAACTGAGTTTATGATCACATGTCAGTGCATTATTGATGCTATGGCTTCTTTTTTCGTTTTCCTCACAACAGTTTTAGAAAGATCTTGGAGCGAAAATCTGAAAAAAGGAGATTTACTTGATGAATTTATTTGTCGCATTTGGGTTCAAAAATGTCCCATTTGGTGTTCTTTGATAACTTCCACTTACTCAGTACTTGCTTTGACACTGGATCGCTACTTGGCAGTGATACATCCAATATTTTACCAAAACAGATACTCCAAAGGATTTGCTCTGCCAAAAATATTATCACTCAGCTTCATAACATCTGCTTTGATCTTTACCTATACTTACCTTACCTTTGCTGCTGGCATTAAAGATGATGGCAGATGTTACCTCTTCAATGCTTGGCCTGAAAACATCCAACGTGGCATGGGATTCTTAATTTTAATCTTTCAGTTTTTCTTTCCACTGACTGCCATGACATTTTGTTACCTCAGAATGGTTGTGGCTATTCACTATAGAATTAATCCATTATCGGAGAACGTAGCAGACAGCATGTCCAAACAACAGACAACAAAGTTGAATTCTAATGAAGTTGCTATTTGGTCAACACATGGAGACAAAACAAATGAATCAAAAGATTTGTATGACATGATACAACCTTCAGTTCAAGGCAGAAATAGTCAATTAGTTGCTGCAGGAAAGATTTCATCACTAAGGAAAGGTTCATCAATGAGCAAATTAAAATTATCGCTTCTTAAGACATCGGCATTTTTGTCAGCGTCCTACTTCGTTTGTTGGAGTAGCAACCAGGTACTGAGTTCGTCTTAATTTTATTAATACAATTATCTTGTTAATTATTTTAAGAGAAAGTTTAAATTTTATTTATCACAAATAATGAAATCAAGCATCATATCAGAGAGAAAACATTTAACTGGTAGCAATGTGCTTCAGTTACACAAACACAATTTACTACAAACATGAAACAACAATTTTATTGCTCTTGAGGGCCATTTTAAATCAACCCATCACTCTAAAATCAGTCATGAGGACACTTTGGACAACATTGACCCAGAGGTCTAATTTTAGGTATTAATTAGACAATAAGCTGTATATCCAACCTAGCAAAAATATACTTATGTGATTTTTTGGAACATAAAGATTTTTAAACATATAAAAAATATTTAAAAAAAAACAAGAAAACAATTAATAACAACATTTATTTTTCAGCTTTATTATTTTGTTTACAACTTGGGAATCTACCAATTAAACTTCCAGGAGCCCTATTTCTACACCACAATTATTTTGTTATATTCCAACGGGTGGGTGAATTCAATCATCTACGGAACACAATATGGACCATTCAAGTCAGGAATGAAGATGTTTATTTCAAAGTTGCCCTTTGAAGAAAAAAGAAGGAAGATTTTGAATTTATTCACCAAATGACCCTCGTATGTTTTGCGTTGCGACATTCTTGAGTTTGTAGTTTTAGATGAGCAGTTTAATACAAAGATTTAAAAAAAAACAATTTTATGTTGTAAATGCTATTTTTGCAGTTGAAATGGACATTCATCGGATTATATTGTGATTGATGGAAACTTGATTAGCTGGTTAAAGTAGCAGAATGCACCAAAGAACTTTCATTTTATGGCACATCATTAAATTTGATTTATTACTTAATGCACGTCATTTTTTTTTATTTATTTTAAATTATAAAGTTTTTTCTTTTATCTTAGAGATAATATTATCTGAATAACAGTCATGTTTGGTGATATAAAATGTGTCATAGAAGCCTTATTAAGGCTATGATGGTGCGTTGATAATTTGCACGCAATTTGAAACCATTTTTTGATCATAAAGTATGTCAATTCTTAGTGACATTGGTTAATGTTTAATTGACCTCAGTTACAAATGGATGTAATGGGAATTCAATAAGGTTGTTTGTACAACGAATGAAGAAATGTGCCTAAATTAAGTGTAGCTACAGAGTTGTTAATTCTTTGGCAAGGTGAATCTTGTAAAGTGCATTTGAAAAGCAAATTGGTGAGGTTATTCCAGGAAAATACTCAGGACGTCATAAAGTTTGTACGACGAGATGTGATGACAAGTAGGAGGAGACTGGCTGGTGATGAATGAAATGATGTGAAACAGATTTGAAGAGACGATGAAGGCTATTTATCAACAAGATGACTGTTTATATAACTTTAAAATGTTTAAATGATAGTTCCAATTTGAGACTTAGCACCTCAAACTTAACCTCAAACTTTACACAAATTTTTAAGCAATTCTATTTAAGGTTATATTTAATTTCTGAGATAAAAACAAGCTTTAAACGCGTTTTATGAAGTGATTGAAATCGTCATATTGCTAAACCATTTGATAATTTTTATATTGCCAATAATGTTTTTATTTTCATTTTTACTCAAAAGAAATGCGAATGGCTGTGGTAGGTAAGATAAAGAAAATTATTTTAAAAAATTCTAAACCTTGACTCATTGTAATTGTAAAAGTGTTGAAAATGTCATCGCTATTGACATTAAGAAATAATCACATGGAAATGAATAAACTTCAAAAACTATTTCCGCAGTAGAATTCATTTTAATGTGACAATTTACATCAGTTATTATCCAATGGATATTTTAGGAAAAATATTCTTTCAGTCGTGCAAGAGGATTACTAATAGACATGGCACTTCAAAAGAAAATGAACAACAAAGGAAAATATAATTAAATTTTTGTTTTAGAATTTTGTGATAGAATAAATTATATTTCCGGTTTTTGTTTATCTTGAAAAAGCGGATTTTTAATTACTGAATATTACGCAGATACTATTTCAACGTTCCACTTTTGGAATGTACTTCTGTTATCCAGAAGCTTGCACAATTGATAATTCTTTTATTAACAGTAGAATAATCAAAACTACCAAAATGTTCATAAAACATTTGAATATACTTAAAATTAGTGGCGGGGTGTAAAAGGTTAAGGAAATAAATGCTGAAAAAATTGGTATTTTACATCAGCACATTCCAGACTGACAGAATGACGAATTACATTTTTAATATATATTTTAATTATATCAACTATTTTTTAGACTATTTAGACTATAACAGACTATTTTTTAGTGAATTTAATAATTTGTTATTTGTAATTAAATTGAGATTTATTTTTTATTAAACTCAATTTAAGGTTTAATTGTAATTAATGTCATGATTTTTTTTACGTTTCAACACGAAAAATAACTCGCTAGGTAATTATTACATTTTTGATGGCATTCGAAGATGTTGTTGGAGTTGATGGCGTTGGTGAGTTTCATTCAATACGGTTTGGCCGTACTGTCATCGAAAACATGAACCACACAAACACACTTCAACATGATTAAGTCGATAATTAATTCATGAAATCAATTGACATTAAACCAGCATTATTCATTCGAACTTAAAATTATTTTATATATTATATTGTAGTGAGAAATGATCGTCAAATTTACAGCTTCTACAATTGACAGAGAAAGTTGACTAGGTTAAATCGGACATTGTTAATTGTTAAACTAAATAAATTGTTAAACTAAATAAATAAATTAATCCCTCAGTCGAACTGAGGTTTTTGTACATACAAGTAGGTTCTTTAGGTGATGCATTATTAATGTTTTAGATATTTTAGATGCAAAAACTGCTTATTGTTAAGCGATAGTTTTTTATGCTTATTGAGGTTAAATCTTTCGACCTCGCTCAGCATACAGCGGCGATAAAATGAGATGTTATGGCTTTAATTAGAGCCAGCAGTTCTAAAAAGGATTGAACAATGTTACGAGTAATGACAGTAATTTAATGTCATTTCTTTTTAAGTTTTCATTTTTATACACTGCATCAGCATATCTTTAATCGAACGAATAAAATTCAGATTTCGTTTTGATGAATATTAATTTATCAATGCAATTAATTTTCTACGAATGCGTATTTTATTTGCCTACTGTTGAAAATCTAAAGGAGATTCATAATTTTGATAGGTGGCCTTGATGTAACTTACTTCAGGGTACAAAAGTTCACCAGCAAGTTATGCAAGTGACAGCAAATTAAACAGTTTTGAAATGTTCTACCAAGAGTTGCTAATTGCAAACAGCTTCCCTTAAAAGCTGGAGAGTCGAGGCTGGTTTCATCTAATCAGAATAAACTGTTAGCACCACATCATGCCTTCTTATAAGCTGGTTTATTTCGATGGTAAAGGAAGAGCAGAAACCATCAGATTGGCTTTTGTACTTGCAGGGATCAAATTTGAAGACGTGAGACTTAGCAAAGAAGAATGGCATGCACTTAAACCAAGTAAACATTACTTTAACGAGTTTTGCCGGCCCAAGCAATGAACTTACATGCCAAATGACATTTACGAACTTTCAGAATCATTTAGCGGTAAAGTGCCTTACCTGGAGGTGGACGGAAAGGTGCTGGTGGAGAGCATGGCCATTGCCAGATACGTGGCAAGAGAGGGGGGTCTCCTTGGAAAGTCGAGTTTTGAGGAGGCTGTTGTCGACTCTGCGGTTGAAGTTGTCACCAACATGTACCTAAAATTTATTTCAACTAAATTTGCTCCTGAAGGTCACAAGGTTAGTTTACGTTTGTTTATATATATATTAAATTTATCGAACAAATTTATTCTTTATATATTAACGAATATTTATTTTTTAATTGTTAGGAAGCAGCCAAACAAGAATTTGCAGAAAAGCACCTTGTTTATGCTTCTGATCTCCTCGAAAAGTTTCTGGGAGACAAAATGTTTTTGGTGACTGATGAGGTTAGAGTGCTTGTAACTTAAATTGTTTTACAGATGAGGTTAAAATATAAATGCAATAGAAATTATTTTATACTTACAATTTTCTTTACAATTTGCTTGAAATTGGTTAACAAATAACAACAATATTTAATTTCCACAGCGAAGCGTTTTACCTAAAAATATAAATAGATTACGTTTGAATATAGGTACATAAATTTGTTTTCTTTGATAGTCAAATTAATTAATTGATTGGAATAATATTAAATTGATTGGAATAACATTAATAAAACAAAACACAAAAAACATTTTAATCTCAGATAACTCTGGCAGATCTGCATTTCTTTGCCATTTTTGAATTCTTGACTGATTTTCACTGGGAACAATCTCATCCCAAACTGAAGGCACTCAGAGAAAGAGTGGCTGCTCAACCTCGGGTAGCTGAATACCTCACGACAAGACCTGAATCTGTCTTCTGAACGTTTTCCTTCGTTCCTGAAGCTAGGAGGAAATATGACAACAAAACTTACAAATTAAAAGAGTTATCATCCAATAAATAATCTAAAAATATATTCTAATTGCTGATAATAAAATATTGTATGCAGATGGCGATTTAACACACCTCACATCAGAGGATTCACACTAAAACCTTTTAATTTGTATTTAATTTCTAACATATTCAAAATCCGGTCATTAACATTTCCACCTTCTTGCAAGTTGAGGTGAACTGTCCAATGGCGTTCTATTCATTTGTTTGACTATGTTCCGCTGCTTAACTGAGATGATTTGGACCGCCATGCCTGTGAGAGTCTGTTCATGAGAGCGTTGCAACTTAATAATCAAAGATTTTATGTAAGCTTCAGATTTAGATTAATTATTTGTACTTACAACAATACAATAGTTATTTTTTAAATTGAAAATAATCATTGACTCATTAAATAAACTTGTCGTTATTTAAAAAGGGGCGTTTAAGTACTTCCTATTAAAATAATATTAAAATGGCATTAATAAAAAATGCAAGGAAATCAGTAAAAGTCCAAAGGATTTTATAACGAAGTCACCTTTGCAACTCCAAAACTAAAACGTTTGGAAGACATTCTGTTCTCATCAACTCTCACATCCTAACGGAACGACCCTTATTTCGTCTGCCAAAAAATGTTCACAAGACGAGCCATAGAACTTCAGGCGTCAGCAGAAGATAGGCACTTAAAAATAATTCCCATTTCATAACTCAAATGATTGAGGCAGCCCTTCCTCCCCTTTTATAAAATATGCTAAATCTGCTGGAAATTAAATAGAAATAGCGAGGCTTGCACATGCTCTTCCTCCGTGGTTTGCTTAAAAAACTTAAAATGATGGGAAAATGGAAAATTCTTAAAATTAAAATTTCTAAATTTAATTTTAAAAATAATGGTTTTTGTCCTAATAAGTTTTTGTCAAAGACTGACATAATGTTCTTGGAAGCTACCTCGTTTGATTCGAATTGTCACAATGGGAGCTGACTTCAACTAGCAGAAAGTGTTTTAAATTGTACGACATACAAATATATAAATTATTGAGGTTTTACAATTAGAAAATTGTCGAAAGGAATAAGGAATGTTGAGAAATTAGAAAATACTGCTTAAGTAAGAGCATTGAATTGAATACACAAACCGACTGCCAAAACTTGACTTTAAGAGAAGACGTGCGAGACTAAATGACACGATAAAGGACACCAAACAATCTTTTAAACTACAGATTTACCTCCCTAACTTGCACTGAATTGTTAGACTGTGTAAAGGATCATTGATTAAAATAAATTTGTCATTTAAAAAAGAAGGCAAAATCATTTAATAAAATATCACTAACATTACCTTTTGACTGGTTTCGCGAGATGCTGGACAATTACTCTCCTTAGTTCAGTATGGCGGAAACATCTGACGCATGGTTATTCAGTTGTATTGAATGACAAAATAGTTCCGGGGAGGCAAACAATAAATAGGTCTTGTGGGAGCTGATGATGAATGCGCAGTTTAAAAGGAAAAACATTTGCATTCTTAAAGCAAACGAAAATGCTCCAGAGAAGAAATAACTAGAATTTGTTACATTTATATTAAAATTAAAGAAACATAATCAGAGAAAAACAATCAAGATGCAACGGTAAATGCAAAAAAAAATGTTTACCTACATGAAGAACTGACTTATTGCATTATTATTAAAATACATTTATTAATACTTCATTTTACTGATTACATTAAAACTAACTTTAGCAACTTGTCTGAAAGTGATGGTGAAAAGCAGGTTGGAAACTACACATACTATCCCGTCAACATCATCGCAGAGATTATTGGTTTAATGGGTTTCATATTTAATTTATTCGTTCTCTTCGTTCTTTTGATGTTTAAGAATCCAAGGTCCAAATCCGCTGGGAACGAGTTTATGATCACATGTCAGTGCATTATTGATGCTATGGCTTCTTATTTCATTTTCCTCGCAACAGTTTTAGAAAGATCTTGGAGCGAAAATCTGAAAAAAGGAGATTTACTTGATGAATTTATTTGTCGTATTTGGATTCACAAATGTCCAGTGTGGAGCTCTCTGGTAGCTTCCACTTACTCAGTACTAGCTCTGACAGTGGATCGTTATTTGGCAGTAATACATCCAATATTTTATCAGGCCAGGTTTTCGAAAAGTGTTGCCTTGCCCAAAATATTATCACTCAGCTTTATCATCACTGTTTTGATGGGGACCTATATTTACCTTATTTTGGCTAGTGGCATTCAAGACGATGGCAAATGCCACCATTTAAGTGATTGGCCCGAAAACTTTCGGCGTAGCATGGGATTCTTAATTTTGGTCTTTCATTTTTTCTTTCCGTTGACTGTCATAATATTTTGTTACATAAGAATGGTTTTGGCTCTTCGCCACAGAATTAATCCAATACAAGAGAAAGTAGCAGACAATCTGCCTAAACAAGAGATAACAAAGTTGAATTCTAATGAAGTTGCGATTTGGTCAACACATGGAGACAAAACAAATGAATCAAAAGATTTCAATGACATGAATCAACTTTCAATTCATGGAAGAAATGGTCGATTAATTGTAGCTGGTGCAATTTCACCAATGAGAAAAATAAGATTATCACTTCTCAAAACGTCGGCACTTTTGTCGGCTTCCTATTTGGCTTGTTGGAGTGGCAACCAGGTATTTAACATTTTTCTATAGGGCTCAAAAGTACATATAAGTATGTTATAAAGTTTGTTTGATAACCACTTTTTCAAAAGGCTGAATCAAGAATTCATCAAGAATTTCTTTCATCTATTTTAACTAAATTTTCTTCACTTTAATTCCGCTAGGTCAAATACATTTATTACTTTCAAATAGTTTGTTGCTTCCCTACATAACTTAAGTTCGTGTCCTCTCGTTGTTGTTTTAAAAACGGGTCAAATTAGTGATATCGCCTTCATGGAAGGATTCTTCAGTGCTTCCATTAGATCTTCTCAGCTTTTCATATTCTCCAAGGTTGTTTTTACCTCTTCTAAAAACTCAGTCTTCCTCTTCTTTTTAAGACCTTAGGAACACTTCAATGAATTTTTCAAAATCGCAAATGTAGATTTCATATTTACGTGCAATATTCCAGATGGGGTTTCACTAGAGCTTTGTCCTAGAGCTCCAACTCTTTATGCTTCCTCACCTCTTTACTGTCATTTTTATCAAAATCAGCAATTAGTTAGCTCTTATGCAGTGAAGTCATGCTTTTCCACTTTTGCGCATTATTTACTATATTATTTCACGAAAAGATAAAGAATAATAGTAGTAACATTTATTTTCAAGGTTTATTATTTTTTGTACAACTTGGGAATCTATCAACTGAACTTCCGAGAACCATATTATTATGCCGCAATTATTTTGTTATATTCCAACGGTTTGGTGAATTCAATCATCTACGGAACACAATATGGACCATTCAAGTCAGGAATGAAGATGTTTATTTCAAAGTTGCCCTTTGAAGAAAAAAGAAGGAAGATTTTGAAATTCGTCACAAAATGAATCAGAGATTTGAAAAGCCGCAACTTTTAATGAATTTGTAACCTTGATAACGAAACATTAGTTTTAGATCTGCACTAATTTGAGTAGAATTAAGTGAATGCAATATCACGTCATTTTTAAGAGTGTGTTTTGGTAAGCTTCCTTGATGTGTAGATTTTAATGATTAATGTTTTATCACTTACTGTGTAATCATATTATTGCTTGATCACACAATATGTATTCATGTTATTGCTGCAACATGAGTAGCTGATTAAATGATTAAATGTACCAAAGAAACTCATCATTTTTTTAATTTCTTTTAATTTTGGTACTTCATTAGAAATTATTTATTATTTTCGACACGTCATTTTCGTTATTTATATTCAGATTCCTTGTCAAGTACATTTTATCGCATAAAAAGGTTTGTTAAAAATTTATACTTAAAAAGTAGGTATCAGTTATCAGCAAAGGGGCATACAGTAATGTCATAGCAACTGAGGATACCTGTTGAGGGATGCCAATCAGTCTAACGAACTGCAAAGATGATAATTAAGAAAATGCAATGCCTAAATGATTCTTGGCAAGTCAAGTTATATATCAAGGTTAAAATTCATCTTTAATGATAGTAAATATTAAAAGATTGCATCTGATCAATAAAAAGAAAAAATAATTTGATCGTTGGTGATATTAATTCCTTACCAATTTCGTGCAAGGTTATTTTGAAGAACAGGTTAATCACTCAGAAATGGCACAGTCCAAGGAAAGTCCTTCATACATCACAATGTTCTAATTTTTGTTCTTTACAAGAATCTTTGTTTCCGCTTCGAAAGAAATAACATAAGATAGAAGCATTTGAATGGAACGTTAGAAGAAGTGACATCAGTAAATTACATCACTAATAAGGATTGATCGAATGCTGAGCGAGATTTCCAGATATCAATGGCATTTCCATTTACCTAACAACTTTATTCAGTTTCAGAAAACTGATTAATTCGTAATTATATTATGAATAATTAGACATAATTTCAAACGTTTACATTAACGCTTTAGACGTTCTATTTAAGAAGTGCCTAAAGCATAAATTCTTCTGTTGGTCCGGTCAAAGATTCATTGAAAAGGAATGATAAAATACAATACCTGAAAAAAATAAAATTTACTGCTACCTTGAAAAGTAATCAAAATGATCACTCATAGCAGTTTATTTGTAATTATAAAAACCATAATGGTAGGTACTGAACAAAATTGAGTTGAAATTTAACTCGGTTCTAAGCAGATATACTTGTAATGAAGCAAAACTATACTACAAATACTGAAGATTTAAGTCCATGAATTACGCAAGCACATTTATTTTAAAAATTTGAGCGGGATGTTGTCTTAGCATTAATCATAACGAGCTACTTATCTAGAAGTAAGTTTATTTATAAAGCGCCATAAGCGTGAGAGGCAGGGACGCTTAGACCATTTATATAGCGCCGGCTCCCAGGGGCGCTTTATGGTGGTGCAAGCTGGGTTTCGAACACGACACGTAACGACTGTTGCTTTTACCGTCGTTCGCAGGAACGCTACCCTCTGAGCTANTTAGACCATTTATATAGCGCCGGCTCCCAGGGGCGCTTTATGGTGGTGCAAGCTGGGTTTCGAACACGACACGTAACGACTGTTGCTTTTACCGTCGTTCGCAGGAACGCTACCCTCTGAGCTAACTCGCACCTCAAATTAATAGCTTATGTTTATTTACTTGGGATCAAATTGACTGATGTCCAATTAATGTTCTCCTATTACTTGATTGATTCGATATCTTATTATTTTTCGATTAACCCGGGCAGCGCTGTAAAATGTTTGGTCATTGTGCAATCAAAATGAACAATATTTAAATATTGTCGATAATTCGATAGGCCATACAAAGAGTCCCAAATAATATGCTGAAACAGATCAGCTACCAATAACCAATAACTACTACTATGCTGTCTAGTGACGTTCTAAAGGCTCAAGTACGTGTGCATAAAATCGAGTTCCATGCATTACATCTCTAAATTTCAAAGAGTGCGGAAGGAAAATTGACCAAACGAATTTCATTAATTGTTATGGTTAATGCATTTAACAATTTCAAAAAGAATATTCTCATATTCTGGATTGTTAGAGTTTCGGTTTATTTTATTAAGACTTTCACATCATCGATTAATCAATGCTCGAGACTTTGAAACCTTTGAAATGTTATTCCTTCTACTGAATTTAAAAAAAAAAACTCAAACTTCGACAAACTTCGGTTATTTTCTAACTTTTTGAAGCCTGAATGGCGAAACATGAAAATCGAAAAAATAACGGAATATTTTTACAACCAGCATTGTTCGGCTATAAGAATTGAACGTTATTGTGAATAGTCCCATGAGACTTCGATGCAAAGGAGACAGCAGGCATCAAGTCCTTCTTCTTGATATGCTCAACCTTTTTCGATCTTTTTCCAAGAAAAGCACGGGCGCAGTTGAAGGAATTCTTGTCTGGAATGGTTGCACTCTTCGTTGATGAACAACTTTCGCTCGACGAAGCGCATTGTTTGCAAATATTAAACCTAATCAGACGTTTTCTCAATCTTTGGTAAGCGCCGCTAATCCTGCAAAACAAGTAAATGGCAAATGCCAAAAACAATAAGCCAAGAACTACTGCCGTCTCTAGACCTTCATTTGAACATTCCAGACTGAGTGGTAGTTCTTGGGGGGCTTGGTATCGATTTGGCCATGTTGGAGCCATCCCCGGGTGATGATATCCTGTTTTGTTTTCATTGGTTTTATTCCACAGAATGTAAAGTGTGGTTGTAAAATTCATTTGAAAGTAGAAGCTGATGAAGAGATTACTGATAAAAATGCAATCTAAATTTCTATTCTGAAAATATTACTGATGCAAGACCTACAATGGACCTGTTTAAGGTGTTGGTTGCCCATAAACAAATGACAGGTGGCCACGGCAACAGCTCTTTTCATTTCAGAGTTGATCCATCATTCATCCATTTGTTGCATTCTTGCATGATTTAATCTTTTAAATAACTAATAACTGATATTTTAGTTAAACTGAAATTATTGAAATGTTTAGGTAATAGACGAAATGATGAGCATAAATTTTATAACGTATGTTCCATTTGTGAATGTGTCTAATGCTGATAACAATTCATCTGTATTTTTAAAATTATGATTATCTTCCTACAACAGTTTTTGAAATTATTTAATAATTTCCTGATTATTAAAAGGAAACTTCAGTTTAAATTCGATTAAGTAAGCATCAATACCTTCTGATCACAATCTTCCTCCATTGGTGTTAACAATTTAAAAACGTTAAATTAAAATTTAAATTAAATTAAATTTTCTCTTTTTTCCATCAATCAATTTATTAATATTTAACCATTTTTATCTCATAATTTAAATTTTGTAATCTCCAAAAATATCGAACACTGTCACAAATTCGTTCGTTCAAACTACTACTACTGTATAAATAAATAACTGACCTCTTCACTTTTTTGAACTTTTTGAATTATTCTGGTCACGAGGAATTCAGCATTGCTCCGAAGAGGGAATGGTTTTATCGTATTGTGAAGCTTTTTTCACATGTTCAAACTTTTATCGCGTTGTGAAACTTTTCGAAACGCTTGATTCCTGGTCTGCAGCGGAGAGTAATAGCAATGCTTCTTTGTCTTCTGACGAATTCTTAATTATTATGACTAATTCTTGATTATTATGACTAATTCTTGATTATTATGACTAATTCTTGATTATTATGACTAATTCTTAATTATTATGACTAATTCTTAATTATAATGATTAATCCTAATTATTTTCTTGGTTACTTTTAAAACTGCTAAACTTAATTGCTTTACACTGTTGATTTTTCTTTTATTTTTTATTTTTCTTTGATAAAAGAGAGAATTGGTCTTTCTTTATCGGACGTGTGATTTGTTTTCTCAGCGTTATTCAAAACTTTTTTTATAATATTATCATCATCATCATCATCATAAATTAATGTGTAATTATTAACTAAAATATGCTTTATCGTGCTACTTCTTTATGGATTCTACATTGAATGAAGTCCTTAATGAATGAAGTCCAGTCATTAATTATCTTAAAAGCTCCTGCGAAGTTGTAAATCAAGGTACGTTTGTGTTTTTCTGAAAGGTCTCCATCAGCATTGGTGACCGTTGTCAGTTGATTTGCATTAACTTCATTCTGGTATCCATTTTCGTCGCAAGATATTAACCTAAGAAATGAATCATATTTTCTTATGTGATTTATTCCATGAAGATTTTTATTTTCATCCCAGCAACTGCAATAAACGCAAATTAAAAATAATACAGTAATTGTCATTCAACGTCATGGATGTTTCTATTGTTGTTTGACTCGAAAGAGTGCGTTGGTACCAGCAAATTGAGGTGGATTTTGTTGGGGGAGGTTTTTTTTGAAAGCATCAATTTAGTTTTAATGATCACCGTGCATCCTCAAAATTTGTATTCTTGGAGAAGAGGTTTTCTATTCAAGAGTTCGAACAGTTTATCTCATTGATGATGTCGAGACAAGAGATGACATTCCTTAACAGCTTATAACCAAATCCCCAACTACCACATTTACTTCTGAAGCCTGCCTCGCATCTCTGTGAAATGAAGCTTTTACTCTTCGTGAATATCTGCATCGGTGAGTCGTTAAAATTATCGCGAGTATGAAAAAGTATTTTGCAAATTATTCATGTAACAACAAGTCTTGGTAAGACTTATGTACGTAATATTTACAAAATGTTTAAAAATGCTAAATAAATTTGCAAAAAACAGTAAATAAAAATAAAGTGACATGGTGAAATTTATTATATTCAAAAATGGTATTCAATCAGATCTTGTAATTTTTTAAATGTCCCCTTCAGCAACTTGTAATGCCCAAAGGTTTAACTTGGCGCTAAAAAAACCCGCTTATCAAAGCAGTGCCCATTACTATGCGCCCTGCGGTTACCTAAACGCATCGAAAGCAGTCGATGGTAACCGTAATCCGGACACATTCGCTTGTTCGTGTTCTCATGTTGCCGATGTGTATGGAGATCCCATGTGGCTCTCAGTTGACCTCCTGATGAAGTACTTGCTGGATTTCGTGGTTGCTTACAACCGGGCAGGAAATATGATGTGTAAGTTCTATTTTATAAACATATAATTTTGACACATTTTGTGCTTTGCTTCAGTTATGTCAATTAAAGTATGCAGAATGTTACCCAATTGCAATTCTTAATTTCTAATACGTTCATCAGTATCTGGACGGCTGAGCTACTTTTGGGTAGGATTGACAAATGTGGATGTAACGATCATGCCACCACAGAGAGGTCAGTACCCCCTTTGCGGTCACTATCCAGGAATCATGTCTTTCATTACAGTGGGCGTTGTCAAGTGCAACTATAACCTCTCTCCTGGAAGGTTCCTCATCGTACAAATGGATCTGAATGCTGGTGATGGAAAAGGATTATCCGTTTGTGAATTGGAAGCCTACGAAGTCAATGGTACTGATCAAGGTTGTGCGAATGAACAGCGCATGACATCATCGGAATTGTCATTTAATGTTATGAACCACTTAATTTCTTAGGGTATATTTGGAAGTCCAGGAATCATGCGAGATTAATCGGTTTCGTGGCATCAACTTTGAGATCAAAATGGACAATCACCGGATGCATAATCAAATGTATCAGCAATAATCCGAGATGTGACTCAATTAACCATGACCAGGTAACAAACACCTGCGAACTCAACTTGCATCTCAATGGATTCAATTTTTCGTCCACCTATTATTCTCCAAATTGGGTTTTTTGGTTTGGAACTTTTGCATGACATTTGGTGCCACCATCTTTTTGGAATGATCAAATTATTTGCTAAGCATTCTTAACAACTTAAAATTCTTAACAATTCTGCTGTGTTTTCGATATTACTTTTTCATTTAATAAAATGTGCTGAGCAGCTGTTGCTCGTAAAATATGCCGACGATGTAGCAAATCGTGGACACCAAGTAGGAGACCAAACACCCCGACTCTTATCAGCAATCAAAATAAAATCAGTGTCTGGTTTCATCTTTTGACAAAAGCATGAGCACCCACTTGTTCAGTTCACACCCCTTCACTTCTCATCGTGGTTCTGCCTTTGTTGAGGCTGACAAGGCCTGCCAACCAGCAGAAATTGCCAAGGACCGAGAAGAAGATGAAAGGAACAAAGAGAAGAGTGGTGAAATAGGACAGTCTAAATAAGAAATGACAAAAGAAAACAAATCGTGATAAAACATAATGTGGCACTTCTGTTACCATTTTAAAGATTTCATTGGCCCATGACTTTATCAAATTACTATTGGTTTTCTTAAAATGCAAGTGGAATCTGGTATTGTGTAACATAATTATTCCTCGGTTGTTTAAATCCTTTCCTAGTATAAGGCAACTCTTCGATTATAGACTATTTCTTTGATTTATCAGACAATTGGAATTCATGATGTAATTCTTACTACTTGTTAAAATCCATTCTAAATTCCAATGGCCCTTGACTGGGCTCTAATTACCGATAATTGTCGAATTAAACTTTAAAATAATCAGAAAATGGATGTAATTCTCTTTATTGCTTCACAATGACAAAGACTTTGACTATAGCATCTTACAAAGAAAGAGATTTAACGACCTAACATTTAGGAGCGTTCGCCCCTGATCCTCCTGGCCAGCTGAATGTCCTTCGGCATGATGGTGACACGCTTGGCATGGATGGCGCACAGGTTGGTGTCTTCGAATAGACCAACGAGGTAGGCTTCGCTGGCCTCCTGGAGGGCCATGACGGCTGAGGTCTGAAAGCGCAAGTCGGTTTTGAAGTCCTGGGCGATCTCCCTGACGAGGCGTTGAAATGGCAGCTTGCGGATGAGAAGTTCAGTACTTTTCTGGTACCTCCTAATCTCCCTGAGAGCCACCGTACCAGGCCTGTACCTATGAGGCTTTTTTACTCCGCCAGTGGCCGGAGCGGCTTTTCTGGCGGCCTTGGTTGCCAGCTGCTTCCTTGGGGCCTTTCCTCCTGTCGACTTACGAGCGGTTTGTTTAGTACGAGCCATTGTGATATACAAATCACAATTTGTGAACGATCTGAATATGAAAGCAAAGCGAACGTTTGGGTAAACCAAAAGGAAAGACTGCTAATATGGCTTTAGAAGAAACCATAAATCGTAAACATTTCTAAAAAGTTTGTAAATACATTTAGATTTAAAAAATACACATTTAAAAATAAAATAAACTCTAATAAATTATTAATTTATAAACGACGTCAAATCATTTGGTGAAATAAATAGAAAATTCATTTTTTTTTAAATTCATTAAATTATTCAAAAATCGACACAATAATTCATTGACAAAATATTTTTTTATTCAATAAATATTTAGTAAAAATATTATAATAAATATATGTGAATACGAATATGATATAAATATAATTTATAAATATTTGAATTTAATTAAAAGAGTCAGCTTGCTGACGATTACGATTTGTAACAAAGTGGTGGGTTCGAAATGTGACGTCACACTGAACTCAATCTTGAGCCCATTACATCACAATCCTTACCTCAAACCATAGAACAATGATTATTATTGCATTGGATTATATTGATTATAATTATTTATACATAAATCATTCGATGTTCATATCTTCTTTGCAAATTGTTTTTTTCTCCCTGAGATTTGAAGGGTGCTGTAGGGTAGTTTCTTAATACTCCTCCTTGGAGCTCCGACAGGGATCCTCAGAGGAGGTTCCCCCGTCTTCAAACGTTTCGGCCCTTTGAATCTCCTGACGTTTTCGGGGGGGCGGGCCGCATCCGGTGATCAGCCGGATGTCCCTGTCGGT
>MPNW01000186.1:81252-133970 GCA_011800805.1 Hirudo medicinalis | reverse complement strand
TGAGTAGTGGCTTGACTTCGCGGATCCTGCTGTCCGCGGAGTTATTGAGCATCCACTGTGTTCTTATCTTGGAGAGTTTGTACTCTTCCACGATGGACCTTAGTGGCAGTCGCAGGCTCGTGCTCCTACTGTAGAGGGCAACCGATACAACATTAATGACAATTAATTCAGAGAATTATACTCTGATTGGATCATAGAAAATTTATCAGACAAATGTGACTTGATGAGGGTCTGGTAAAATGATTCTCTTTGTACGGCATAGCATATGTTGCACGTCAATCGATAAGCTATATCAAATGCCAACCCGAAAAGTCCAGGAAGGGGGCAACAGAAACTCAGGGAGGGCAGCTGGAATCCTAAATTTTTTAGACTATGAATTTTCCGGATACCCTTTGATTTGAAAAATAATATTTTGTTGTTTCAATCAAGTTTAACTCAAATCGCAAGTTGGCTTAGCAGGCCCTCGCATTTGGTTAAAAAATCTAGTTTAAGCAGTTCACCTTTCAAAATATGAAAAAAGTAAGCTGAAATGGTTTACCATTTTCCACAGATTTAGAGTGCTGAGAGCTTTCAGTCGATCGTAATATTAAAGATGACCTAAAGATGAGATTACTTATAAATTGCGTCTGAATTTTCTCTACTCTGTCTGTATGGGTAGACATCGAATAGCGAAATCCATCTCATCGCAGATGGTTGGAAATAACACCACTAATTGACAGAGAGCATCACAGCATCNACTTCACTGATCCATCCTTCAGGCTTTTCTTGAGTCCTTGCTTGAGTTCTTCATCCAGTCCTGACCAGCCTCTCTTGTCGTTGCCTCGAGGGAACCCTATCCTGGCTCTTGGGGGGTCTTGTCCTTGTAGGGTAGTGCTCATTTGAAAACTGAATTGTGCATAACTTGCAAGTTAACGTATTATGTATAATACTATGTATATATATATTATATATTACAGTTATTAGAAACGAAAGTATATCGATTTAAATTGCGATGGTTTCACTTTTTTGTCAATTTTTTTATTCTGCCCAAATTGTCGGTCTCATACCAACAACTTGAATGCCTCTGTCCTCAACAATCGCACGTCCATTGCCAGTGACACGACATTGTTAATTTTATTTTTCGTGTTTATTTCATTGCGCGGAGTTGTATGTTTGAGTGATGGGTCTGAATGTTCGTCTGCGTGATGCCGGGCGTCGCAGCAGAATGCGTCATATCGTCGCCAGTTCATTGGAGAAGATTGCCTCAAACAGGAATCCGTGAACTATCGCGGTGAGAACTATCACTTGCCCTTTTGTAGGTTGCCCTTTCGTGTAGGTTTATAGTTAATGATGGCAGAAGCCGATTTAAATATATCAACGGAGATGTGGGTTTCTCATGCGAATCGTTAAAGAGCCCTAACCCAAATCAGTTATTTGTTGAATTTGGTGATGATAAAAGTAGAGGGTCACGGGATGGAGAAGCAAGGAGGAGGAAGTTGTGTGAGGAGATAATGAGGGATCGATTAATGGAAGATAAAGAGGTTGTGCGAATGAAATTAGAACATGAGATGAGATTAAATAAAATGAAATTAGAGGAGGAAAGACAGAACAGGAAACTGAGGTTCATGGAGTTCGAGGAGAGGCGGCGGAGAGACGAAAGAGCCGATAGACTCAAAGAACAAGAGTTAAATTTGACGAGAAACAGTATTGAGTCGCACGATTCTACTTTAACCGCTCGAACAAATAGATTTAAGGACGCGCTTAAAGGATTGGTGGACGAGTTTCCTGACGTCCCAGCCGCCAACCTAGGATACTTTGATTATCTATAGAATCAATTTCTGTCTTACGAAGTTGATGATTATATAAAGCCTAAAATATTACAGGATAATCTTAGCGCTAAAGCTAGATCATTGATGGGCGCATGTCTTTTAATCAATTGCATGACTACGAGTTGTTAAAAGAAGCTCTTTTGCATGAGTTTCATATCAGCCCTGTTCTTTCAAGGGAACGTTTCCTTTCCTTGAAAATGAAATACGACGAAACTTATTCTCGTCTGGCTTTCGATGCCACGAAAAAGGAGGTTAACATAGATGAGAAGCAAATCTTATCGCAACGGTGACGTCGTTGAGCCTGTTTACAGGAGGACGCTAGTTTTCAAACCGTTACTATCCAAACCATATCTAAGATTTCAGAGCATGGTAAGGGAGTAGATGCTGACTCCTTTGCTGAGGAGCAGCGGTCATGTCCCTCATTGTAAACATTTTATCAGTTAGCGAAACAGAATAAGAAGGGTTTCTTTATAGGAGTTTACTTTATCATCGTGAGATTTTATGGGATCAGATATTCAAAAGTTTAGCTTGCCTGATCAACGAATTTCGGTCGTTCTTGAGATGGGGCATGATGCTCCTTACTCGGGACATATGGCTTCGAAACGACATCACGACAGCGGATTCGTATCAATTCCTGGTTTTCGGATATGAAAAATCGAGTTCGTGCGTACTGAGAGTCCTTTAAGGTGCCAGCTTAGGGCATCCATACCAAAAAAAGGACAGTGTTCCCATTAGTCCTATCCCTAAGGGAGATGCAATCCCTTTTAGCCATTTAGTGATGGATTGTATCGGACCGATGTTTCCGAAAGGAGATGCAGCGCAACCAAAGTTTAACTATGCACTGGTTGTAGTCGATCTCTTTTCACGATGGCCGATGGCATGTCCGTTAAGTTCTATGAACGCACAAGCCGTATGTGAATGCTTGCTGCAAATCTTTATGATTTTCTCCATGGGTAATAAGTTCGGATTGTGGAGCGAACTTTACTAGCCCATTAACTCAGTTATTTTTGAAGAGCTTAGGATGTTGTCCGCTTTTCAACACGCCGGGACATCCCGAAGCGTCGGGGTGTTGGTGGAGCGGTGTAATCAGTGCATCAAAAACATGATCTATAAATTGGATGTGGCACATGCCAAGCTATGGCATAAATTACCATTCGTAGTATGGTGCTTGCGCGAAAAACATTCTGCCACTTTCACATGTTAGTCCGTACACGTTAGTATACGGTACTTCGCCCCGCGAATGTCTCATGTCTCATGGTCTCATGGCAACCACCCGTTCAAGGAGATTACAAAGAGAGGAAGTCAGAGAAATATGACGGTAGGAGGATCTGTATAAGGATGGTTCTGAAGGTGGCTTTCCTTTCTTTGGAATTGGAACAACCGTGGCTCTCTTCCAGGAATGAGGGACTACCCCAGACAACAGGATTGGTTGAATAAAGAGAGAAGACTTTTCAGGCTCTGTCTAGCCAGCCAATCAAAGCGTAACGCGTTAAACAGGCAGACGATATTTACAACAACTAATTTGCATCTGATAAAATTAAACGAATATCACAACTAAACTGTCGGCGTCACAAACTATAAACAGTCAGGGAGACATAACGCTGATTCCGCAGAACTCAGGGCCTCTGATTCGTTCAGCCTCTTCAAGGCTAACCTCAAGACCCATCTTTTCCCACAGCACCTAAGGACGAAGCGCCCCTGACGCTCATGCTTATGGCGCTTTACAAATGAACTTATTATAATAATATTATTATATAATAAATATTCTCAATTCCTCGACCATTGCTCATAATTACTATGTCAATGTAATTTGTAATTTATTTTAAATAGGAATATTATTTATATTCAAGCAGTAAATGAATGCTTCATTGTCTTGCCATTATGGGTTGTTGTATTTCATTGTCGGATGAATTGGACAATTGTAATCCCATGAATGTATGAACGTCTTGAGTTTAAATAGTATTCATTGTGTGAATTCAAGTGTTTCTCAGTGAGCATGACAACCAGCCAAACAAGGATCCTCTCCTTATAAACCCGAATACGAATACTATTTCTTGATTGTTCTCTTGATAAACATATCTTATGCATCGTCAGACATGAATCTTATTTGCATCCAGTTTATATGCATAGGTAAGCAATGATAGCATGAAGTATTATATCATTAGTATGACATTATAGAAAAAAATTTTAATTCTCAAAAATTAAATTGCCAATTATCTTTAAAATAGCTACCAAAGAGGAACTCTATTTCAACTGTCACCATAAATTCTTAATCCTAAAATAGCTTTATGTAAACTATATGTACTCCGATACCAGCTTACATCATTCATTCAATGAATGTCTAATATTTATTATATTAAATTTTTAATTGTGAAAAAGAACGGACGAAAGAATTGGTACAAAGAAACAAATATATTTTAAGCTATTGATGTAAATTAAAATAACAGCTAATTAATTTAACAACTAATTAATAATAATCAAATTAAATTACCATGTAACATGATTCAGTTGTAGTTGTTAAAGCTCAACCATCCAACATTGCACTTCGTAAACCTGCTTACGAAAGTAGCATCCATTATATCTTCACGTGCGGTTACCTAAACGCATCGAAAGCAGTCGATGGTAACCGTAATCCGGACGCATTCGCTTGTTCGTGTTCTCATGTTGCCGATGTGTATGGAGATCCCATGTGGCTCTCAGTTGACCTCCTGATGAAGTACTTGCTGGATTTCGTGGTTGCTTACAACCGGGCGGGAAATGAAATCGGTGAGTTCCGTTTCTTCAATAAAACACAAGAGAGAGTTGACATAACTTTTGTTTATTTTCTCGTCAAATTCAATTTAAGCTCATTATGACAACGGAAATATAAACGTTCAGCAAAGTTGGCAAATTGCGATTACATTTGCAAATGACACGGCATTCAATTGACGTTCATTTTATAACGCCTCTGTCCGGCTTGTCAAAAAATCTACTACAAATTTCTTAGTAGCGAGCAGCCAACTGAGTTACATTTAATTTGTATCCACATGCCATATAATATCGATAAACATAAACAAATTAAAATTAATTTTAACGCCTTAGTTTAATTATTGTGTTTCAGTAACTGGAAGGTTGAGCTACTTTTGGGTAGGATTGACAAATGTTGATGTAACGGTCATGCCACCACAGAGAGGTCAGTACCCCCTTTGCGGTCAGTATCCAGGAATCATGTCTTTCATTATAGTAGGCATTGTAAAGTGTAACTACAACCTCCCTCCTGGAAGGTTCCTCATCATACAAATGGATCTGAACGCTGGCGATAAGAAGGGAATGGCTGTTTGTGAATTGGAGGCCTACCAAGTCAATGAAACTCATCAAGGTTTTATGATTGTTTGCTAAAAAATCTACAGCTTACAGAAAGGATAAGTTTCCCCAAATTAGTTTGGCACAAATCTTAAAATAATAAATGGTTTGGATATTGTGGGAACACCGTCCTAATCATCTGGTATAACGGGGTTAATCCATAACAACAACGACATATTTAAGATTTACTCATTTGTATTCATGCTATCATGCGTTTTTTTGGTTTGTTCCGATTTCGTAAAATGTGCCTTCCCGCCAAAGTATTTTTATTGGGAAATTTAAACATGTTTAACTGCGTTCAATGCTGACTAGTGCAAGACCTTAATTTTTGTCAATTGGAAAAACTTGTCAACTTGAAGTCATGGATATTATTAATATAAATTTGAGTGCCCAATTTTGTCAATTTAATTCGAATTTCTTAGGATATATTTGGAGACCCAGGAACCAGAAGAGATTAATAGGTTTCGTGGCATCAACTTTGAGATCAAAAAGGACAATCACCGGATGCATAATCAAATGTATCAGCAATAATCCGAGATGTGACTCAATTAACCATGACCAGGTAACAAACACCTGCGAATTCAATATTCATCCGAAAGGATTCAACTTATCATCCATTAATATTCAAGCAAATTGGAATTTCTGGTCTGGTACATTTTTATAAAATTACTTTGAGCTTCGTTATATTGGATTAATTATGTCTTGCAGAATATTAAATCTTGCATTCTGAGATTATTGTTGCAGCTGCACAAGGTTAATAAAAAGGGTTAAGTGTTTATTTTAGGAATTGATAATAGGGTAATATTTCCTCCTGATAAATATAGGAATGCTCTTATTATTGTCCTTTCGCTTTGTGGTTAATATGCTACAATTTTTGATCATTTTGAGACCTTTTGGTTTAAGGGCTCTTAAATAATATCACGTAATGAGCTCTTAATTACTTGCTGAGACCCTGATTTTGAATTTTCATAGCTCCGTGTAAAGTAGGTCAAAATAGCCTTTCTTTTTTTCTACTTTTTATTTTGTATGACATTTTAGGATAAAACTATGCTAAGCCTTATAAAAACTCCCTTAATTAAGTTCCATGTCAACTAAAACTTTCAAACGAATTGCGAATACGAATTTATTTTGACCAGAACAAGGTTCCCTTTCCGCAAACTTCTCGAAAAACCTGTAAACGTGCAAAATAGCGACCGCAACGACCGTGATGCATTATGAAGCAGATACTTTACTATTTATTTTAGAATCCTCAAATTAAACTAGTATTACTATAATCATATGAATCCCAATTTTAATTTGATCCTGGATAGGTTTAGACTCTTTTCGTTAAGTTATTTCCACACCTTTCAATTTATAAACGTTAGAAAATATTGCCACTGGAATATATTTTCTCGCATGAGTAACATTTTCAATGAGAATAAAATCATTGCAAGCAGAAACCAACCCTGCGTTCACACTTCGAGCAAAAATTGTTAGATAGTGTTAGTACATGATCATTCGGTTTACAAGTTTTTGATGTATGTCCAATTGCAGCCTGAACGACAAAATCTACAGCTGAAACATCGCCTGAATCCGTTTTATAGTCATTAATTGTTACTACACGTTACTGCCAGTTACTTGCACCTTTTGAGATCCCAATGCATCCTCTAAAAGCATTCCGATGATGGCCAAAACCGCTTAGTGGACCAACTTAAAGACCGAACAATCTCAAATATCCCTTCGCAATCAAGTCGACACTTAGCCTATCAAAAGGACGCATTAAAATTGTCGCGCAGATTAAAAGTAAGTGAATAGTCTGTTTTAAATGTGACGTGCCTGAAGGAAATATTAATCGAATTGAAACTTTGTGATCAAATTCTTCCACATATAATATTCATCAATAGCACTTACCAATAATATTAAGTATACTTGCAGACGAAAAACAAATCTGTGGAATATTTCATTCAGAAGCTCGACTTTCCCCGAAAGTACAAATAGCTCGACGCGTGCATAATACACCAACACTCACAAGGTTTGTCAGAGATGGATATTCATCTTACTTATCCCAATAAGATCACACCAACATTAAATACAATCACGTTAGTCGGATTATTAGACAATTCCCAAAAAGGTCAATAATCTTAGGTCACGTCTCTTTAGGGAATGTTTGAGAATTCAAATATAACTAATTGCAAGAACTTCAAAGAAAAGTTTTGTACAGAAAAGAACTTTAAAACATGCAAAACTGGTGAAGAGTGAAAAAATTATCGAAATTCTAAAGAGCACCAAAAATTCATTCAACTTGACTCCAGAAGAAATGATGGCTCGGGTACCCCAAGGTTTAAAATAAAATCGCCTAAAACCGCTTTTTTGGATTCGCGCGAGGCAGGAAGACATCACACACAGGTGAAAGACAGCAGGGAAACAAAATAAAAACTCAAGAAATTCAATTTGAAATAAGCAATATTAAACTTCTTCAAAAATCTAAATCTTAGGTAATTTGGGGGCGTTGACGACAGGATTCCTCTCTTCTAAAACCTTCCTTCCTTCCATTTTATAGTCGATCGTGCACATGTGAGCTTCAGGATATCTGTGACTGCTGCAAAAATTCTGACCACATCTGCATTGAAAAATTAGAAGAATACAAACATTTATTGTTTTAATGTCTCCAAATGATGTTTGCTGATACAATATCGAGATACAATATACAACAACAAATACCAAAATAAAAACATCAATAAGACTTTAAAACAGGATCCCCACTTAAAAATGTAAGTAATTAATCAAATTAGACATTATTAAGTATTGCAAGTTCAGATGTTAGAATTGAGTGGTTATGTGAGGCTCTAACATCACATCATTAGTTGAGCAATTTAACAAGTGATTGTTTAACAACAATGTTCCACAAATAACTCAATAACAAGAAACACCTGCACAAAAAGCTGGCAGCAAGGCTGGTTTTCTTGCGGCAAACGGCGCATTTCTTCTTCGGAGGGGGCAAACACGGTTCAGTTGCTGTTTCCTGGTGATTGGAGTAAGTTAACTGGTAAAGGAAAACATCTCAATACTTCTAGCAGCTACCTTCATACTGAATGGTTAAAACCTTGTTAAAGCTCAAACACTCATTACATTATGGCTTAAAAGAACAAAACACAAATCGCTTACAAGAGCTTTTTCAGAATCAAGAGACGAGGGAGGTAGTTCCTCGGAGATGTCAGGGTCGGGGTCAGAAGAAGTGGAGATGATGTAACCCGTCCTCCTGCCGATCAAACGCGACCTCTGATTCTCCCGGGTCACGACTTCGAGCATTTTCATCAGATTCAGGTTTGGAGAATGAAGACCCTGCACAGAAAGGAAAAAATACATAACATTCTCAAGGTGTTCAGTCATTAAAATATTTCAAACAAAAAATAAGTGGAAAAATTTGTCTGATTTAATTATATTAAATGAATTGTTGGATGCAAATAAAAATAATTCCAAATAAAGAATTACCAGACCACTTTAACAAATGATTAAATACATAAAATAACATCTTTTAATAAGCTTTCAAACCTCATCTCTATTTTAACAAACCAATGTCTCCCTCCAAATGTAAAACATCCACAAACACCCACAAATACCAACCCTTCTTCCTTCAACAAATTTCTTCACTCTGACTTTGCAGCCACTCAAGTCAGAACTTAACAAGGATCCTGGTATCTCGAGGGTTGGGAAATTATCCTTGATGCAAGAAGCATTTTCATTTTCAGTGGCATCCTCTTCATCCTCGCTCGCACAAAACATCACGTGTTGTTCCCTCTTCAAGCAGGAATTGTTGAGGGTGCTAAGGCAACCATTTCTTTTCTTCATAAATGGAGAAAAGCTTTCTAAATGGGAAATTATTTAATCAATTAATGTGACTAAAAGATAAATGGACAACATTTGACAAGTTGTACACCAACAACAGTGTTAACAGTGACAACATCAACAGCTACAACAATATCAATGGTGACAACATCAACGGTGACAACAAACATATCAAAAACAAAATGGGGATGTCTTTCCAGACCTTTCCTTGTCGGCAGCGTGGGACTAGGAAGTTTTGGAAGGCACCTCTGTTTTGAATTAACGGCCGAGTTTTTTATTTGAATGGGTGGCAGGAGGCCGTACGAATATTTTGCTTCTGAAGCTTGTGATTTCACTGCACAACTGCTCGAACTGTTTGGAACTTTCCTGATGACTGAAAGTGATGTTTGAGGAGCCAAAAAACTCCTGGAGCTGAGAGGTTCGAGTGGCGGTAGTTTGGGAAGGAGAGAAATTCTGTCCAGATCTGATTCTCTGCTTCTACTGTTTACATCATCTTCCAGCTTCTTCAAACTTTCAACTTTCTGTTTTGTGTATTCACGATTTCCCTCTTCAATTCCTTTGTCACACAGATCCAAGGAACTCATCTGAATGACACCATTACAAGCTCTTGCAGTGACATCTCCACGTCCTTTTGAAAATAACAAATTCTTCCTTTCCCCTCTCAATCTGCTGCTCCGAAGAAGATCCAGGAAAGTGGGATTTCTTGGCTGCAAAGTTGACAACCCATTCCTCGAGGGGATGCTTCTCATTAAGGCATCGTTGTTAGCTTGGAGTGATAAGCCATTAAGTTTCTCATTGATTCTTGAACTCAAAGTTTTTGTTGTATCACAAGCAACCTTTGGTAGGATACAATGATGATCATTCTCAAGAGCCTCCACATCTACCCCTGTGTCAACTTTTGACGATTTAGAGAGGTTTAACTGGGAGGAATCCAAGGCACATTCTCTTAAAATTTCTGATGAATCCATCGACAGTTCAGTTCGAGGATTGCCAGAAGTCGGATTAGTTAGGATTTCAAGTGCTTCTGGAAGGCAGTTGTTGTTGTTCCCATCTTCTCGTTCGTTCAAAGCTTCAAGGGATGTTGAATTTGGGGTGTTTAGGATTGAAGTATCGTCTTCATCATCTTCCTCATCATCATCTATACTAGTCTCTTCCAAGTTGGTTTCAGAGGAGCTAGAAACAGATAAACTGGATGAACTTTGATGTCGCAGGTCCATGAGGGCCCTGATGCTTCGACTGTCAGCCCATGGCACTTCAACACCACTGCACCATGACTCCGGCTTCATGAATTTTGAATCCCTCAGTAGAGGAGAACGCAAAGGTTCAGAGGGTTCTTCAAGATCTTTGGCAGGAGAAATTATTAATCGATTCCCAGATTCTGCAGAAATGAAGCTGGACTTTATTTGGCAGCAGGAGAGAATTTCTTCGTGATCATCAAAATTAGATTTTCCGTAAGAGAGAATTTTTGGTGACTGACGAGCAATGTGCGTATCAAATGTTTTTTTGTTTGACTCCTCTTTATTAGCGTCCTCCTCGTTTGAAATTGTGTCGAAGGGTGGCTCTAACTGAAACAGTCGAAAATTGCCCAAGTAAATGCACAGACAGACGGAGTTTTCAAACAAATATTTTACAATGAAAAATGATTAAGCAATGCAATGAGTAACAAAGATTATGTTGAGCAGCTTTAAAATTAATTGAATTAAATGCTTATCAAAAGAAACCATCACAAAAAAACCTTCTTTTCCTTGTTTAGAGCCACTTTTTGCATTTGTTTCCTCAAAGCTGCCATCTTTCCTTTCAACTTGTTGTTTTCAACTTGTCTTTCATTTTTCAACTTTAAATCCTCAAACTTCACTCTCCACTTCTCAACACTGAAATGGAACAACTTTCACATGGTAACACAAGGGAAGAAATAACTTGCTAATGTAATAATCATTTTAAAAACATTAATATTGAAATTGTGAAAATTATTGCAGAAAGCTGATAGCAAGTAAAACCTCAAAGTGAATTTGTCGTGCAAATATTAATAATTACTGCAACAAATTGCTTGAAATTCATGACTAATGCATCTTATTATTATTTATAAGGTTGAAATTATTTTTACATATTTCAAAAACAAATTATATATATTATTAAATATATATATGCATTTTTAATAATCAGTTAGGGCCAACAACCTGTAGGCTTCAGGTTGTGTGAAATCTCTGCTGGCGATCTTAAGGGAATGATTGCCGTAGCGGTAAAGTATCAGAGCACCACGTTTCTTTTCACTGACGAGGGATGATGAAGAGGATGATGATGATGGAATGTCACCAGGTTCGGCCAGATACTCAACCATGTCTTGAAAGCTTGGTTCGTCTGTCAAAACTGCAGGTCATGGTGTGCAGCAAGTAATTCATAAACACGTTCACTTGAAAGCAATGATACATGCAACAATTAATTTGACCATGTAGTGCATTTTTAACTGTTAATATCAATAAGAACCAATTGCACCTAATCAAATGAATACAATTTTCAAATTTTTAATAAATCCAAATTGATACATTTTCAGCGATTTCCATATGAAAAAGTACCAAGAGAACTACAATGAACTACAGATCTCTGCTGATCTCAAGCTGCCAGTTCATCATTAAATGCACCCATAACCAACAGAAATTCACTTTCATGCTTTATTATTAATGTGAACTTTATTATGTTTCACTTCTTTGACAGTTGCAATTGCAGTGCAAATTTACAATTTTGTTTAGGAAATGTTTATTTTTATATTCTAATGTTGACCAAGTGATGGGCGAATTCATGGGCAGGCACCAAACAGAAAAAAAAATCCACCAGAACCCCTTACCCCTAACCCGTGGAAAACTGGAAAAAAATTGCCCCCTGCGAGTTGGGTTTTGCCCGTCACCTATAGGCACCCTTATTTCCTAGAGCTTATGTTCTAAGAACTATATTTTATGAAGCTAATTTTTAAGAACTTTTGCAGAGCACATAAAATCTATATCTAAAGCCTTTAAGCTTATAATTTTAACCTTATGTTTAAACCCCATGTCTGAATTTTATTTTAAATTAACATGCAAATATCTTTTCATCAATAAATAGAATAAAATATGGAAATAAGAGCAACAGGCAAAAAATAAGCTCACAAAATTACATTTAAATATTTTAAAAAACACTATACCTGAATTTATAGGCCCTCCTTTCATTGTTAAGGTCAGCTTTAAAGTGGAGTTATTTGGAATGTTATAAGAAGAAAGAGTGTGATCATTATTTAACTCAATTGACTTCCATATCAATATCTGATGGCTAATTGGAATACCTAAATGTGGTTACAATCAGATGTAGTGAAAAGCATTTTTATCTCAATCACTTAGAAGTCCCACCTTCGAGTTGGCATATTTTCACCTTTACGAAATATATTGTTTCATGGGGAGAAACACGAATCTTAAAGCTTCTCCCCGTAATTGTTTCCACCGTGATATGCAGCATAATGCCCTCAAAAGCTTACGAAATCCGTTAAAAAGCCGTACCTAGAAAAGCTTTTTACGAAATCCATGAGATGTATAAAGTAGTCACTGACATTGACAACTCAAACCTTACTTTAGAAGAAAGGGTCCGTCTAAGCGCCAAAAATAAGTTCACATATGATTCTAAAGCAGTAAACAAACCCTCCGATCGTTCGAAAAGTTCTTCGTTATATTCGGTGAATTGAACGTTTTACCATCCGTATGTACTTAAATGTGTAGTTCAATACGTCAGGAAGCTATTTTACGAACTACCACCTCAAATAAATTCAAATCTATACAACAAACACCATTTTACAAATTCACTGAACGGAAGCGTAGCTATGCAAACTCTCCACGTGAATTTTTCGGCTTTTTGTTGACGCGTTCTAATTCTGAACTTTTCCGACCCATAATTTTGAAAACTTTTCAAACTTTCACAGTGAGGAGCTCAATTCAATCGCAAAAGAAATACTTTATTAAAGCACCAATCCGTCTCTGCCGGCAAAACGTCACGCCCAACAACGCACCCAGAGCGCCACAGAACCATCACAGGAACTGCCGGACCCCTCCGCAGAATGTTCACTTTCGACTTCCATAATCTCGACCGCGATAGAATATTTACCATAAAATTTATCTTTTTGCCCGAAAACACCATTGACATAACCAAACTTCGTAATAAATATGAATTGGCTGCAATAAAACCGCACAGGTGTGAACAATTTTGGTAAGAACGTAAAAATTTGAGTGAAACAAAAGATTAGTAACAAGTGTCAGTTTCTTCCGACATCTTTTTGGATCTCACTTTCATGCAATTCACCATCTCTATTACCATTTGGCTTTGGGCAATCCTCAATGTCACCACTTTCATCCATGATTTGGAGCTCACTGCAATTACTTGCATGGTTATCTGACTCATTCTTGAATTCAAGGTCATTGTCACTGTCTTTATTCATCACTTCATCTTCAATGATTTCCACACTGGATGATGTACCTGACGATATCACCTGAACACCAACTGGTGATGATGATGACGAACAAGAAGAGGCAGAAGATGAGGAGGAAGATTTCTGTGATGATGCATTTGAAGATTTGTTCAAATGTTGCGACTTTTCATTCTTGGCAAATTCATCTTTTAAAAAATCAACAAAATTACTGTTTTATTAAAATTTAAAACATTAATAAATTAAAATCTTTAGTCTGAAGTAATAGAACATATCATAAGGCAACTGTTTTAAGGAATGGATGACAGTTCTACAAGTTATTAATAAGAATTTTGTAATAGCATCCGAATTAGTCCGAAAGGGTCCATTTTCAAGGACATTGTAACCAGTGTAAAGTGTTGTGCACTGCCACAAAATACCTGGCATAGGAAAGTAATTCTGCATTTCTTTTTGGTAGAGTCTGAGATCATTGTGCAGGAAGAGACAGAAAACTATGAGTTCAATGCTTGAGAGCTGAAATTAAAATTAGTCTTAAACACATTATCTTGTTGATCACAAATACTGTTTAACCTAAATAAGTGAATAATATGTCAATAAACACACAAAAATTTAAAACATTTAAGAGCCAATGATGCCATGCAACACATAAGGCACCAATATAAATATTATAAAATTATTATTAAAATTCAACCACTAGTTTGATATGGACTGAAATTCATCTAAATTGAAATCCCTCATTAAAATGAATGAATTGGCCACCTGTCCTTCCTTCTTTAAGGTCATCAAGTGCTTTCTGGTTTCATCAAGTGCAACATGAACTGCCTCAGAGTTTGGGTAACCTGAAAATAAGAAGTTATTGCCACACACACAATTAACTGGAGAAACTTTATAAATTCACAGGTAATGAGGTTAAAGGTTCCAAAGAAAATTGCATTTACTTGCTTCTTATGTCCCATCACTTCAATGTATAAATGAATCACTACAGTACAATGTACAAATACAGATAGATTATTCTGAACATAGATGAGCAGCTTGTTCATTCTTCTACTGAATGTAAAATGTGCTTACGACAAAAGATATTATGCAAAGTGAGCTCTATTTTAAAGCCAACAAATTCAAGGCAACATGCAATCACTTGACCCAAGATTCAAACAGTTTTCCTTGCAGTTTCAACATATTTAAGATCACATGTTTTAGACCACATTATAAACTATAAGTTTCACTAAAGTACAAGTTCCAGAAATACATGCAGAAAGTGTTGCAATTTTAAATTGGACTGTGATATCAGTTACAATTATCTGTTTATATAGGAATGCTTCATAATCACATGAGCTTGTAAATGAAATAATTTACAAAACTCAAAAATCAACTGCAAGCCAGAAAACACTACTCACCATAGATGCCTGTTGAGATGCAACAAAATGCCTGAAAAAAATGATAAACTAAAAATGATAAGGCTTGCTATGATGTGCTGTTACTTCTCAATTTTTATCATATTTCCACACCAACTTTTGCAATTAACCATCTAATTGGGTCATTTGCCATTATTACTTCATCGACAACAGAACTGGGATGACAAAATAGATATACAATCAATATGAGAACCAACAATGGATTTGAGTTTGTTCTTCTGAAGTTCAGTGAAACAACTCTTGTAGCAACTCCTCAGCTTGCTTTCACTTTTATCTTGAGGGCCAACAGTGTGAATGACGTCTGCTCGATTATCATAACGTATCATTAAAAAACATGAAGTTTTGCTAATTAATCTAATAAATAAGATTGTGAATAGATTTTGAAGAGGAGTGAATACTTTGTGAGTGAAGTTGACCACTTTAAGAATTAAAATAAAATTAATAATAAGTTCATAAAACTTGGTGAACTAGTAATTATTTAAGGGATTTCATAACAAATAATTAAACATTACCAAATAACAAGAGTTCTACTAACATCTGGCAGGTAATTCGTAGCCTGTAAAAGTAACAAATTTTGAATAATATACAAAATCATTGAATGTTTAATATTTTCCTGATAAATCTCCAAGAAGTTTTCATTTTCCAAAACATCAATCCAAAGAATTACATTGCCATAATTCCAAAGATGAAATGCAAAAATTGTCATGATAAATTACCACAAGTAGTCTTAGCACTGCCTGTGCTGCATCCACTTAATGATTTGCACTCCTCGTACAGGAGTGAACCAGCTGCCGCATGAATGGCACCATCAACTTTCAAAATAAAACATTTGCTGCAACAACTTAATTGTAATTACTATAGCTATAAAATCTATGATGTTATTAGAAAGGTGATAATCAATAAATGGATGTTACAAAATGTAATTTGCAATTAGTGAAATTGGAATTAAGTGAATGAGGACATTTCAGCTAAATATTATTTAATGGAACAAAAATTAGATTTAATTCAAAATGGAGCAAACCTCCTCCACCACCTAACAAGGACTTGTTAGCTGCATTGACGATGGCATCGATTTCTAACCTGGTAATGTCACCAGTCCAAATGGAAACTTTTGAGTTCAGCTCCTCATCAACCTCATACTTCACATCCTTTTTCTTGTCTGATCCATTAGAAATTGAATTTAATTTTTAATTTGGTAGGAATCCATTATCTATTTTGGCTTGCTGTATTTGTTGTTGACTTAGAGATAAGTTGAATAAGGCTAAGGCTCAAATATGTTTAAGTAAAATCAGGTTGAGAATGAGAGTATGTTTATCTGGTTTACAAAGTGAATCAAATCTCAATTAAGCCATAGCTTTAAAATAATACATAAAATGTGTAAGACTTAAGACTAGGCCATGCTGTACATGTTTTTGAAACTGAATAACTGTTCATTTGGGAAAACGGTGACAACAGTATAATTTAAGCATTGACAGCTTTCGGGTAGCTTCACTTGTTATATAAGAATTCTTACTCAAATGCATCAAGTTTTCTGCATGTTTTCTGTAATAATCCGGCCATCGTTCAATTCTATTCATCGGGACATAATTTTTTCCACATGCATACTTCTGTCTTCTCTCATCCAATGACAATTTTGAATACTTGTCTGCGAGTCATAACCTGTAGGTTAGCAAACCCTGGAAATCACTTGAAAAATATAAAATAACCTTTATTTTTCTTCACGCGTTCTAGTTCTGCTTTTATATCATCTTCGTGTTCAGAATCGCTACGTTTGGACATTGTTCTTACTAGTATTTTGCTGACTGGCTCCGCTTGAAAAGTCCTCAGTAACGATTGAAAATTATTGTAAGTTGTCGGAATCACACCCCTGCACCTCCTGCCAAACGTCACGAAAATTAACATGAAACCAATATTGAAAGATCGAAACCACAACCTAAAAAAGCGAAGCTCTACGGCGAATATGTTAGGTTCGCAATAGCTAGCGAATTTTTTTCTACATTAATTAACTTTTAATTTGCTTGAAATATAGATCCATAAAATTAATAATTTTGATGATGTGTTGTGGAAGAACTATTCCATGCTATTCAATGTTTATTAAAAAACTGTTTAATATCAGCAAGTTTCTTTAGGTTATCTTTTTTTTTTTTAATTACATATGTTGTCTCAAATATGATCATACATATAAGATATATGTGTACATATAAGTACATATATGGTCGTAATTACAAGTGTCAAATAGAGATGTCTGCTTATTTTTCCTAAGAAGATAAAATTACTCTGACGGGTTGTTTAAATCGTCAATATTTTTTGTTTATTTCTGAGGACAATTTCATGCTCAAATCTGAAAATTTTAGATTATTAACTACTAAATACTGGGAGACCTCTTCGCCGGAACTCCGTAAAACATTGAACTTTCTGACTAAATTCTTAAATCAAGCCATTTTTCCTGCAGCTACAATGATGACAACGAAGAGAGCTCGCTATACAGTTTATTCAGTTTATTTACAAACACGTCAACAAATGTTCCGACTGACAACATGAATGCTGGATAGCAGCGTAATGATATAAAGCCGGAAGATTAGAAGAGAAGAGAAGGGAAGAATGCCCTGACATTGCATCTTAAATAGCCATACTTTATTTAAAGTCATTTGTGTTAAGTCATTTGTTAACTTTTTTTTGCTTTTCCATGGCCAAATTTAGCAAATTTATAAGTCAAGGGATTTTCTGGTTGCTTGGAAGTGTACATTCCCCCCCCCGTGATTTTTAAAGTCTAAAAAAAATCTACTTTATTTCAATAATTTACGACTTTGGATGAAAATATTAGTATTTTGTAATCAACAAGAAGTAACACAGTGTCACTGTCTCAATAGACAGATTCAAACTGGCAGTACTACCCCAGCCTTCAACCCCAACAATCCACTGATAAGCTTTAGTCACAGTTCATTAGTGGATTCAGTGGCGGATGAACTTCGTCCTACTTGTGACCAAAGTTTGCACATAACACACACCAAGCTCATGAGCAGGACGCTGAACTTCGCCCTTAACGTGCAAAATGAAGCTACTTGCCGCACCCAGCACATGACCGCGATTCCTTTGTCAGGAGCTACCACCATCTTTTCTGAGTGCTTATAATATAAGGCTTATATATAAGGCACCAAGGCGACTTTACTCTCTCTACTACTATTCGCTTTTCTACTCCCTCTCAATTAACTTCGCAAAAATTGTTATCATCAAATATGTCAAATAAAAAACAAAAAAGCGAAAATATGATCCAGGGACTTGATGAGCGCTTTAGTACAGGACACAGTGACATTGCATTGGCCTCTAAGTTGGTGCCATCTGTCATGTTGAAAAATCCTGAAGCATTGTCCAGTGATCAGCTGAGGATGATTGCAAATGCTTTTCCAGACTTGCCATCGACACACGGCTTACAATCAGAATATGAGCGATGGTGGGTAAAATGGCATGAAGATAAAGATGTTGGGGGAACAATATCCAATTTTGTAGATTCTCTGCATTGGGCAGACAATGATTTATACCCAAATGTTAAAATGATTTTATTCATTTCGGCTTTCAGACCATCCACAACATCTAGCAATGAAAGAAGTTTTTCGACTCTCAAAAGGTTATAAACTTATCTTCGATCTACGATGACAGCTGACAGACTAAATGGGCTATATCTTATGAACATAAATCAAGATATTGAAATACCAGCAGAGACAATAGTTGACAATTTTGGTAGATTAGGTCCATATCGTCTTGCCTTTTTATAAAACTTTTACTTTGAATAAATTTGAATTTTTTAAAGGTTCAAAAGTACAATAATAAGCAAAATGGCTACAAAAATATCCGCCGGCTGATATTTGCATCAGCAAGAGATTTGGGGGTGACCCTAAGGAATCTAGGTTCAAGTGTGCGCCCCCCCCCGCCAAAGTGTTCTAGATCCGCCCCTGAAGTCAATCCTTAGCTTGTCAAGTTCATTTTTGAACATATCTTGAAACACATAAGTGATTCTTCCGACTAGTTAGTCGATCAATCCCTAATTATCTCTAATGCATGACGTCAACTTTGGAGAATACTATCAAAATGGAATTATAAAGAGGGTTTATTCTCAGGAAAAGCCATTCACAAAATGATTTCCTTCACGATTTCGAAAATTTAAATTTGGATTTTTTTTATATAAGAAACGTTTCTAATAAAATTAAATACATCCTAGATGCATTTCATTGTTAAATTCATCACATCTATAGCCAGTATTTGTTGTTTATTTACAACTTGATAAATAGCTTCGTTGAAGCAAACTTTTAGTAAAGTTTAACTTTACGGCTATCTTATCAGACCTTGCATCATATTTAATTGATGATATTAGGTTTTCGGATAAAGCTAGTGGCACGCAGGGCCATTCAGAGCGTTGAGGAGGCCACAATTTATGAGGACCCCTCCACCGAAGTAATGTCAATTTTGGCAATGGAAAAGATCATGATCACAAAAAAGATCATGATTCAATTTTCGAGGTCCCTTTGAAGCAGAGGCCCGGGTTAAGCGGCCCGCCTAATTGGCCCTGGTGGCATAAATACAATTTATGAAGCAATTGTTAGTGAAGTTAGGGTTCCTAGCTTACATTTGATTAAATAACAAGTACAGGTCACAACGACATTTAATTACTTTTAATAAACTTAAACTATTTGATAAGCAATAACGCCCATCACTATTCTAAATTCTATTCTGGTGTTGATAGCTTTTATTACATCATTATTGCTGATATTTAAGTACTACAATATCACTTTAAGAGCAACGTTTTGATTAAATAACATGTAATCCTTAAAATATCAGCTAGTGAAAAATATTAATTATATTGGATTGTCATTGCTGTTGACATTGGCATCGCGCGTTGAGATGAGCGATGCTATCGTATTTTCGTCCTCGATGCTTTTTAAATTGCTAACTCAAGCACTTTAAAGAAAAGGCTTTTTTTTTTATCTCGCAACAGTTTTAGGCGAATCTGTGCAATGATTTTTATGATCTTGCGATTACTTTTTATTATTGCGAGTAACTTATACTGCATTCCAGCATATTTTGCGTGGATGCTGTTTATTCTTCCTTTAAGGACTCTCATTCCTAGATTATACGACGCCATTGAGGCAACTTTGTTTAGCTGGTTGTTAACGATTGTTTCATCGTGGATCTGGTTGGGCAATGTGACAGGTAATGGAATTGAATGTGAATGTCTAGCAGCGTTTTATTTACGTTTTTAAAACTATTAAAATGAAAGCTAGATTAAACAGCAGACAATATATTTAAAACTTATAATATTTATTGCAAGAGGAAAAATATTTACTTTGAGATGTATCACAGTAAGGTAGTGTAAGTTGTTAACTAACATACCAAACATATTTAAGTTGAAGAAGCTGGAGATGACCTGAATGAGTTACTTGACAAGAAATGTGTGGTGATATGCAATCATCAATCTACATCTGATGTTCCACTCCTCATTTATTATCTGACTTCAAAACCAAGAGTTGCCAGGACACTATCATGGATTATGGATATCATGTTCAAATACTCACATTTTGGATTGGTATCTCAAGTGCATCGTGATTACTTCATAAAACAGGTTCCCTTCCTTTTTATTTCTCAGTTGCTAACACTTATTTATTAAGTTTTTACTTAATTAGTTGTTGTCTGCAGTCTTTATAATCGACATATTTGTTTGCACTACTGAAACTAGCAAGTATTTCTGGTTCATTTCCATAAATGAAGATAGCACACCTATTTAATTGAATTTATTTTTGATTCAAAAGCTTTTGTTTCATCAAATCGAATTCATCATCATTTGTAATTACATAATTGCCTTGCAGAATTACAATACTAATGTACCAGATTTAAGTGTGCAAGGCTGTAATGAAATTTTAACTGAATTTCTAGGATTACATGCAGACATTTCAGTTTATGAATTAAAATTATGATTCATATCTTTTTATTAATGTTTAGTCATTATTTATTGACATTTCTGTCAAGTGACCAATCATGAAACAATAATATTATTTCGCCCGAATTATAGATTAATCCAAGATGCTTGCTTTGGCCATAATTTGTTAAAATAAATGGTTGCATATTGAATAAGAAATTATTTCAGGGCAGAGACACAAGAGATGAACAGTTGCTGAAGCTCAAGCGCTTCCTGGTGAGAGATTTCTCAAGGCTTCGTCGGAATTGGTTGATGCTCTTTCCTGAGGGGGGATTTCTTTACAAAAGACTGATGAACAGTCAGAAGTGAGTAATCAAGCAACATGTGGTTATGTGATATTTATTAAGTTCTGATTATTATTAACCATTATTATTTCTTATTAAGTTCTTACAATTACAATTACTTGTTAATTACAATATTGGTACTGAGCTAGCCTACATGTTTGTATTTGCATTGAGCTAAAATATATGTTTTATTTTTAAATTCTATTTCATTAATTACTATTGGTTTGTCAAATTTCATTTTTATGGATTATATTTTATGGTTTAAAGTTGTTCTTATTTTGAATTGAATTTTAAGTACTACTGATGCTAGTGATTGTAAATAGTAATGATATTAGTGATTGTAAATAATAGTGATATTAGTGGCTCTTATATGATTCCATAAGCCGAGTATCATAGGCACCTAAACGCACATCCAAGAGCATATGTTATATTTATTTATTACATATTATAACATGCACCATTTATTGGGTTTTAATTAATTAAAACAAAATGTTTCAAATTAATGAGCATCAATGAACAAATAATCGCAGATATGCTTCGAGACATGGATATGTGCACTTGGACTATTGCACTCTTCCTCGAACTGGTGCCATTGAATGTGTGCTCGATACTCTTGTCCAGAGTAGGTTCAATTCTTGAAATGTTGGATTTATTTTTAAACAGCTCATACAATTCTGAATATTTATTCTTATCAGATAGTATTGGTTAATTATTACATTGGAAATGAATGGTGTCACCTATGTCTGTAATGCGAGAAAGCTAAACATTGTTTGATGAGGTGTAGAATTAAGTTTCTTGGTTTTTAGGGAAATGCAAATTTCATCACCTTAGCTTGGAAGCCCTCAAACTTGAGGCAACAAGCTCATCTCATATAAATTGGGCATCACTTGCAAATGGCAAATTATTGATTTAAAAAGCAGATGTTTCAAAACTTCACAAATATGTAGTATTTTGTAATATAATTATTATTTTCATCAAAGCGGGTCTTTTCAAAACATTTTAAAAATGATCGTAAAGTGTATTTCATGCTCTCCTTTCAAATTGTATAAAGAATTTAGTGATTCCTAATAAAAGTTCTATTTATTCACTTCTTTCTCATGATTTGGTGTTTTGTACTGATCTTGGTGCAGTGGATTTCTGCATGATTTTAGCATAATTATTCATATTTTTAATTGATTTTCCAATTAATAATAATAATAATAATATTGGAATTTTAAAATGATTTGATGACACATCTGAAAGGTGGTGATTGTTACATGTTTTGAGGTTTGAATTCAACAAATATTTGATGTATGAACACGATGCAATATTTAATTAAAGGAAATAAGTTCACATCTGCTGACAATGCATTTCCACTTTTGTCCATATTTTTCAAACTTATCATAAAAACTGCAAAAACATATCTAGTGAAATAAGAACTTGTTGCCTGTTTTGACATTCATGTGTCTTACTTTTGCAGTGCCTTTGCAATATCTTAGTAATTAGCATTATCTGTTGACTGTTACTGTTGACTGAAATGAATATAAGATAAATTGCAATACTTCAAATACTTCCTATTCTTTCATCCTTCACACGATCCAGAGATGAAAGCATAAACTTTGCAGACTCTTTATCTCCAAATAACTTCTGAACTCTGACGTGAGGACATGTTGTTGAACTGAATAACTGAACCAAAGTCAGGCTTTAGAAGTGATTGAGTTCACAAGTTGCAAATGAAGCATTTAATTTGTTGATCTACAAATTCATGATTAGGAAGTAATTCAAACTCTTTAATTCAAATGCAATTCAAATGATTTTAGAAAGTAGTGCAATGTTGATAATTTTATGGCAAATGGAGGCATGCTTCAGATACCATAATTAAAATTAAATATTATTTATTGCAAGCTCTTATGAAGTGGATTATTAATCGTGAACGCAATGACGATCTCGCGACTCTTCCTTAAATGCGGTCGATGCCCAACTGCCCAACATTATAAGAGTACAGATATTTAACCTAGTACAATTAAAATATTTGTCATCAGTTGATATTTTTTCTTTTGTTCAAATTGTCTCACATTGTTTTCTCATTTTCCATGCTACCCTCTAATGCCTTTATTATTATTATTGATCAGGGCCAAATAGGATGGTCACCCAGAACACAGTTTCAACAAATCAGCAAGGGAATAACAACACTGCAAACATCAGAAATGACACCCAACAACAAGATGTAGGAGAAGAATTTGAACAGAATTTGGAAAACATCTTAAGAGAAGGACTCGCCATTGAATGGGTCATCGACTTGACCATCTGTTACCCAAAAGCAAACGCTTTGAGCATCTTTGACCTTCTGACTCAAAATTCTCCATTCAAAGCACCATTAAAGATATTCATCCTCTGCAGGAAGTTTCCAATCTCTGAGGTTAGTGGCATGACATCAGACCAACTGAAGAATTGGCTGTACAGTAGGTGGGCAGAGAAGGATGAAATGCTGAGGAAGTTTTATGAAACTGGAGAAGCTTACCTCCCTGATCCAAGCTCCTATTTATCTTCTGACAATCGGCCGACCAAACAGACGCAAGCTCAGCTCCCCAAAAGCAAAGACGTTAATGCACCCAATGGCGTACATCCTTCGTCAGCCATTGCAAGCCCAGAGACTAAAGAAGTGGATGATGATGTTGATGTCGGAAGTCTCGCCCCACCAAAGATCAGCATGACAATTAAAACTTCTCAACCGGTTCCTGTCAGTTGGAAGAAATTTGTGTTCCTCCATTGTTTCTTCATTGCATCTTCTTGCTTCCATTACTACATATGTCACTATTCCATGTCACAATCTTTCTTGTATTTCCAGAACTTTGTGCTTCGACATCCCTACTTGGTGGAGTTTTTGGTGGATATTTTGTTTTAATTCTTGCAATGTTCCTTGTGAATCTTTGTTTTTTATGTTTATTATGCTTGTCTTTGATGTCTGCTACTTTGGGGAATAATTTATCACAATCTCGCTTGCAAGATTCGGATTGTTTTCTTTAGGGAAATTTCATTTAAAATTTGTTTCTTATGGTTGTCAAAATACAAGTCTTAGTCTTAATTAAATAATCTGTTGCCCCATTGACGCATAAAAGATATTCGAAATTTTAATTTTTAGGTTGGTCTGATAATGTTAAGAGATTCTGTGTAATGTTGGGGCAGCTGTTATCAGATCGAAGCTAAGTAAGATTACTTCGCTTAATCATTGTCATCATCATCTTTGTTATCAAGTAGTTTCGGTTGCAATATTACAACAATTTCATTTATGACTAGTCGCATTATTGTTCCGTGTTTGTTCAGATCTGGAAGTATTTCAAATGGACCATATTTTTTCAACTATTAGTTTTTAAGCACTTTTATAATATTAGCAACTTGTTTGAATGATTGTCAGCTTATGAGCGGGATTTTTGTTTGTAAAGAACGTATTTATTGTTTTCTTGGGATCTCATCTGAGGGTTTTTACCATCAACTTTTCAGGTCTCTTCATAAATTAGACCCTGAAGCTTCAAAACATGCAAACATATCTTTTTGTCAGTAATTTTAAGAGTTCATTGGAAAAAGTATTATCATCTCATCTATTTGGATTTTACAGTGTGTTCATCTTATATTGTATTGTTTAAACATATGCTTGGCATAAAGAGTCGTTGTTGCAAATTTAAGAGATGATAGTTATTGAAGAAATTCATTCTTCCAAATGCATTATTAGGTTCAACTAATAAAAATGGTAAATTCTTATTAATTGTCAGTTTTATTTTTGGTGATTTCAAATATTGTAGGCTATTTATGTAACTTACATTCATGGGTTTTTGAGTAACTAATTGGTTGTTCAAAAGTGCTTTTAGGAGAGTGAGAATGGGTTGATTAAGAAATCTAGCATCATCAAGCAACAGGTAACCGCTGGAAAATAAATGGGATAAATATCTGTTATGTTAGGCAGGCACTTCATGGCACTGTACATTACTTCAGAATATGTATTGCTATGTACCTTTATTTACATTGCTAAAAAATGCAATGAGTAGTGGTTGTTACACAGACCTCGATCTTCATAGATAAAGCCGTGGGTTGAATTCCAATGGAATCTCCTCTTTGGACTGTCATCGCATGAATCAATTAGGTACTTTACTCCAGGTGGTAGAACACTCTGATGGAATGATAACGAAGAATACAACACTTAATATATTAAACTTAACCTCAGTTATTAATAAAATATTGCTAATGAAATACAATAAATGTTGTAAATATTCTTCTCGCTTCTCTTGAACAACCTTCAACTTTTCTGCTATGTTATCGTCGATTGGAGGGGTACAAAAAGAACAAGCAAAAACGTTCATTTCTTCGAAGTCATCAGCTCTACTCGCCTTCACCATTTTCCCTACAAGACAAAACATCTAAATTTGGCTAATTTTAACTACACTACAACGCTGAGNGTTTGCCGCGTCTCCTCTTCGACCAACCATGTTTCAGCGTTGATATTAATTATTCATGAGTTATTCGTTCAGGTTACAAAAAAAAGTCGCCGCCAGATCAAAGATGTGTTTAATGCTTTTTAAGGATTCTTGGTGTGCTGCGCATTTTTGCGTGATTTTTTCTGTTAGACTATTTAGCAAAATTATTAGCATTTGATTAGGAGTTAATTTGACATTTTAAGTCATGAATAAAATGACATTTTATAACATTGCATTATTTTTTGTACAGTTCCGTTATTAACGTTTAGAACTTTGGAAAACGATTAATTGAATGCTTTTGTGAATGACGAAAACTTTATTATTCTCATTTATTTTATTTAACAATCTGAATTAATTTCGATTATATTTATTTTATAATTACATTACGTAATTCAGAGATGAAAAGAATGTCTGAGTGGTTAAAATTTCCATTGACTTAGTAAAAGCGCTTAACAAGAAACTGTTTTGTCCAGGTTAATCATAATTATCGTAAAATTTGACAGTTTTAGCTGGTTTAAGTTCTTTAAGAAACAGTCCGACCAAACTGATTGCAGCAATCAAAAGCGATTCATTGAATTGATGGATTTTCAGTTGGTACTTCCACGTTATGTACGGAAAACAAGTGAGAATGTTTGAATATTTTCATCACAATGGTTTTCATTGATTCGTGATGGCCTCTGAAACTGTGCCAGTTAATTCCATCTGCGTAAGAACTATGATTTCCTTGGTGGTACAGTCCATTTAAGTTCGAAGCATGACATTTGTCGTACCACCATGCTCCTTTAAACATCTCTGCGCAATTATTAGCTTCATTATCGTTGTCCTGGTTGAAAGTTGTAAATTTCTGCCCGTTGTGAGATGTTAATGAATCACCTGGAATGCAAATTTGAAGTGAAAAACCTAATAAGAAAAAGAATTTAGCTCACAACTCACCAGCAGTGCCTGAATACCCGGAAACATTTAATTTGTACTTTGTTTCAGGACCACCGATGGAGAAGGAATCATATCGGGCAAAAGCCCTGGTGGAGTCAAATGCTTCCAATTCTATTAATAACTTGTACGGAGTTCCCGAGGTGATGGTACTTAAGGCCCAATTTCCTGATTTTTTTGTATGCAAATATTTAATATTCCATGATAATATATTGTTGGATTGTTAATATGAGAAACATAACAATTATTACCGATCCAGAATTCGTCAGTCAGATTTCCAAATCCTTCTTCATAATCAGTCCAACTGCGGTAAAAGTTTTCATGCCCATTTAACCTTCTTTGGATGACCTGAAAAATGGCAATCCGAACTTATGCAAATGAATCAGATATAAACCGTGATAACTTATAGAAAAAATATCTTTGATAGAAACAACATTTATTTTAAGGACGTTAGATTGCGAATTCATTGTTATTTAGTTAAGAAGTAACCTTTTTAAGAAATAAGTCATAAGCGGCATCTAATTGAATTCAATGTAATTGAATAACAATACATCTATTTTAATTGGGTGATTTTACAACATTATTTTTATTTCTATGTATTTATTATAAGAATTAGATGTTTTATAGAAATATATTTAAATAGAATAGTAAGAAAAATAACTGAATTAATTACTGAGCTCATGAAGAAATGAGGCTTGAGGCATTTTTAAAAGCTGGCAATAATACCAATAATAATAATGATAATGATAATGATAATGATAATGATGATAATAATAATAATAATAATAATAATAATAATAATAATAATAATAATAATATCAATATTTTTATATAATTCACGTGAAACAGTATTTCCCGAATTGATTAAGCGCCAAAGTGTATTTTTAAACGCTGTTAGAGATTTTTTATTCAAATACTAGCTGTTCTACCGTCGTTGCTCGGGTTGAAGCAGAATATTTTATGTGAGAATTTATTTGTCCCACTAATTATGTTAGGTTAGTCTGTTTCGTGAAGAGGTTTGGCAACGTTTAATTAAAAATAAATATAATTTTACATAAAATATTTTATAATATATATTTATAGATATTTATTATTAATTTATATATATAAATATAGTTTTATCCAATCAAAATGCCTGCCACTCCACCATATTATCCATTTAAAAGGCTTTGAACACATAGACTTAATTTTAAATATATGGATAGCCATGACGTTAACGTTTGCTAAGACTTATTTAAAACTCGCCCAAATATCCAAAATGTCAGTGTGAACAAGTTCAGCTTCTTGTTTCAATTTTGATGCAATTATATTGGAATTGCAAAATTTCTTATTGAAACAACACAACTAACTCCACAACTTACCAGATATTTGGAATCGTTCTGAATCTCACAAAAGACAGGCTTCAATACACCTCTCAACTTAATCATATACACACCACTGCCTTCTGACGTTGGTACATCATCGCAACCATTGTAATCTGCAACAATGGCAGTTGGAAGTTGCTTCATTAAATAGTAAGTGCATTAAATGCAATTTTATAACGACCAATTATGGAGATTATTTATTTGAACACTTCCACCAAACATATTTTCGTCTGTAATTGCTCCAGTTGCAGTCACTAAACTTTAATTTATTGATTGCATCAACAAGATTAAATAAATTTTTTCATTTGTGACCACAACATTTTCTTATAGCATTTTTTGAATGTTATTATTAAGAATGAAATTATTCTTACCATTGGTTTTTTTTGACTGAGTTTTATCGCAGCAATCCGATAATTCATTTTTATCTTCATGTTGACCTGTAGAATGTTTGTAGAAATTTGGATAGCTTTATAAAAATCATTTTTATTTCAAACTCGATCAGCTTCAAAAAATTAATATTAATGATTCAATTTCTCACCGGGGTTCCCTCTAAATTCATATCCCAGATTAATACTTCCACTGTTCATGTTCTTCCTGATAATGCACAGACAAGATTAATATCCATTCAGGTTAACTTGTCTCATTGTTGGGATACGTTGCAGATAAATCGATGAAGCATTTAATGGTAGATTTGCTACTTTTTAATTAAGATCATTTATAAAAATAATCTCACGGAAGGAGAGCATCCACAATAAATTTCATTCTCAAATCGCCTGTTCTAACAATTTCTTCGCTACCTTCAAGATGGTGAACTGCATGAAAATTATTAAATTTAATTTAATTTATTATCCTTTACTTATTAATTATTTAATACTTACGAAATAAAATAACAAGATAAATGATAATAGTCCTCATTCTCAGGAGCAGATCCGTAGCTTCTATATCCTAACTATTGCGGAGAATATTTGGCAAGAATTTATAATGTCGGGAGATAATTAAGTCTAATCTGACCCCAGCAGCAGGATACCATTTTTATATTTGATTATCTTACATTTAGAACTCTTGTATATGGTTAAATAAGGTTATTATCATAACATTTAATGTGCATTATTAATTTTTTAAAATATTATCATCTGATGATTCAGCACTAGAAAAGAAAAGTGTAAGAAAAAATTTCCACATCAAGAACATGAAATAATACTAAATTTGTTGAGTAAACTATGTCCTATTGGTAAAATTACCTCCGAGAATCTCAAATGAGCGTTAGTTTGAGAGTACTCCCTCTTCCTGTTATAAAATTGAGTCCTATGAAATGATTGCTTAATTACATCTTAACTCTGTTCTCAATCAATCTCATTTTTGTTGTCAATATGATCTGCATCACTAAGTACTTCTCACTCGCCACATAAATTTATTTTTTCTACTCTGAAGTAACTTCATAATCACCTTAATTGAAGGAACTTACGATGTCCGTTATTAATTAGGTCTAATTGTAATCACCAACAGGATACAATTTTTGTTAATAGACCTGATCTGCAATACTTGAGCCCCATCATCTTCTCCGTTAATCTCCTTGTCAGATTAACAAGCGAGGTGATTCAAGGTCTATCTACATTTTATAATCCATAAGAAAAGCATTACAATTTTCTGGTTTCTGACCGACACCAGCTGGAGAAAGGTGAAGTTTCGAAAAGAAAAAAAAAAGAATAAAAGTGGATTTGATAACTTATGAACATCTTGAATTAATAATCTTCTACTCCAATTTCTAACAATACTAACAATTTCCATTGATGCGTGATAATTTCCCCAAGTAAGAGATCAACCATCCCTAGAGCTCTTCAAAAGTCACCTGAAAACCCACCTCTTCAGGACACCAACATGAAGCTAATGAAGACACAAGGCGCCTCTGAAGCTATGCAAATGGCGCATTATAAATTAACTATTATTATTATTATTATTATTATAATCTCGCATCTCTAAATAATCTCTAAAAGCTCGCCAATTAACTCCATCTTCGTAGGAATCATACTTTCCTTGATGTTACAAACCGTTCAAGTTCGGAATTCCAGCTTGGAACAATCGTTGCATCACAACTACATTACAAACAATTGCTCCTGATGATGTCATTGTCGTCATTGAACGTTGAAAAATTTATGCTCATCGTTCCACTTCGAAGAATCTCCTGAGATGAAATTAGTTCATTTTAATTCTTATTAGAATTATCTTTGAACTTAGAAGTAGTTCCTGAACACCAGGCATAAAAGTTGGTGGAGACAAATTCGATCAATAACTTGTGAGGGGTTGCTGATGTCGTTGCATTCAAGATCTTATTTCCCATGGAGAAGTACTCAACTAATATTGATTAACTTGACACTTATCAAGGATTGAATTAAGAATCTGTGGCTATATCAGAATAATATAATTCTCCCTTAAAAATGAAAAGATAATCAAGAATTGGACATATACTGCAAAAAAAGAATAATTTTTATTTATGATCAATGCGGAAAATTTTGTTTGCAAATGTAACTCTAAGTAATAACGTCGCATTTAAAAAAAATTACCAAAGAAAGCGTTTTCTTAAAAATTTATTTTTATACAAATATTAAAAAAAAAACAACTACACTTCATATTAACAAAGTTTAAATCGAGGTAGAAATTCATATTTTTGATTGTGAACTGCTTCGAGACCTTGACCTTGACCTAGAACCATGAGATCTTGACCTTGACCTAGCCTGGTATGATCCCGATCTTGACCTAAGTTCATGTGATCCTGACCTTTTTCTTCTTCGTTCCTCTGATTTAGTGAGACTAGGACTCCTTTGTACATTCGCATCATCAACGATGGGAGAATCGACTTTTACCGGAGATTTTGAGCAGTCACTCTTTGGTATGATTTGGTCCAATCCTTGATGGCTAAGACGGGTGGAAATTTTGCTATTCGATCTAGATTTATCGTTTCTGGAAGATATTTTGGGTGAATCGGGACTTTCATTCCATCTCCTTTTGCATCGGGAATCTGATCTTGATCTGTCCCTCCTGAAAGATCGTTTGGATGAATTAGGAATTTCGTATCTTCTTTTTTTGTGCGAAGATTCTGACCTTGATGATGATCGCGATCTCTTCCTACGATCTCTTGATCTACTTCTGTACTTCCTTCTATAGTCGTCGTCGTCGTCATTATCAAAGTACCGTCGACTGCGACGGTCGGTGTATTCGTGGCGGCGTCTGTCGCGACTGCCTCGTTGCCTTGAGTTCATTTCTGCGGGTGTCTTCCTATCTCCCCTAGCGATATCAATTCTCATCTCACGATCCATGTACTTGTTACCGTTAAGATCATTGAGTGCATCCTTTGCGTCCCTCGGATCTTCGAATTGAACGTAAGCGAATCCACGTTGCCTTCTGGTGTAGTAATCCAATGGAATGTAAACATCTTTAACATTTCCATATTCCTTGAAAATATCCTTTAGTTCATCGCTTCTTGCTCCATCTGCCAAGTCTCGCACTATCAAGGTGCAATTGGGTTCACGTCCATTTCTCGACATTTTAAATTTTGGATTGTAATTTGTGATAGATTGTTGGAGTGCTTGAATATATCGGTTTCAAAGCTATATTTTGTTCGATTGGTGGCTTGCATGAATAAATTTGGATTCCATTGATATCGAGGTTCAACCAAAAGATTCCGCATATAATAATTTTTTCTTAAATTATATTACATTCTTCATTAAATTTAATTTTAGGCTTTATTAATATTTATTAAACTTTTACATTTGTAATTTATACATATTATATTTACAGAAGTACTAATATAAAATAGTTTTGATAAATAATTTAAATAGTTATTAAATAATTAACGTCGCTACTTTTAATAGTACTAATATTTTTATTCCGATATATGGTGTGGTAGTGATTATTTGTAATTTCAGGATATGCAATTTATTAGAATCAAGTTAGTTCTTTCATGCGACGGTAAATTCCGCAGTTGTATTGTGCGGTGCAAGCTGCCCAGCTTGGACTGTCAGAGAGCTTGCTTGGGACGGAGCGCTTTGTTATGACGTTACATAATTGAACTACAATTACAATTGTTTTGTACGTTAGGGCAAAAGGTAAAATATTTTGGACTTCAAATCGAGGATAATCCATTTATTTCAATTATTCATTTCTTGAGGTCATCTTAAACACGAAAAACATAAACCAAAATTCATGTAACAAAAAAAATTCCGATGATACCCAAAGGCCGTCCGAAGGGAACACTGTTCCCTCTAATTGGGCCACCCACAAAGAAGCTACATAACATTTTATATAATACAATTGTACAAGCACAAAAAAAAGTTGTGGTGGTAATTGCAGAACTAGATCAGTGAATCAATATTGTGCGGTGAGTAAGTGTGATTTATACAGATGTTTGAATTGAGGCTGAGGTGGATGACTTAATTTCAATCGGTATATTATGATAAATCCGAGGAGCATTTGATGGAAAATGATTTCAAAGTTGTACGTGTGGGATCTGAACGAAAGATATTGATATTACGTAATTTATAAGAATGTACACGTTTAAATTAGCAATCAAAAAACGCAGGCAACATATTATGAGAATATTTATATAAAAACAAGTCTATTTTAAATTTATTTATTTGGTACATATTAAGAATTTTGTTGCTAATAAACAAGGGCTGTGTTTAGATGAAGGATGAAGATGGAAAAGAATAGATGGTGATCTTTTCTGAATAATATGAAGTAATTTTAAACGAGACGGGTAATTGAACGCCCAAGCAATATTACAATATAAGTATGGATGGATAAGGCAATAATAAGGAATGGGTGAAGTTTTTGAAATGAAACCGGTGAGACAAAATACCACAATTTTTAGAGACTTTGAATTGAATGAAAGATTGATTTGAGATTGAATGAAATTAATGTGATCAACACCCAAGTAACATTTTCGTCCAACAAGATATATAAAAATCTACAAGACACTGTTGATGAGGGTGCCATTAATGTATAAATGATAGTCAATATTCATATTTGTCTGGCGAAATAAAATGTAGTTTGTTTTTTTCAAGTTGATATATAAGTTGATATAACTTATTTGCAGAAAACTAGTTGAATAGAATGTCAATTTCATATTTAATATTAATAATTAGATCCCTTAAGTTGTCACCAGTAACAATGATACTAATTATCATCGGCAAATAAAATAAATTCAAAGAAGTTTTAAGTCAGGCAGAGATCTTTAATGTAAATCAAGAATAGAAGTGATCCTAGAATGGAGCCTTGAGATACGCCACAGGAAATGAGTTGGATTGGTGATTCCACACCACGATAGCAAGCACGCTGGGTTCTATTTTCCAGATAACTTTGAAACCAGTCCAGAGCAATTCCCCCTACTATGTAATATTCTAATTTTGTGATCAGAACTGAGTGATTCACTTTGTCGAAAGCTTTGGCTAGGTGTAGGAATATCCCAACTGGGTATTTTCTCCGGTAAAGAGCTTCATTGATCCTCGAGCGTAAATGTATGAGGGGCTTGGACGTGGAGTGACTTCCTCTAAATCCGAATTGGTTGTTTTGATATTAGAGAAAACGTTGAGAGGTGTTTATGAAGTCTTACATAAATCACCTTTTCAAAAAACTTTGAGAAGTAGCTCAAGACCGAGATTGGTCGATAGTTTGTAGTGATGTTTGTATCACCTGCTTTATAAATCGGAATGACTTTTGCTGTCTTTAATTGGTCAGGAACTCCCCAGAAAACAACGAGTGAAAACAAAAAAAAAAAGATTTAAAAAAACATTATTTGTGGATCTGTGGATATAATAAATAGGTAAGTTAATCTTTATCTTATTTTTTAGTTTGTAGTTCCAGTGTTTATGTTGTAAGTAATATTTTATTTGTTCTTGTAATGATTATCACCTGGTTAAGTTTATTAATTGATAATTTTAATTCTCTCTAATAATCTCAGAAATTCCAAATTAAAAGTTAATAAAGACATATCATAGATCGCCTATGAGACAGGAAAGGTTAAAAATAACTTTGCAATTTTATCTATTGAAAGAAAAATTAATGTAAATTTTAATAGTGTAATTGAAAAATTTGCAAGAATAAAATCCAGAAGATTTTAAACAAATGCAGTTAATGACTAACATTTGATTTCTGTTGACCTATTTTGTAAAACTGTTATTGGAACCTGATTCAAACTCTGCAGCTTTTTATTTTGTGATTTCCAATTTCTGCAACTTTACTGTCACAAGGGTTAGAATATTTTTACACACTACCACACACGACACGACAGGAAGAGTCAACAAGAACGCTAATGTCCAACCAACAACCAAAAAACAAAACAAAACAAATATATATAAGAATCGTTGCTATCCAGCAACAGCTTCATCTATCTTTTTGATTACAATTTTTCTAGTAGTTTTTGATCAACCCGGAAATTCCACTTAATTACTGGAATCTTACATTTATTCATCTTTTCTGTTGACAATTACATCAAACAGATTGCCAAAGCTTGATAATTCTTTTTGATATGTCCCTGTCAGTCTTTTTTGCTTCACGATATTTTTGCAAGCCATTTCCTTTTTCAATTATCCTCCTAACTTTTTTTCGATACGCTACCGAATGCTGTAGCAGGTATGCTGGCGCTGTCATATAATTTTATCATATCATTTGCAACAGCTTTTGTAATGTCATTACCAGTCTTCTTCTTTTGACGGTAATAAAAATATGTCCTGGAAATATTTTCACAAGTTGGCAGCACATTTGTTGCTAGTTCTTTTGGAAAACCAAATAACGAATGTCGACTTTTACTTCGTGTACCAAAGCTGGTCTTAACTTAGCAATAATTTTCAAATTAAATATGGGGTGCAAAAGGAATGATATCACTAATAATCATTATATTACTGATATATTCATGATATCACTAATAATCATTATATTCATGATATCACTAATAATCATTATATTACTGATATATTCATGATATCACTAATAATCATTATATTACTGATATATTCATGATATCACTAATAATCATTATTTGTAATTATTAACATCATTATCAATGCAACCCATTATTGTGCTTAAGACTGGCTGGAACTGGTTTTTTTAATTTGAAATAATAAAGTCATATATTAATAATTATAAAAAATAATGTAATAAATAATTATAAAGTAAATAAAAACAAATGTTGGTCAGTAGATGAGGGAGCATCAATTTATTAATGTCTGTTTGAGGCAATAGTAGTTTGCCCTACCCTATTGCATGGGGATTCCTCAGAGGAGTTTCCCCCGTTTTCAAATGTCTCGGCCCTTTGAATCTCCTAATGTTTACGGGGGGCGGGTCGCATACGGTGAAAAGCCGAATGTCCCTAACGATTTTTTTCCTTGCGAGATCCAACGTGAATTTTGACTAAGAGGGGCTCTCGTGGTCTTCTTATGCCGATCATTTCTTCCTGGATTGGAGCGACTCTGAAAACTATCATTGGTTTCTTTATGCCGCTTGCGTTATCTTTTTGAGAGTTAACTTCCACTCTGAGTGGTTCTCTTTTAATTCTATCGAATTACAGCAATTACGCTTGATGTTGAAAAATAATGGAAAGAAACACATAAACTAAATTACTTCTCTAGAATTGTTCTGCTTATTAGTCCCAATAAATAGGGAAATTAAAAAATTCCTGGCAAATGACGAATAATAAACGAATTTCTGACCGTAACAATATTTGTAAGATTAATGCATTTTAGTTAAGTTAAAATAATTATTAGCAGGAGATATAGATCACAAGATCTAATCACACGATCAATTTATGTGGAGATTCTAAAGTTTCGTATTTGGCTGATAATAATTTCGGATTAAGTGCTTAATGATTTTCGTAATTATCTTTTTTCTCACATTCTCTTTCTTGCCTTTTGAGAGCAATGCGAAGAATATTTTGTCTAATTTATAATTCGCCTTCATAGATAAAGCGAAAAACTTCATTGACAGGTTTTCCGAGAAGAAACTCGGCAGTCCATTAAATTCAAATGATATTTTGTTAACATCGCTGACGAAATTCAGATATGAATGTTGACTCATTAAATGTCGTTAATGTAAGGAATTAATCAAGAAAACATTTTAAATTTGTACAAATTGTACTTGAGAAAAGTCTGCCAAGCAACTAAGTATGGATCTTAGCTGATTCGCTGGAATGACAACAGCACATCATAGCGTGGTCCATCATTATCAGCGTGGAACGCTGTGGAAGTACTGGTTCATGCTTCCAATCCATAATTGACGATAAGCAGCCTGAGCATCATCATTTTACACTGTTTGCGAAATTGCTTGAATGAGTCATTTTTCTCGTATCTCTCTTAAACTTCAAACATGTACATTCGATCAATTTTAAAACTTCTTAATTTATTAAAGTAAATCTAATAAACTTCTTCTGCAAGTAATCTTGTCAATATAAAACAAAATATTATTTCACTGAATTATTCCAACTCATGTCACACAAAAGTTAACTCAGCAGCCAGTCAGCTGGCAACCATCGAGCTTCGCGAGAGCAATTAGGTGCGTTCATATGAGAGGAACAAGCTCCTGTGGTGTTCTTTCAATTCGATATTTGGAGGAAGTGTTGAGAATGTCTGAAGTTTTTATAAAATTTAAATTTTTTGACGAAGATAAAACCAGAAGAGAGAAAAGTTGCAACAAGGGTTGGAACAACTAAAAAAAAAAATCCTACCTTCAATGTTTTATCTTTGTCGATAAAAGCACTTTAAGTCTCCTTTTGAACGATGATCAGATACAATCCCAACTGGAAGAGTTAGGCGCCGAAAATGATGAACGTGAAACGAAAATAGTGGATTCGCACACGAGCCAGCTAGTCATCGCTTCCATTGGGAGGTTTTTATACAACGAAAACCACGAATCAAAAATTTATTTCAAGTTTTTCGTATTTTCGACTGGAGAAACCGAAATCATGTTAGAAAATTTTGTTCAAAATCTTGTCGCTGATCAAACGAAAGCCTTTGAGAACATAAAAAAGGATGATTCGGTAAAGTATCTGAATTCATTGCATGTGTGGAGCATTGGTTCTGAATATGAAAATCAATTGTTAGAAGAAACGCTTTTGCACCACCTTTTGCTGGCAAGAAATTCCCACATGGCACGCTGCCTTGTTGATTTCGGTTGCGAACCAAGCATGAGACGTTTCATCATGAGATTTGATAGTGATACGGTCCGTTACATGGCCAATAACGGATTCCTCACTCAAAATATTGTGGAATCTCAATTTCTCTTTCACTGTATCTCTTACAGTTACTCTTGCAAACCGAAGGAATTTTACGAATTGGAGGATATTTTTACTTCAATTGTTTCATGCGTTCCTAGGGAGAAGCTTTCTAGATATTTCCTTTTGAAGTCAGCGGAAAACAAAAACTTGAACTCAATCGAGTACGCATGTCGTATTCAGGCTCACAAAATCTTCGAACTTATCCTCAACGTTGAAGGAGGTCTAAAATCAACAGATAATGCAACTAATTATGATGTCTCAAATCTCATTCCTGATACTATAACACCCCAAGAAGATTCCAGTGATGACTTTGCTATTATGACAATTCAGCCAACAAAATTGTTTTTCCAAACATCCTTCCAAGTTTCGTGCCTCGAAAGGATCATAGCTTCTTCGGAAGTGAGTGAAAGTCGTGCATCTAAAATGCTGATGGTCAAACCCATGACATATTTAATCGACCAGTACATCCTGCTCAGTAAGTTTATCAGATGCTTCATGTTTTTGCTGCAGACAGTATTTATGATCGCTTTCACCTGGTACAACATGAACTCGGTTAGCAGCAATTTTTCAAAATTACTATGCGTCTCAAACGGATCTGTTGATGGCTCCGAAAGTTGCACAAAGGAGCTTCACCTCCCAGGATTGTCCTCAATTTTATGGCTGTTTTGGCCAATATTCACATTTATTTTTTCCATTTACCAATTTGTTGCCATGTCCAAAATGTTGTACAATTGTGACGTCAAAAGGTCTTTCATCAGAACCATTTCCGAGTTTCCTTGGATTGACCTCATGATATTAATATCTATATTTCTGTGGGTTTTCATTGTCGCCTTCCAAAAATTGCCTGAAAGTTACTTTCAATTGGTGGCTGTTATTTTCATTGTTGGGTGGTTGAGGTCGGCTTTATTCATTTCATTTTGCAGTCACTGGCACGGGTTCGTCGTTTCTCTGCAGAGCTCCTTAAGCAAATATTTCATCAGTTTCATATTTGTTTTCATATTTATTTATGTTGGATTTTCTTTTGCTTTGAGGATACTTTTGGCAGAATACGCATCGGCGGAAAAACCATTATACATCGTAGCCTTTAAAACTTTGGCCGCAGTATTCGGAATGGGAAATTTGGACGAAATGCCTGATGAAGTCGAAGTATCTGCGGGAAAGGCGGTCTTCCTCAAAGCTGTCATCATAACTTACTGCTCTCTTGTTGCCATCTTGGTTTTAGCCATCATAAGACAACCAGACACAGAACTCGTTGTAAGAGTGGGTAGTGAACTTTTCCCAAGATTGAAATTACGTCTGCTCAAGGATGTGGTGTGTTGATGCGTTGGAGGAGAAGCAGATGCATCAAACAGGTCGGAGAACCAGAGTTTGGTTCAATTTTGTACGAATTGCACGAAACCTTTGGATTGGGTGGAAGAGTACTTAAAAGTGTAGATGATTGTTATGTTTTGAGGTATTTCAAAGAAGAAAGTGAAGATATGGAATCGACTTCGGAAAATGAAAGCGGACGTGTGGACCTGATTTTGAAAGAAATAACGAAAATCAAGGACTATTTAGAAAAACTGAACAAACATTATTAGTTGCTAGTAACGAAAGTAGACATTTCTGCTTGCCTAATTTATTGGAATGTTCACATTTACAAAATTAATGTTGAACATATTTGTCGCTTGCCCATTTTTGTGTTTGTAATTCCAAAGGTGTTTATTGTTGCTTATTGATACAATAAAATATAAAAATTGCCTTAAAGTTATACAGCACTATACAACAATAAACATGGTTAATGGAACCCTGAACAATTTTTTGTGGCGCGCCGCTTGAGCCACAAGACTGAATTTGATAATGTTTCATTGGTAAGAACATATTGTTTTCTTTGGTAAAGAAAGTCGGAGAGTCATTGGAGCACCAGAACGAGATGCCGTCACTTTTTTGCAAATAAACAAGCTTTTTCCGGCCATTGAAAAATAAACAAGAAAAGTAAATAAATAATTATCGTTATAAATGGTGGACAATGGTTGCGAAACACTTAAATTTTCATGCTTATAATTGATTTTTTCGATTATTTTATGATTTAGTTTATGATTTTATTGATCTACACACTCTCTAGTATCGTAAGTGTTCTGGATTGCCTTTTTAATTTTTCTGGTGACACGTAAATAGTTCTAATTACGGAAAGTTACGTGCTTCTTTTATTAAGATTCCTTGTCAATACTTGGATATATCTTTAAGCACCTTACTGACAATAGTCCCCAATTAAATTTCCCAACACTTGATCTGAATATTTCCAAAACTCAATGACCTCGAGACTCTTGAACATCGGCGACTCATTTACGACTCGTGGCTGCAAAATAGTTCACGGTTTTGCTAATTGCACCATTACAGAATTTTTCATAACATCGAGAACCCACGTTCTCCAGTGGCAGGCTGCATTTTTCAGCAAACGCGTCATAAAAGCCTGGAATTCTGTCTCCTGAAATCATCAGCTCCACAAGCTTCAAATTGTGCACCTTTTGTAGCGTTGTTCTTAGCAAACATTTTGTCATTAAATGATTGGTGATATATTATTCCTCTCTGGTGAGGATTTGGTACCACAAAACCTTTGACGAAACCTTTACTTCCAAACGACTGAAAGGAGTAGGCGACTTTAATGCTTAAAGGCATTAAACTAATTTGATCTAAATTAAGTGATTACTTAAACCTCATTCAAATTAAGGCCAAGGTTTAAAGCAAGTTATATACATCATGGATGTCATTTGCAATGGCTTTTGTTTAAAAGCAAAAAAAGTCATCTCATCAAGTTGTTAGCGGGTTCGTCCCCCGGAAAAGCTGAAGTGACGTCCCTGATGTGTTTGTATTTGTATTTAGCCCATCTTTTGAGTGCCTTGTGTATCAAAATGGGTTGTGAAGGCACTTTTTAATCGATCTACCATTTATATAGCGCCCCTACCCCAGGGCGCTCCTTGGCTTTGCAGGCTGGGTTTACAGAAGTAGGCTTCACACAAATTACTGAAGATTATATATTTGCTCGTCGGATGTCAGCTTTTTTAAATCTTAAACAGACGTTAAATACGGCCTTTTTCAGTTAACAAATTTCACAAAAGTTTCGAAATGCATAAAAAATCCCTTATTCACAAGTTAAAGTAGAACAACGACCTGGAATTATGAGACATTAATCATTAAAATACGTAAAGTTTAAGTCGATTGTGAAGCTTATCCCATTTTGCATCAATACAGATGTGAACACAAAAATCATCGGTAGTTCGGACATTCGTGGGGTTTCGTAAAAAATGTTGTACACCAAACTAATGAGTGATGACTGCTGACCATCCCACACGTTAGTGTGAATTTTACTTAGTATAAGCCCGCGATGGGGCTTCACGGACAAATTCAAACTCATTAGCACATGCTATTGGTCCATATCGAGCAGTACTCATAAACAGACAACAAATTGAAAAGAGAAGGCAAAATGCGAAACTATTGATAAAACTATTTAGTTATTAGTTAGGAGTAATCAACACAGAAATTACATATCCAATGGTCTGATTACAGCTGCAAATGACACTAAAACAGAGGAAAGACTCTAGGAACAGCGAGAGAAAAACAGGCGGCCAGCGACTTTTTTTTGTAACCTGAACGAATAACTCATGAATAATTAATATCAACGCTGAAACATGATTGGTCGAAGAGGAGACGCGGCAAAANCCCCTCCAATCGACGATAACATAGCAGAAAAGTTGAAGGTTGTTCAAGAGAAGCGAGAAGAATATTTACAACATTTATTGTATTTCATTAGCAATATTTTATTAATAACTGAGGTTAAGTTTAATATCTTAAGTGTTGTATTCTTCGTTATCATTCCATCAGAGTGTTCTACCACCTGGAGTAAAGTACCTAATTGATTCATGCGATGACAGCGAACATCGATTGGAAGCGTTGATGCATGTCAATCTTCAGGCGGAAGAACAGGCATTAGACTGGCTCAAATGTTATGAAAATATATCTCTTATTACTTTGCGAGGAAAAAAGATTTTCCCTAGCAAAGGCTTTGGAGCAAAAAACTTGTTCAAGGTATATTAGATTATCATTTTGATTATCATCTTTTCTTATAGAAATTATATTCCTGCCAGCATAACTCAGCACAGTGATAAAAAAAATGCGGACTGTCCTGTAGAGGTGTTGTTGACACTCAAACGAACAGGGATAGAGAAAAATACATCTAACCCAGTTAGTAATTTATTTGCTGAATATGTAATATTATTTAAATTTTGCGCAGAATTTTGACATTCGTTTTCATAACGTTTTCACATTGAGTTCTGCTGGGTTTTTTTTAAAGGCAATTTTTGTTTTAATAAATGAGTAATCGCACGTTAATTATCAATACGGACACAGTAAGCAATAATAAACCACGCCCCCAAATTACAATAATAAATTATGTAAATAATGAATTACAATTTTTAAAAAATATTTAACAACCGCTTATATAAATACATTTTAATAAACGTTCTGTAATTAACAAAAGCGATTAGTGAAAGTTTATATCATACAAAGACTTTAAATATCTGATCTACTTAAGAAATTAAATATCGCTTTGCTTAAGCATTTAAAATAGTTCTACATAGTTTTTAATTTAATATTTTCTGTGCATTCTTAAATTTTATAAACTTATTGACTACGAAAATCAATGTATTGCATTGGCTACCAATCTGCTACCTATATGAAGAGCTATAAATAGATTCTGAATATCCAGATTCTTTAAGCCATACAGATAATGAGGATAGCTTCTCAAACTTTAATGGATGGATGGTTTAATTTCCTGTTCTCACCTCGAGAAGCTTCTTCGTCTCATCAATGAGCTGCAATGATAATTCCCAACAAACGAAAATGTCATTCAACTTCACCACTTTCCATTACACATTCGTCTTAAAATATACCCTGGGTCTCCAAATTTTTTGTTAGCCTAGTGTCACATTACGGACTTCTGAAGTATCAGTTGGCCAAAAGTACAAGAAATTAAATTGATTAAAATGCTGTGAATTAATAAAAAGCTACTTAATGTGGAGTTATGACACTGTGCAGAACGAAGGTTGCGCAATATCAGTAACAAATAAAATGTTTTTGAGACTACTTAGAGATCCTATAAACTGATGAATTTCTGACAAAATTGCATCAAATGCGTTGAAAAGCGTGTGGTTCCTATAACAAGAAAAGATTTTAAATATTAATCAGATAATGCTGATCTATACCAAGATTTCTCAACCTTCAGCTTTGAAAATTTCTCACACAAATGCAGAAATGAATTCACTAGCCAACATTTGAAACAAACAAATCTGTCACGTGGAAGGCATTTCTAGAATTAGATCACATTTACGAATAGGCAAAGACTGATTGCATTGTTCAGTTTTTGTAATAAAAAATTAAGGATTCATTGGTATAAAAAGTGGTTGTTATTAGTAACAAGAGCTTGTGACTGTTAACTCAGTTTAGAATTATAAGTGAAGTAGAGCAGTATGCTTGTTGCAATTTGAACAATTTGAATGAGTATGGAGTGATTGTTACTTTGGATGATTCAAGTTTGATTAATGGAGGCACTCCTCCGGGAGACTGGGAAGATGCAAAAGAAAAATGTAGTCATTGCTCAAAAATATATAAAACATCTTAATAAAAAGAAATACCAAAGTTTTGGAACTTCCGGTGGATGTTAGAAAATTGTGAAAAAGTTATAGCTCGCAAATTAATTCATTAATTCACAGAGCAACTTTAAATTGTAAGCTAAGCTTAGGTTTTGGAATTTGTTATGATTGTAACAAGTTGGTCTGAAAATGCAATCGGCTGGAAATGAATTGAAGTGCTTTGTAAGATCAAATCCACATGCATTTCATGAAGCGTGGCTTGGTAACACCTTTCTCGGCTAACTTGAAAATAATTGTTCATTAACGTCCTTTGCATAGCTAGATGATTAGGACGGTGCTCCCGCAACGGGATCATCGCCGAACGCTATAAATAAACAACTATGACTACGCCTTGGTTTATGCCGACATTCAAAATCAAATTTCAGAAGATATAACCAAAATTAGCAGTTTATGTATTAAAATCAGAGTTTAAGTATTATTAAAATTTTCCAGTCAGCTCCGTTTGAAATGCATTATTACCGGAGTTATCAAACATAATCCTTTACTGCCACACCTAAAACTTGGAAATTGATTTATGTTGTATCTACAACATATAGATCTTAGTGCAAATAAACTTTTAAGATACTTTACAGAATATTTAACAGTATTAAACATGAGATTTTGAACGAAAAGATAAAAATAATAGCGAGTTGTTTAATTAAATCGAAGTGATCCCATTCATTTTAAGCCTCAAATCATTATTTATTGACGACCTAAGGAACTCATTTTCAGACATATTATATCTTAGACATATATCTTTTCATAGTTTGATAGTTTTTTCGGCTTCAAATTTGCCGTAGTTTTGGCTAAAATTGAGAATTACGTAACGCCCCTAAATTTTGCGAATTCAGTTCGACGATCAAGCCGAGTTACTCTATATAACAACCTTTAGGCCTTTTTTTCTCAACTTTGAAGATAAAAAAATATTTAAATTTAAAAGTAAATAATAGGTTAATAATAAGAATTGTGAGTGATAAACCCGAATATAACTATTGTAAAATAAACAGTTTTTCTTATAAACTCGAAAATGTTAAATTGGCGCGAAATTGGTAAACAAATCTCACTCCAATTAAATTTAAAATGTAATAAGTCATATATTTTATACACAAATACCACAAATAATAAAAGTTTTGCTATTGAGGGGGAACTGTCGAGATTTCTTGCCTCAGCAAGAACACTTTGTAAAACGGCTGTATTTCCCGACAAAATTGTTACCGATTTTTCAAGTGCACTCGTAGATACGTGCATATTGTCATTCAACAAAATGACCCTTTCAAGATACCTTGAAATCGTTTACAAGATGATGATTAATAGGGCTGAGATTGGAAGAAAGTTCCGCTAATACAATCCATGGACTATGCCATTGTCATATTATGAAGGCAGTTGCCAATAGGTTAGTTTAATTTTTTTTTTAATTACAAAAGCGGATCATAGAGAATTTCCACGTTACTCTATAGTTAACTTGTAGAACTTGTTATTATAGACTTCTATAAATGAAATTTTATGATTATAATTATTTAAAATAAAATGTTTAATTTTTAAATAAATTAAAATTTATGGAAATGATTGTCTCCAGGTGTGAGACAAACAAAATGAGGAAAAGAGCTGCCTTAGCAATATTTTCACGTATAGTATCATCCAGAAGCCTTGACGTAAATACTTTCTTATTTATTAATATTTAAAACTGACAGGCTTTATTTATTAGTCATTTTGACAAGTTATCAACTACTGTAACCACTGAATGACTGAATTGCACTGAATTCATTTTTAAGAGAATTGAACAAATTTATAAAAATTAATTAGTAATAATATTTGTACATAATATCATTAAATACAATATTTAACAGGATGCCTTGCTCATTTACAAAAATGGATTTATTTTACTAAATGGAGCTTTTATGAGCAAAGATGCTCTAAAATTCTTTAGAAATGAAAATATCTTTAATGAATTTCATGACATTCCTGAATTAGAGAACAAGCAGGAACATCATCAAATCAATTAAAGAGAAGTCGCCATCCAATTATATATTTAAAAGGGCGACACAGATTTATTTTTGCAGTGAGACAACTGAAGAAAGCGATAATTTTTCTCCTGCTTCTTTTAAGATAATAAGTGATTATATTCACTTATTCCCATTATTTTCAAAATGTACTTTGCAATATTTTGAAGAAAGCTATGTAAAAAAAATGGCAAAGAATATCTGGATGATGTGGAAGAAATATGGAGAGAGAAAGGGCAAGGGCCAACAAAGACATATGAAGACCATGACACAAGAAGAAAGATATTTGGGAAATATACTGTTGAGACACCTTCAACGCTCTCAGCCATGAGTCCTACAGATTTTGAGGTTCTATTTTTTTTTTAATTGTGATTGGACAATTATTCTGAACTTGTGGCAATTGAATTTTATTTATCACAGTATGTGAATATGGTAGGAGTGTTTAATATTAGTGTTTGTTACATTATATTTATGTTTAAGTTTGAAAAAGCTTCTATATGTTTTCCTAACATTATCTCAAGCCTAATAATCATAAATAACATTAAGCTACAATTGGCTTCTGTTGAGTTTTTTGTGAGCACTTTTAAAACTCCAGTCTTGTTTAGATTTAATTTGAATTGCTTTGTGATTGTTGAGCTGTTATCATTTAACCTGGTATCATTAGTGCCTATAGAACTTATACTTGTTTGGCTTGAAAATATAGCTTTGGCAATATTTTCCTATTTATTCAACTGCTTCACCTTGTAATTATAATCAGTGTAGCTTAATGCTTGATTTTGATTCGCTTTACACTTGATTTATAGGTTGAAAAGCAATCAATCACGCAAAAATATGGTGGTATCACCTGTTGAGGAAATTATGTTCAATATGTATGTGCAAATGAAAATTAAAACCTTCAATAAATCTTTTTTTTTATTTTCATGTTTCCAATATTTTTTAGATTTTTAGATTGCCAGATGAATTAACATCTGATGAAGTTGATGACTTTATGGTAAAGTGCCACCACATGTTGACAGATGGACTGACAGGCCCACAACTAACAGGATTAGGTTCTTTCTGTTGGGGAAAGAAACAAGTATGTAAATTAAATATAGGAATATGCATGTTCAAATTTATGCATTGAGCAAATGATCATTACATCTGCAGTTATAATCTTCATATGCAGTTTATATATAAGGAAATAAAATGATGAATACAAAGCAAAGTAATTTTTATACTTTTACAGATTTGTCCAGATCATCAATGTGGGAGACCACTGGACATGTTGTACGAATGTATTTAGTGATGTAAATAATCATGTATATATATATGTGACAGTATATATGACAGAGTGAATGACATAGGATGGAAGATAATAAGTTCTCTTCTTAGAATTGGAGATAACATTATTAACGTTGGCATTAAGACCTTTGCTCGCCAAGCTTCCGGCACCCATTTATGTGGCTCTTACGCATGTGCAGCACTATTTCTTATATTAAACAGAATAGATCCATCTTTCCTAATTAATGATATTACTAAAATTAAAAAACTGTATTACGATGTCATTAATAAACAAATAATTAATGTGGCTGAGTTGTTAAACTGTTCACAGGATATGAGAATTGTATATATTGAGTCGTTTGAAAAATTGATTTGTTTATGTCAGAGAAAAGTTACTAATGATATTGCAAATTATTCAAAATGTAACAAGTTTTATCACTTAGAATGCATGAATATAAAGAACTTATTAAATGAGTGGATGGGTCCGTGCTGCATATGTGTTGGTGATGCTGAATATATTGAAATTCGATGACTGCGATGAGTCTCTCCCAACTTTGGGAGTAAAGTTTTAAAGATGAACATTAGTTGAAAATAAATTTTGTGAATATCAGTGTTTTATAAATTTCTTACACTTTAACTTTTCTTGGCACGTGCTCTGTCTTTAATTGCAGCACAGTAACCAATAATAATAATAATAATAATAGTTAATTTATAATGCGCCATTTGCATAGCGTCAGAGGCGCCTTGTGTCTTCATTAGCTTCATGTTGGTGTCCTGAAGAGGTGGGTTTTCAGGTGACTTTTGAAGNGACATAGTTTTTAGGCGAACAGGTGTGCCGATGAACATGATTTCAGATTTCTGCGGATTCAATTGAAGAAAGTTGACAAGATGCCAATCATTGATTGCATCTGTGCACTTCCGCAAATTTCTGAGTTTGACAGTAACCAATAAAATTTATGTTCGATGTTGTGCCACGAAGAAATGTCTGGGTTCGGCTGCATTTGTTTTAGGGAAGTCTGGATATTCAGAATCTATTTATAGCTCCTCATATAGATATTGGTAGCCGATGGAAAATATATGGATAATCTGTATGACTTAGAGAATCTGTTATTTATTTATTTGATTAATGTCCGTTGCATAACTTAGATGATTTGGAATCTGGATATTCAGAATCTATTTATAGCTCTTCATATAGGTAGCAGATTGGTAGCCAATGCAAAACATTGATTTTCGTAGTCAATAAGTTTATAAAATTTAAGAATGCACAGAAAATATTAAATTAAAAATATTTAAACATTTAAACTTGCAATTTGTAGAACTATTTTAAATGCTTAAGCAAAGCGATATTTAATTCCTTAAATAGATCAGATATTTAAAGTCTTTATATGATATAAACTTTCACTAATCGCTTTTGTTAATTACAGAACGTTTATTATAATTTATTTATTTAAGCGTTTGCTAAATATTTTTTTAATTCATTATTTACATAATTTATTATTATAATTTGGGGGCGTGGTTTATTGTTGTTTACTGTGGAATGTCCGTATTGATATTAAGGTGCGATTACTCTAGTCGCATAAAAACCGCGATATATCCAAAGATAAAAATAGTTCAAGTAAAGTTTTAACAAAAACAGAGTTTTTTCAATTGTCATAAAAGCTCAACACTCACATCTACGCATCATAAAAATATGAACCATCATCAAAACCTTTAAACGCGATTTAGTGTATAAAAAATAACAAAAGTATTGTGTCAAAAATTTTAAATGTCAAATGCTTTGAACCCATTTTATATATACACACGTTTCTAGATATATATACACTACGTGTTTCTAGATTTATTTTAATTTTACAAATACATTTCACCACTCAACAATGGAATTTCTCTCTTCGACCAATCATGTTTCAGCGTTGATATTAATTATTCATGATTTATTCGTTCAGGTTACAATAAAAAGTCGCGACCTGGCGTAGGTAATACATCTAACACCCGATGTGTGACGAAGGCTCTATTTGAGAAATAGCCGTTAAATGTGCACATACAAACATGAGTGGGACTCTTTTGCTAAAGTATGTCGATTCGAATATGATGAGAAGCGAGAAATTGTGCTTTGTCGTGATGATATGTGAGTTGGATAATTTAGAAATAAGCTTTTTCATGCAACACGGACAAACTGTTTGACTTTCGTTACTACTAAAAACTAGATTTATTTTAAAATTATTAAAATTTAAAAAAAACCTACATACAAATTTCAAGCCTACACTCGACTGAACAAACAAACTTTATTTAACAGTTGCCATACTGCAACCGTCTTTGGGGAGTTCTGTGGCGACTGATGAAGAAAAAATGAAGATCAGTGTTGAAGCCAGTGTCCCGTTAGTTATTTTAAACACATCTATATTTATTGGTATTATTAAAAGCTTTTCGTGTCCTTTTAATCTATATATGCAGTAAAAATGTCAAAGTTGGAAAAATCCGATTGGAATATGAATTTCATTCTTCATGCGGTGAGTTAATATTTCAAATTGCTTAATATGTTTCTCAAGTTCAACCTATTTAATGCCAAGTTTAACTCGAAAGAACACATTACCCAACTAATAATTAACGTATTTTATCATGAAATGACAACTCATTAGCAGCAACTTTTTCTGATCCAACTTGTTGGATCTTCTATTGGGGATAATTGCAGGGTTCTGCATAAGGGTTGCCATCGGCCCGCCCCGATATTCCCCAAAGGCTTCATAAGTTTCAGCAGTTTGCAAGGGCCTAGCATAACTCCTATCCCTGACGTAAGATATGGTGTGCCAACGGAATCCAATGGGAATCCAACACCCCTTTTATTGGGATTTTGGTGGCTGATTTCCTTGGCACCCGACGAAGTTAAGGATGGGTTTCTGTGATGTGCAGCTGAGAAAAGCTTTAGCACATTATAGAGCAGAACCAGAAATTGACAAAGTTTTGCGTCCATTGAAATGGTGGCGGAAATGTTCGCCATCACATGGCCTTGTTGCCAAGCTAGCCTTCAAATACTTAGCTTCTCCAGTTACCATGGGAAGCGTTATTTTCCCTTTCTGGACATATTGTAATAGCAACCGTGCTTCTGTCTCTAGACAACATCAACAGACTCGTTTGCTTCAGCAACCGGCTAAATATTAATGAATAAACCACTAAAAATCATTCCCAAACTACTATTATGAGCATTGTTTCATGAAAAAAATTGATTTTTTGATAAAATGGGAAATTACTTGAAAAATAAGATGGTACAATTTATTACTCGTCTGCAGCCCTAGAAATGTATAAATCGGCTTATCACAAATTTTGTTTGTTGTTATTTGATTAAAGTCCCTTGCATAACTAAGCATTGAAAGATAGAAAAAAATAAACAAAATGGCTAAAAATGTAATTGCTGGCTTATATTTGGCAAGGTTGTCTTCGGCAACTAAGCTGCATCAGTAAGAGGTTTAGTAGTCTAAGTTACAGCGTGTGCTCCTTCCCGCCAATTCTATATCCGCCCCCGATTGGAATGCTTGGTATTGGCTCGTGATTATCATCAACGGATAAAGCAACCTGCAATTGAAATTCCAAATGCGCCGTTCGGCCCGACGAATCTGTTTTTATAATTTACTCACTTCATGTAGCATTGAGAAATAACAATTGAAAACCATTTAAACGCAGAAAATTCAAACGTCGAATACTTTTTACGAGGTTGCAAATGTGAATTCAAATCCTTCCAGGAAGGTCAAGGTTCGATATACTGGCATTTCAAATGTTGAAATGTTTTAACATTGCAAAAACTTTTTCCAATAAATTAAATATTATTCTTATTTGAAATATTTCTTAAAACATAATAAAATTATAAGCCATCAATGATAACAACAACAAAAGCAATAAAGTTTCTTTATTGAAACAATGCATCAATGGTATTTGCTATAAATAAATAGGTAATAACAAATATATATCCATAAATTATCATTGATTATTATTGATTAATAATCAAGGACATTTCAAATACGTGGGTGATCTTAGAATGCTTAAATAACCTTAACTTCCGGAAATTCAATCAATGTGCATGCCCATACATTTATCATTTTAGTTAATAAATCAAGAATTATTAGAACATTTATATTATTATAATTACTTCCATTACGTTTTTAATATTTTTGAATGTAGTGAGTGTACCAAAGGAAAACGCCACATTTACAAGTAAGAGGAAAAATTGATTTTTTCAGTCAATTCAAATAAAAACTATTCCAAATTCAAAGTTACTAATTATTTAAAAATTTAAATAAAATGTTGTTGGTATTAATTATTCAGATTAATTAATTATTACTTAATTATTATTAGTTAACTATTATAATAGTTAGTATCTTTTGTTGCTCATAAAGTTAACCTCCTAAGTTTTTTGTTGTAAAAGCACACTTAGTATACCAACATACCTAGTTAAATACCTGAATACTGAGGCACCCCGGGATACAAAATAAAGAATTCAATAATTTAAATTTCGAGTTAAATTACAAATCATTAAAATAATTAGTTTAGGGCTGCCCTTATTAACGATTAATCTTCCTATTAATCACTAAGAATTTTTATCGATTAATTTATTTTATGACGATTAAATTTTGATTACTTTCTTTTAATACTTACTGAGCAATGCTGATGATATTGGGTTGCACCGGAAATTTTAATTTGTTATCGTTACTGTAAAAAATGGCCAACTCTGAGATCAAAGGTTATAAAACGGTTAGTGGTAAAGTTAGCGTCAATCTCTAAACTAGAGATACAAGCAGTATTGCCCATTGGATTGTCAATCGACCAATATCTATCGCTAATGATTCTGGTCGTCAACAGGTGAAGAACGCATTGGGTTCAGAATATGAATACAAGTTGCCCACCAGAAAAAAACATAGACAGCATTATTGGTAGAATGTTTCAAGAGAAAAGCCTTGAACTGAAAATGAATGTCAGAGCCAGTGAAATTGCAATTACGGGTGAATTTTATATAAATAATCGAAAGAGGATGTGAGAGTTTATTCGTTGTGCAGTTGAACAGAATTGTAACTAGCAGACTGATGCAGATGAACAAAGTGGGGAGGATAACAGTCAAAGTGCAGAGCCAGAGTCACCGCAAAGAAATCACGACTGATGCTGACTTGTAATGATTTAGAATCTGAGTCTGAAGAAGATATGACTGGGTGCCATTGTTGTCAGCGAATTGCAGAAGTCCCAAGAAGACCCAAAAATTCCGGAATCACAAGATTCTCCACTTTGGTGGAAAGTTAACGCCTGTTGTTTTCTGAAATTGGAATCTTTTGTTCGTACGATATATTAAGCATATCAGCCACATCTGTAATAATGCATGCACCTTTAACACCTGGCAGTGTGAAGAACTTAGTCTTCTTAAAAGACTGGTCGAAATCTATGGAGTGATTGAATGAACTGAACAACAACATTAATTTTAGTTTTTCTTGGCTTAATAATAAAAAAAGATAAAATCAAACTATTTAATCAGTGGATTAGATTCGATTGTAATTTCTTTTATCAGTTTAATTGTTTTTTAACTATTAATTATCATTAATTACTATTAATTACTCGCTAATTATTGTACGATTAATAGTTCAAGAAATCATTAATCGTTAACAGTCCCAAATTAATTATAATTCAGTAGAAGAACGACCAAACAGAATTAAACTAATATCGCAGATTACACCAGTTGCGATGATGTACCAACACCAGAAGGCAGTGGTGTTTATCCGATCAACTTGAGAGGTGTATTGAAACCCGTCTTTTGTGAGACACAACACAATTCAAAATATTTGGTGGGTCGTTTTTCGATTTGTTCTAATTGTAATCATAAATAAATTTATGTTGCGACTCATTAAATAGAACGAGATTCTAAAAATCGCTCGCTAAAACGATGCAGGTATGGAACTTCTAAAAGTCACTTCGAAGCGAAAGATTTGATTCATAAGCCTTAACAAACGCCCAAATAAAGGGGAATCGGAAGGATCACCCTTTCTGCTCTAATGGAGCGGAGAAGTTCCTAACAAAATAGTAGCAATGTAAACACAGTATGATTTTATAGATTGTAATAATCGATATCTTTACAAGTTACAACTAAGTGATGGATTGAAACTCTTGCGAATGGACTAGGATTTGAACTTTTAATGGAGCCGTACCAACGACTGAAAAAACCTTGACCAGTCGACTAGGAGGAAATTTTATTAACTAGGATGAAATTCATTACATTACAGGAAATACCGATGCCCGATGTATTTAAATATTTGCATAATTACAACAACACAAAAAACTGGTCTGTTAGTAAATGAGTTAAATCAGTAGGAAAACACAATTGAGCATTGTCGTTATGTTTAAACATAAATGCTGGAAAAAGTTTAATTTATTAAAACACCCTCATTGTCAAGGTCATCCAAAGAAGATTAAACGGGCACGAAAACTTTTATCGTAATTGGACTGATTATGAAGAAGGATTTGGAAAACTGACTGAGGAATTCTGGATCGGTAACATTTTATTAATACACTATTACTATTCAAGTGTTGCTTTATTTATCAATGGGTGGAGAACATCTCCTCAGGAAACAAAGCCTTGTACGCAATCACCTCGGGAACTCCATACAAGTTATTAATAGAATTGGAAGCATTTGACTCCACCAGGGCTTTTGCCCGATATGATTCCTTCTCCATCGGTGG
>MPNW01000186.1:42298-81219 GCA_011800805.1 Hirudo medicinalis | reverse complement strand
TCACCTCGGGAACTCCATACAAGTTATTAATAGAATTGGAAGCATTTGACTCCACCAGGGCTTTTGCCCGATATGATTCCTTCTCCATCGGTGGTCCTGAAACAAAGTACAAATTAAATATTTCCGGGTATTCGGGCACTGCAGGTAACTTTTCAGATATAGTTTAGATATGTATCTAAAAAATTTTAAATTCAAAATTGCATCCCAGGAGATTCGCTTTCTGGACATAATGGCCAAAAATTTTCAACATTCGATCAGGACAACGACATCTACAGTGGCAACTGCGCAGAAATATATAAAGGAGCTTGGTGGCATTCGAATTGCCATGATTCCAATTTAAATGGTTTATATTATGAAGGAGGGCAAAATCCATATGCAGAAGGAGTTAATTGGAGACATTTTAAAGGGTACCATGGTTCCATGAAAACTGTTGTCATGAAAATCTTCAGAAGTGCCCATAAGTGATATTCGGAGACCAGTTCTAAACATCAACTTCCAGCAATTGCGTGATTGACGTTTCAAAATGCTTAATAAAATGTATGTTTACTTATTAAAGTTGAAGGTCTTGTGGTTTGTGCCAATTAAATTGCAACAAATTATCCGAATTTATATAAAGGTTTTATTCAGTAATTCTTGTCACAAAACAATTGAACTACTATAATAAAAAAAACACACCATATAATTAGGCTAATCAAAAATATTTAATAGCTTTATGTGTCACAGTTATTTTTTAAATTTTATTAAATTTCATTATAAAAATTGGACTGTCGAGAAATGGACTTTGAACCCAGTTGCACCTTGATAGTGCGAGACTTGTCAGATGGAGCAAGAAGCGATGAAATCAGGGATGTTTTCAAGGAATATGGAAATGTGAAAGATTTTTACATTCCATTGGATTACTACACCAGAAGGCAAAGTGGATACGCTTACGTTCAATTCGAAGATCCGAGAGACGCAAAGGATACACTCACTGACCTTGACTATAACAAGTACATGGATCGTGAGATGGGAATTGAGAAACGCAGAAATGAACTCAAGGCAACGAGGCAGTCGCGACAGACGCCGCCACGAATCACCGACCGTCGCAGTCGACGGTACTTTGATAATGATGACTATGACTATAGAAGGCGGGCCAGAAGTAGATCAAGAGACCATAGGAAGAGATCAAGATCATCATAAGGTCAGAATCTTCGAACAAAAGAGGATACGAGATTCCTGATTTATCTAAACGACCTTCCAGGAGGGACAGATCCAGATCCGAAGCAAAAGGAGGAGGCAAGAGCATGGCGGCGTCTGTCTCGAGTGCCTCGTTGCCTTGAGTTCATTTCTGCGTTTCTGTGATGTCTTCCTATCTCCACTAGCGATATCAATTCTCATCATTGACTCGTCAAAATCTCAGGTAAAAGTCGATTCTCCAATCGTTGATGATGAGGTTGTGCAAAAGAGTCCCGGTCTCAACAAATCGGAGGAACGAAGAAGAACAAGGTCAAGATCACATAAATATAGGTCAAGATCGGGATCCGTCCAGGTCAAGGTCAAGACCGCATGGTTCTAGATCAAAGTCAAGGCGCGAAGCAGTTCATACTCGAAAATATGAATTGTTACCTCGATTAAAACAATTTTAATTTTAGAGGCCAATAAGGATCAACGATAAACGATTTTTCTAATGAAAATATCTAAATATTCCCACAACTCTTCAAGAGAGTGGCGATACAACCAAGTAGCCATACTTCCAAACAAAGTTTGTCTTAATTGACAGTTTGCGAGTTGAATTACTCGCGGTGAAACATTTCTCGATACACATGCATAAGAGGATCAATCGCGTCCTCCTTATAAGTGAAATGCTAATGATTTCCTCTTGACTGTCGCAGAAAGACATTTTTTGTGTGCAATTTTATTGAAACAAGCATCGAAATAACAAAGTAACACAGTAATCCAAATAAAATAACTCAAGGGTCAGCCTTAAGGAAACTTTACATTTATTGTAAATCATGCAGTCAAAGCAATAGTTATCCCAAACAGTTTTATTTGCTCAATCCACATCAGAAATATCTAATTGATGCTGATAATTTTGATTGACTTATTAACTTTAATAATTATTTATTATTAATAATTTTAAATGGCTTACAAGTAATAAAAAATGAAAACTGCTTTAAACTTGTTTTTTTAATGTTAAGGTGATTCTTTTAACCAGCATAGTGGTTCAAAATTCTCAACATTTGACATGTAAAAGCCGAAATTGTCATTAAAATTAAGGTATGGGTAATCCATGCCACGAATGGAACTTAATGCATGCGTTTCTCACTTACCTCTAAGTAGATTAAGGCAGCAAACAGTACCATGCACTGTTCTGGGTTATATCATCAAAATAACAAACACCTCATGACGTTATTATCGAAATTTGTGCTTCAGGACTTCATGATAAATTGAAGTTTAAACTTCCCATCCCTAACCAATTCAACAACACGCCATGTCAAAACGAACCCAATGTACCGAAAATTCTCACATTGTCCATCTATTTATGTTTCCTTCGGTTCACCAAGCAATCATTCGTCACTATGAATGAAATCACGCCTGACTTTGTACGACGAGTTTGCACACAACCGATCCAGAAGGTGTCACCGCAATGTTACAAATAACTCCTTAGGAATCCAAGTAATCTGTCGACAACGCCACTCCAAACATTCCAATCACAATCAATTCCAGTCTGACACCAAGTACCTATATCTTCACTTTCAAACTGCATTTCATGACCAAAACAAATTGGTGATTTGTGATGCAACCTATTGCAATTCAGGTCTTACAAGTCACAAATTTCCAACATGCTGCTTAATAAAAGACACCTAATTGTAAACATATCCAGGTTGGAATGCAAAAATAGAACAAGCACACAAAACACCTTTTAAGAAACTTTTGTGCAATCCTGCCCCTGATGTGTAGAGGGCATTTCAATCGAGTGCAACAAAACTTTACAGGAGCACATTCAGAGTTCAGCAAATCCCAATGCTGGTGCAGACACAAAAATAGTCCAAAAATTCAAAAAGGCGGACGAATTGACTTAGCTATGACAATCATTTTCCGATATCCATCCCAATAGACATCCTGACAAAATCTAGGTTGAGTGCTCTGATATTAAATGCAAAATTAAATCAAATAGCAGTCAGCAACGTCTGCACCATGACTTAGAATTCAAATGCTTTGATGTGTATCACAATGTACAGACCATCAAACTAGGGTTTGTGACTGTGCAGGTAAACAATTTGCAACGACTAACATACAAAGAGAAAGGAGAGTGAAGCAATCTAGCCATGACAGCTTAATAAACAACTCCAGACCCAACATTGCAATAAAAATGACATTCAAATGCTACATCATAATCATTGTAAAGCAGCAAAAGGACAAGTATCAAAATATAAATGAGAAGCATCACAAATTTGATTCCTCCAACTTCATTCACACATCAAGTTCATGTACAGTCGACTAGAATATTCAACCGTGGTAGCCATAGTCTGCCTTGTTGTGCATGACCAGTCTGTTGTCAGCAAAGTAGAAGCTGTCAGAACGGGTCTCGTAAGGACAATTGATCATCTCCTTCACTATTTAAAAATTGGTACTTTCATTTGCAATCAATTGACAGATTAAAAAAAGCAGAACTTGTACTAACAGATGTCGTCAGAAAGCTGTGGCAGCTCATAAATGTGTTCCATGGTGTTTTTACTGTTGGGAATAACAAATCCAAATTCAAAATCAAAGCACTTGAGTAGGCAATCCCTGAAATAATGCTTCTCAATCATTCTGAACTTCTGCACAGGTTTGTCTCCAATGGTGAATTCCACACTGCAATAAATATGGCTGATGTCAGAAAATTTCTTAGCATGAGGATTCAAAATTAAGACTCACATGGCTCCAACTGTTTTCAACTTGAGGAATTCAGGCGTGAATTGGTACCTCACAAACCTACCAGCATTTGGATCTGCACCATCTCCATCACAGTCCACTAAGCATATTAAAATATAAGAGCAATCTTATAAAAATTAAATATGGAACAAATTTATAATAACATTCTCAAACTCTAAAACTAATGTCAAATTAAAAACCTCAACTAACACTGAGAGGTATCTGGTTTAGCAACTTCAAATAAAGTGACTCCATTGTCCATGTCCCTCAGCTTGAAATGCACGAACTCTATGTCATAGACGTTCGCTTCTAATGGGCACAAGTATCCTTTTAGAAGAGTAATTTTTATTAATTAATAAACGAGTAAGTCGGTCACGTTAACGGCAAACTGAGGCTTAAATAGCTTTTACTGATTTTCGTGCATTACCTGTTGTGGCTCTGTTCAATCTAAGCACATCGTCTGGAGTAATGAAATCTTTTTTTAATAAATCCTCTTCCGCCAAAGGTTGATCCGTTCGCTCGGGTTTACACTTAGACTGCGGAAGCGGCATAGCGACCGTTTTACTGGGTTCCTTTGCTGGAGTATTCATAATAAAAGAGAATGTCTACAATTATGCAAACAAATAATGGTAACAAAAGCAATAAATACGAGACGACCCGACGAACAAACGAAAGAAACAGCTAACAAAGCCAACTATGAGACCAAATATCTTAGCGACAGTAAATCAATTCTAAGGAAGCACGGAGGCACTGCAGTAAACCTCTACAAAATAAAACCTATCGCAATTAAAAAAAACGGAAAGATCACAACAAAAATTCTAAAACAAAATAGGCATTAAAAGAAGCGTTTATTTTATAATCTCGGCTTATTTTTTAAAGACGAGACAAACATTTCAATTAAAATTTTTATATCATGTATTGCTTTTATTTTAATTGCTAGCGATTGACTTCGACGCCAATGTGGACTCACAGGTGTTTAGTTTTGAACTTAGCGATGTCGTCGCTCGGAGCCTTGAGGAATGGTATTAATGTATTATCTTTGATATTTGACATAATTACCACCACTTCTAAATACCATCTTGGTGGCAGTATCGCAGAAGCATGCAGTCAATGGAAATCTCATGCATCCTCCATTTCCAGATAACTTGAATTTGGCCATGTTTGGTATGTCAGAAATTTACATAAACTTTTGCTGAAACGCATAGAGTTTAAACAGCAGAGAGGGTAACCTACCCTTCTCAGTTTGCCTCTTAATATTTGTCTAAATCCGTATAATTCATAAATAATAATTCGCAAATAAATTATTGGTAAAAATAAAGCTTCAGTAAATTGGGAAAGCTTTTGACATTAATATTTATCACATAATATAAGTATTTATAACTAAATTACAAGTGTCTTTGCTTGTCTTTAGTGGGAAATTAGTCGTTTGTTGCTAATCCACCAGTACTACACTTTACTGCTGTAATATTTTTTTAATTTGCTCAAAATTTAACTTAATTTCAGGAATGGGGTGCTTTTGGGGTGCAGAAAAAATGTTTTGGCAAAAGAAAGGTGTTTATTCCACTCAAGTATGTCATAGAAATATTTGACGTAAATATTTTAGGATTTTCAACTTTTATAAAGTTATAAATGTTGGGTTATTTCTTGTGAAGATTATTTTAAGAATTTTCTTAATTAAAATGTTTCCAATGCTTTATGATGTGCAAGATTAATATTTAAATAATTCTCTAAGCTGCAATTTGAATTACAAAAAGTAAATATGTCTTCACAAATAATTAAGTGAAATTTTGCATCATGATGAATTGCTGTCCAAAAATGCTTGCTATTCAACCAGGTAGGATATTCTGGAGGAAGCAGCACAAATCCTAGCTATAAAGAAGTTTGTTCTGGCAGCACAGGTCATGCTGAGGTGGTTAGGGTTGTCTTTGATCCTAAGAAGATTTCCTTCTCTGACCTTTTGATTATTTTTTGGGAGAACCACAACCCTACACAGGGCAACAGACAAGGTTATGACATAGGGTCACAATATCGCTCTGCAATCTATTGTTATAGTGATGAACAAAGGAGATTTGCAGAATTATCCAGAGATGCATATCAAGCCAAGCTGGATGAAACCGGTCCTTATGGAAAGATCACAACAGAAATTGCCATGGCTGGTGAATTTTTTTATGCCGAAGATTACCATCAACAATATCTCCACAAGAATCCAGACGGATACTGCGGCCTGGGTGGTACAGGAGTGACCTGCCCCCAAGGATTTAAAAAGTTGGAATGAGAAACCTAATTTATTCATCAAGTAATAGCAACTTACATTTTGAGAAGCATTGAACTACTTTCCATCAAATAATCAACAGTTTCTAATCAACTTTCCTGACTTACCTCCACACCTCTCCTCATTCTTTTCAGTAAAATGAGATTTCACATTTTGTTTGTTCATTATAAATTATGAAATTCAAGAGCAGAGCAAATACACAGCCATTTATGGAAATTCAAGCAAGCAACTTCTGGTGTGCAAATCAGTGGCAAGGCATGGGTAAGAGGCAAACATTTCCTTGTTATAATAAAACTTAATGCCCCTCGAGATTGCTATTTTATGCCTCATGGAAAACAGAAATGGTGTCTTGATTTTTGAGTTAGTTAGAACCTCTGAAGTAATGTTAGGTTTAACAATGCCAAACCAGGTCTATTGTCACCATTTAAAAGTGAAATCAAGTCAGTAATGCTTGTCAGTGTCAATGAAGATTCATTGCTGACTGGTATCACTGATCTAGGAGCATGAATTGCTTTCTTGATTGAAAAGAAATCAGGTGCATAAACACTTTTAATAAAAGTCATCAGCTTCTAAAATCTTAGTTGTTAATCTTTTTAAGCATAAGTGAAACAAAATAGCTTGATTAGGGTTGGATAATCACTGAAAAGGGACATAATCAGACCAGGGTTGGACATGATCAACTAACTTCACCATTTGTCTTCCAAAACATCTCCAAACATAAACATAGTTTGAATGCTTAGTTGCCAAAACATGATGTCAGGAAAGAATGAATGAGTGCAGCATGTCAACAGCCATTATGTCAATGAGTAAGGATCACGACAGGATGTTGATTCAATGAAAATTATGAATATGTTAATATAATGGTGTTAAGTAGTCATGCTAAAGATTTGAAATCCATGTAGCAATGTTCTCACTGAGTTTCACTTAAGAAAGTCTCCCAATTCTTTATTATCTGCAGATAAGATTTCATGTTATTAGCATTATTGACAAGTCAATCATCCAAAAGTACTTAAACTGAAGATTGAAAACTAAATATCATTCCAAAATGTGGTGCATGGCAAAACAACCTTCTTTTGGAAGGAAAGTGTAGATTCAAGGAAGGATAGTAAGGCCTCTTTGAAATCCTTCACCAGGAGGTTGTCAAATCTCTTCATTTCATCCTTGATGTTGTGACTGATTTTTTCAAAATCCTCTTGACTTCTCTCAACGTGCTGCTCCCACTAACAAATTCAGAAAAATTCAATTTATTGGTGATAACTAATGTTAATAAACTACTAATTATTCTGAAGATGAGTCCTTGGCATATTAACATTTTGGGTGCTTTATGTATTTGAATCAAGTTTGAAGATGCTGCAACCACCCAACCATTTATATAGTGCCCTACCCGTGGAAGCTCCCTGGCGGTGCAGGCTGGGTTGCCAAAGCAGTACGTTATAGCTTTTGCTATTATCACCTCTTGCAGGAGCTTAACCAACCGGGCTAACCTGCACATTGTCAGAGATATCAACACAAAAATAATAATCGATGGAAGAAATCAAAGCTTCAAACCTCAGCAATGTCTCTGTTTGCTTCAGCAATTTTGTCTGTTTTGTAAGCCAATTCCATCCTAATTTTGGCCTCTCTCTTTTTAGCAAGAGTCACTTCATTGTCCTTCCAGATCTTGTGTAATTTCACCCTCATCATCATTGTTTCCTACATGTTCATCATTAGAAACTTGTGAGATTTCACACTCAAGTTACTTTTTTAAGAATTTAAGACAAAATTTCTAATATCTCAAGTTGAGTGCACTGTACAAATTAATAATAATGTTCATTTACATAGAGCCATAAGCATGAGCATCAGGGATACTTAATTAAAAGTTGAATTGTAAAAGAAAGTAAGAAGCTTAGAAACCTTTGCAGAGAGAATTGATCCGAGGCATTCCTTAATGAACTCCAAGAGGGTGATGCACCCTTCTTCCAGATGTTCACTGTGGCAGCAACTGACTCCTTCCCAAACCTCAGACAGCTGAGTCAGGACTTTGCAAAGACTTCCCTCTTCCTCAACAGGAGACATGCAAGCAAGACTCTTTGATGTTACAACAAGGTTTTGAGAGAACTCTGGGTTGAGATAGTAATAATAAAAATTATATTTGATGTCACAAATCTATTTTAGTATTTAGTAATTAGGATTTGGCTTAATAAAGCCCGCTTGTTCACCTTTCTTATGAAATATGAGACTTTCAAGACACCAGCACATTGACTGGAGACATTCCTCCATAATGTTCAGATGTGCTTCTTTCTTCTCAAACCACTATTACAAATGGAAATACTTCTTTTAAAAGTGATTTCATGAGTTTACTTCTAATGAATAAACTTCTGCAATCTGCAAAAGCAAATACTGCACATGGATGATCTCTTTAGTTAGAGTTATTTAGTTGGAGCGGATTCGAGAATGTATTAATATTGAAAAATCATACAAATTTACATATAACTTTCTTTACATAATTCAAATCATTCATTAACCTTATCACTCTCTTCCATTTTATAGGTGACCTTGTTAAAACTGTCCTCCATTCTTTGGAAAAACTTCAAGAAACCAGCCCCACTCATAATCCCCTTGGTGGGTGGTCGGATCGGAGAACCATCTGCTTCCAGGAAATCCACAAAGTTTGGATCATTTCGCAAGTGAGGGTGATTGGCAATTCGCCTCAAAAATCTGCAAAAGAATTAGAAACTGTTAAACCTGGAATTTACAGAGAAACAAATGTTTCATCAGAGAAACTTCTGCAAATGAAATAGTGATAATAAATTTAAATTTTTTATTTATAATTGGGTACAATATTTAATTTAGACTATGCCAGTAATTGTCACAAATAACAAATAAATAAAAGCTAAACAAACAATTGTGATTAAGAATGTTTAAAAATGTGAATTGTTTCCACTTAATAACCTAATACTTAAAAGAGAAGCTAGTATTTCATTCCAAAAACTCCAATTTTAACTCAAAATTAAACAGTCACCTCTCGAGAAGTTTTCTCCTTCTCTCTACGAAGTCTGAAGAACTTGCATCGTCTTTTGTGACCTTCACCTTGGCCATGGCTAAAAGAAAAATAAATTAGATTTAATCCATAAGCAATGGATAAAATAAATAAATTTAATAACAATGCAACTTACAAAGAATGTTTTTCTCAGGGGGGAGTGGAACAAATCTGCCCTCTTGAGAGTGCTTCTCGAGCAGTCTTTCGTAGAGAGCGTAAAAATCACTGAACCTTCTGTGAACCTCCATTTCTCTGGCTGTGAAGGTAGGCATGGAAGTCTAGAAATGAATCCATGATTTTACAGGTTCTACAGGAGATTCATCTGAAATGAAAAACCAACCTTTGTGGTGACTTTGTAGGTTATATAAGCAGACATATTCTCCCCCATCTTCCTGGGGTCGCTCACGCACACATGTATCTTATCATCACTTCTCTCATCAAGAGGAGCCTGATCAAATGAAAGTGAATGTCAAATGATTTTTATGTGCTTAAGGTGCATCTCAGAGTCAATGATGCACTGAACAATGAAGAATTTTGATGATTTACATTATCAACGTTGAATTTAAAACATTTAAATTTATTTAATAATTTGCAGGAATTCAGACTACAACAATTATTAAGTTATCTTATTGTCATTATAACGCTTTTTTCAATAAATCCCTTCAAATCCCAATTACTCTCACTTCATTAAAAAAAAATTACAATTCTATCCCAATGATGTATAAGAAGCTAAAAGACCATTTATTCAGTGAATCACAACTGTACTCCTTAATTTATTGAATACATAGCACTGCACCAAGTGGAAATGCATTTTCATTTTGAATCTCCAATTTCAATCTTAACTAAGGAAATATTCCACCAACCAAGTTACCCAACTTTTGATAACATTCAACTATTCACAAAGTAAACATTTTAACTGCTTTTCCACTTTTTTTTGTTCTGCATGTGATGTTTCATGCTTCTTTAGCATATTCAAGTATTTGGAAATGTTTGGATTCTAAAGTCTTTATCATGTAAGAGTTATATTTTTTGTATATTCTTGTCACTAAACACAGTATACAAAATTAAGAAAATAAAATATTCTCTCAATGCTGCAAAATTGAACAAAATAAGAAAAAGTGAGTAATGTTTCTCAGCATAGGTGAAAGTTTATAAAACTCAGAAAAAAACTCACATTGTGATATTCTCATTAGCAAATCTAGATTTATGTAACTGATTTATTTGTAATGTAATGTATTTATGTAATTAAAAACCAAGTATGTAAAACAAAAGATACAATTCTGGATTATCAGATTTGCTTAATCAAATGATTTAATACTTTAATGGCTAATAGAGTATTGGGAATGATCAGGAGAGGCATAATAAGTAGAGAGAAGGATGTTATCTGGAGACCTCATCTTTAATATTGTGAGCCTGCATGGAATCCATATCTCAAAAAGGATATTTAAGCTCTAGAAAAGGTGCAGAGAAGAGCTACAAAAATGATAAGAGGATTTAGAGATCTGAGACCTCTTAGAAACAAATACAAAATAATCTCTGGCAAAGTAGATATGGATTCAGGAAAGTTCTTTGAGTCAGCTAGAGAAGCAAGAACAAGGTTATATCAATACAAGCTGTTTAATAGACCAGCAGGAAGCTTTGGTAGTAGATCCTTTAGTGCTAGGATTGTTGACAGCTGGAACAAGCTTAAAACCAAACATTGGGGGCCAGAATGGTGGAAGAATTTAAGATTGCCTTAGAGTCTGAAGGCTATTAGATATGAAGTTAAGGAGAAGTGATTCCTCCAAACAGGAGACAATTCTGGACCACTATAAGGACCACTATAATCTATTAAGTTAAGTGTTGAAATGTTATTGTGAAATAATTAATGTAACTATCACTTTTTGACCACTTGCAAAAGAAGTTGGTGACTTATATAAAGTCAAGAACTAGTTTTTAAACTCATCTTTCGAAAGGATTCGACCAATATGATGCAACTCTGCTCGGTGTTAGCACAAGATGATTGAGTCAAGTGGCAGTTGCAATGCATCAATATAAATAAAAATAACCTCAACATGAAAATCTAGGGAAGTGACAGGAGATGCATGATCGACTTGTTTGAATCCTGAAGGTGGCTTATAGTGGACCTGATCCTCAACAAAGTTCTCTTCCCTTGATACATCTGGCTCCTTTTTATCCTAATAATGTTAAAGTTAAAGATGTATGAACAATTTGTGTTTTCTCAAGAAATAATTCAATATTCAAATAATACTTAGAAATATCGATTTTGAAATTATTTGCTCTGTGATGATTTTATTAAATAATAATATCCCCACTGGTGGAATTTAAACACCAATACAAACAAAAATTAGATCTATTTGGCAACTTAAGTTGATCAATTGATCCAACAGACATTAATTAATCTCACCTGAGCCAAGTTATTTAAACATGGAGATTTAGTTGGTAAAAATAAATCATCATTTGAATCTTCTTCATTTACAAACGTATCATTAAAATCCAAAGGAGGCGGTTCTAAACTAGCCATCTCTCAACATGACGAAAAGCGGACCTAACTTTATCGACTATACCCATCATTAAGTTTCGAATGATCCGCAATTTAATTTTTAATTTTGATAAATTAATATTTTACTAAATAATATAAATATGTTTTAAACACTAACAAAATTCAATTAAAATAAACTACATCGTTAACTCCATTTTCAGTTATAAGAATAAATTCTTAATATACTTACCTGCATGATACCTTTTGAGAGTTATGTTACTAATCTACCTTTGTAATATTTTCAAAATTAAACCTTATTTTTAAAGTAACTGAGCTTTAAATTCGCTTTAAATCGGAGGAATATTTCTCTATGACTTGCAACTTTACCGAGATTCGAATTGCTACGTTGTGATTCACAAAAGTTCCCTAACGTTCCTAATGATATTCTATATAGAATGATTCGTTGAACGTTAGCATTAGATAGCTTATAGTTTAAAGCTCATAACTGGAAACCATTACCAGCTTTTTTTTATTTAACACGCTTCTGCTCAAGATTTACTCTTCCTGAGCGCTGACTCGGGAAGTCATTGCAGAAGAACCGGGAACAACATTGCAATTGATATGGTAAACCTGCTTTGCCCACATGTTGTGCAGCGGACGTATAATACACACACACACACATAATCAAGTCGACAATCAAGTCGAGTTTTAATTTTATTTCAACTTAAGCCTAAACTTAAGATAGCTTAGTCCAGGGAATAATCCTGTTAACTTGTTGGTTTCTGGTTAATGTTTGCAATTTGAGGATATTATGACACAAGGATAAATAGATACCAGCAAGTCATACAAAATCGTCCTTTGTAAAATTTACTACGATAATTACCGAGAGCAATGAAAATTCAGTTGTGAATTATTGATTAAATAAACAAGTTTTGGGTTAGATTCATAGACGAAGAATTTTAGAGGACAGTGTCGTTAGTAGTGACATCATCATTAATTTAAATGCCTATCTTAGTTCATCTTCCCAATGTGCAATAAAAAAAGAAAGATCCCGTTATCAACAAACAATTACATCAGCTTCAGCTTCGTGTTTGCTGGTTTCGCTTTTGATGTTCAGATGTTTTGCTCTTCTCGATCCCGTGATGTGGTTTTGTTTTCTACTTGACATCAGTCTAATAGTTTTTTTGCTCTGCTTGATTTTATAGAATGTCTTATTACTCTTACCATGTCCATCAACAACTTCTCAAAGATTGATTAGCTACGGTTATTCTATTGAATTTAATTTCTGCTTTATAACAATCTTATTTTCTCCTTCGAGAAATTTCTTGGAACTACACAATTATTTATCCAACTTGAAGAAATAAGAATGTTTCGATGCTTACGGTGTTATGTTTGGCGTTGAAGTAGGAAGAGTCGAATTACATAGAAACAAATTCTTTCCTTCGAGATATTTGAAATAAGCATCAGTTTTTGACATAAACATGGCAGCCAATCACATTCATCGACGCAGTTGACGCATCGTTCTCAAAACTGTTCACCAATAAAGATATTTACTAACATCAAAGCATTAAGCTCCAATTTTAGCAGAAGCCACATTCGCTCGACAACGGTTAGTTTTGAACGCATTTCTGACATAAGATGATCAAATTACTCACAATTCCGTGACCTCTCAAGTATCTAAGACTCACCTCCAGCGTGCCTACTACCCCTGATTATGCCACTCGTTTTTTATGTTTTTGACCTTCCTGGTCCTGGAGTACCTCGATCGGAATAGTGACCTGAGACCAATGCATTTTAAACGTATCAAAGCGGATATTACGAAATATTTTATACACGACCAAGTAGAATTCCCTAAATGATCAATTAAGCCATAGCAAAAGTACAAGAGCCTCAATCTAAACATTCTAGAACAATTTTTAAAGACTCTTTGAACCGATCAAGCGAAATCCGCGTCCTTTGAATTAATACCGTCGAACCAGGAAGGAGCACGGTGTGCGAGTATAAATATTTTAGAGACACATTTCAGTAATTTCGAAAAGCGATGGAAACAAAATATTCAACTCGGACAAATTCTAAATTCTAAAATGCATTAACAACAAGTGGCAATCTAGATCAAGTTTTAAATACTGTACACTTGTCCCGTGGAAGCGGTCGTTGCATGTGAACGGTCGCAAGTATGTCGCTTGTATGAAGAGATCGCAAGAAGACAGTGGAGACAAGATCAATGAATGGATTCGAAACAGTTTCTGTATGCAAAAGACATCGACAAACACAACAAAAAGTGCAGAACCACATCCCACACAAATTAAATTTATGAGTATTCATCTGTTGAGGATAAAATCGAAGTGATGAAAAATGAGAGTCAATTAATAGACTTATATCACAAAACCGATCAGGTAGATGGCAAATGTACAAAATAAATGATACGAGTTGAATCAAATAACTTAAACACAGAATTCAAGTTCATGCAAGATAAACTCGAGAGTGACTCAAGAACATGGAATTACACAACTGAAGTGCATAGCACCATCTTCACTCTATCAGTTAGAAACCATCTGAGCACGAGAGATGATGTCGTCGATCGACTGTGAGGGTCGGTCATCAAGAAGTGCTTTTCTTCTTCGAACCTGCAGAGGGGAAGGCCGGAGAACGACGAGGATCGTTTCCGTTCTCTTTGACGATGTCGGACTTCGATTTTTTGGTGCAAGGGTCGGATGGAGATCTATGCAATGGAATGAGTGCAACGACATCGACGTTCTCTCCGGACGAACTCGTCACGACCTCTTGCATCTTCGAGGTCGTCATCTTCGAACTCTCGGCAGAAGTTGCCGCTCCGACGACATCGACAGTTCCGCTTCGGTTCGGTTTCGCATCGGTTCTGCCTCTGAGCGGGATGTCCGAGGTGTTTAAGGACTTCTGACTCACAATTTCACTCGACCTCTGCAGCGAACCCATCTTTCGAGAACATTCCGACTTTGCCGGGCTGTTGGAATTTTTGTTGGAGGCTGAAAGAGAAATGTTGCCAGGAGTCACTTTTTCATTTTTCTGAGAGCCATTTGAACTTGGAGAAATTCTTTTTTCAAAGGCCTTGGAGATGTCATTGTTGCTGTTCAAGCCTAACAACATTGCCTCCTTGGCCTGAATGGCTGATGGCCTCATGGAAATCTTTTTATTGCTGTCACTGGACGACGACAATGAAGATGAAGATATCAATGACGGAGGCAGCGTCGCATTGGAACGGGCGCCGTTCTCAGATTTTGACTGGATCGGATCGATGACCTTGTCCGAACTGGAAGTTACATCGATGGTACTGAGGGGCGCATGGCAGGATAGTTTTTTATTGATGCCACTGCTACCTGTCGCACACAAGTCTGATTTCATGCTCGAGCTTTGTGTTATTTTTGAATTGGAGGAGGATCCTTTGGTATCCTCACTCTTTGTCACTTCACCATGATTGTTCCTATTCTTGTTTGTGATTGGATGACTACCTGGTGGGATGACCTTAGAAGTTGTTTGAACATCTGAGAGCACAACTTCCTCTGGAAGTTTGCTTTCTAGCCCCAGCAGAAAGGGAAGATTCATCCCAATGAGGTTTGAGTCCTTAAGACCCAAGGATATGTGGCTCTTGGTGGCTTTCTCCTTGTCAGCAGTCAGCTTCTTGTTGCAGGAAACAGAAGAGGCCTTGGCTTTATCAAGAGATATGGAAAAACTTCCTGAGAACAAGTCTTTGGTTGCTCCCTTTGACTTTACCTCCACAGGTTTCTTCACTTCTTCCTTGTCAGGAAGTGATATCTTCTTCTGGAGACCATCCTTCCCAACGAAATTGAGAATGTGAGCTGAATCTGCAGACGATGACTTCTGTGCTATGAAGCCTTTAGCTTCAATTTTTGCACTTTTTGGATCCTTTTTGGCTCCTTGTTTTGAATGCTCAGAAATGAAAACAGAATCTTGCATTTCATCTTCAACCGAGAGAATGATGTCCTTGCCCTCCTCCTGGGGTTTGTAAGCGGTATTCCAATCTGGCAACTTGAGGCTGTTGATGTCGTTGGAGGACTTGGAGGAGGGGATGGAGGCGATGATGCTCTCCCATAGAACAAAATCATCACCCTTCGGAATCCCACTGAAAAGAGTTCTGAATTCGGGTAATTGAGGTACGTAGGTTTTCTTAGAATTTGAAAGCCAGGGGTGACTTAGGATTTCTGACAAGGAAGGTCTATCCTCAGGATTCAAGGACAAACATTTACGAATGAGGTTCTTGACTTCTGCATAAAAATTTGAAAAACATTAAAAGTCATTGCAATTGGTTCAATTTATTTGATGACGCAAATCAATTTTTCACTCATTTCTGCTAACCACTCGAGAGGGGAATGTTAAATTCAACTTTTGCTTCAACAATCTGCTCATCATGTTCATAAGGGATGTCTCCACAAACAAGATCGAAGAGGAGAATGCCCAGCGACCAGACAGTGGCAGGTAGTCCGTGGTACTTACTATTTTTTATCCACTCGGGAGGGCTGTATACCCGGGTTCCTGAAATGTCAACATTCAAACATTTGAAGAATCTGAGGCATGCATGAATAAATAAAATCATCTTAGATGCCAATTAATGTTAACAACATGCAAAAAATGCGAGCAATTTAGGAGTGCTCAGCCACTCCCAAAGACTGCCAAGCCACATCTTATCTGCATTAGACCAAAAGCTATTAGCTACCATCAGAATGATGGGAAATGTTTGTATAATCACGTCATTGGTTGGCTGCATATAACAATCATGATGTACCAATCGCTGCATTCCAAATGGTAAAATGAGCAACAATCGATCACAAATAGATGGTGTTGATGAGGGGATAATTAGAAGACAGATAATTTGGTGTCAGGAAAACAATTATGTGTCTTCAGCAAACCGACCTGAAGACACCTAAAGCCTGTGGAGTTCAAGAGGGATTCAAACGTTACCATCCTCAAGTAATGAAAATCCTCCTATGCATCAATAAAGGTTAACAACAACAAAAGCTCAAAAGACTAAGGCAAAATAATGCTAATTGTGGCCAAAAAATGTTAATTAAGGCAAAAGCATGAAGGAGTGATGACCTCTTTATATAAGTAGCAAGCAGCAAATGATATTCCAACCTTCAAACTCGGTGAAGACGCTGTCCTTGTAGAAAGTTCCAGATCCAAAGTCGATGAGTTTGATCTTGTTGGTGTCCAGTTGGAGAACCAGATTCTCATCCTTGATGTCCCTGTGGATGACCCCGGCCTCGTGCACCTTCTGCACGGCTTCGACGACCTGCACGCAATCGTGTGCAACATATTAATTATATTATGCAATTATATTATAATAATTATATTATGCAATATTAATAATGCAATAATTAAAACTTGAAAGTCAAGCACGATGTTTATCCAGCATATTGAACAACACTCTCGAAGTTTCCAACATATACCTGTCACTTTCCCAATAGCAGAGGAACAGTTTAAAACATGATTGTAAACATTCTCATGTGAATGTGTTTAAAATTTATTTTGTTACAGAGAAGTAAAACCATGGAGCTCTAATGACATTACTAATTCAAATATTATTTCCATTTCAATGCATCCATCTGTGAGTCAGACTTTAATCATGCATTGTTGCTCAAAGTTTGATTATTGAAGTTAATGCCAAGTCAATCATTCACATCTATTTATATCCAATTTGTATCCTGCTGGTCACCATGCTATTTTTTGCTCCAAAACTATGTAAATTAATTTGTAAATTGATGAGACAATGTAGAATGTGAACATCAACTATGCACTGCTTGCCTGTTTAATGGTGCTACCTGCACTCTCTCTAGAGAATATCTTTACCTGACTTGGGTCTGTTTACTAAGGCATTCTTAACTTTCAATTTTGTTCCAAGTGAATAGAATAAATGTGTGTTAATAACTCTAGGAATTTATATTCAGGGGTGAAATTGAAGTAACAAAGATATCTCTGAGAAATAATAATAATAATAACAATAGCAAAAACAACAACCATAATAACAGTTAATTTATTTGTCATATGGGTAGCAACACAAGCCCACAAAGGCACAACCAAACAGTGGTAAAGAATGAAGCAAATAAATTGCATGAAAAGTTTGTCAAGTGATTAAAACATGCGACAGCAATATTCAGAGCATGCATTGTTGCCATAGCAACCAGCACATATTGAAGTTTGGAAGACAACAGCAGTCTCGCACCAAGTATTTGGCAATTCACGGCAGACGACTCGGTCCAGACATTTTACCAAAGCCCAAACATTTCCTTCGTCCACAAAAATCACCGGACGCAGTAGCTCTCCAAAAATCAGGCAACATCCACCAAGCTGCAGGCAGAGAGATGTTGAAGGACTTTAGAGAGGATCACTCAGAAGTCAAATGAAAGTAAAATTCCAAATAATGCCATTTTAAAAATGGGGCAAACCAGTCAGACAAGGAGGCCAAAAAACACAACCTGACATAGATTTATGGGCCAGAATTTATCTGATGTAGAAGCAGTTCTGACCTGATGATTTGCGCAGGAGAAAGCAAGCTCAAGAATGCCCAAACAACAAATTGCAAATCGAATTAACTGGATATTAGTAATTGTTGTGAAAGTTGGATTGATGGCATTTTAGTAATTGTTTGGAACATTGAATGTACCTGTCTGAAGAGGTCGCGTGCCTCGTCCTCCTCCAGTCCTCCCTTCTCGGTGATGTAGTCGAACAAATCCACGCAGGGAACCGGTCTCTCCATGACCAGAACGAAATTTTCCAACTCCTTGAAATAATCCAACATGTGCACGATGCAGTCTCCCACCCCGGACAACTTCTGCAGTAAGCAAATTTCCACTGGAACCATTTGACCATTCAACTGCAAATAGACATGATAATTCATTAACTAAAATTGTGAAAATCATGACTTGCATCCATAAACGTTGTGTTCGCACTGCTTTGATCATTTTACAGTTTTATATTGTATCATGGTTAGTTAAGAATGTTGAAAGAGTATAAACAAGAGTGCTTCTGTTTTTCATCTATTATATTATTATTTGGTCTTAACTGGATCTTATATTTCAAAGATAGTTTGGATTTTTAATAAACTGCAACCCATAATGAAATCAAGATTATGGTGAAAAGCAGAAAGAATGAGTAGATGGATGGAAACTAAGCAGGACACCTCGTTGTTATCAAACTCCAATGAAACTTATTCTTTCAAACCTCATAACCAGACAGGAGGTCCAGATATGAGCCAAAATGGGTTGTTTGATTTAAAAATTCAATAGAAATTAACTCTACACTAGTTCAACAACAGCAATATGCTAAAATTCTAGGGGCACAAAAAGTGGTGAGTTTCATTCCCTAAAGCAGGAAAAAACTCAGCCCGTCGGCATGTTGTGCGGAGGTCACGCAGTTGCTGGTTGTTTGTAAATTTTGCCTGAAAGGAATTCCTCAGCCATACTCATCATCGACGTCGTCGTCATCATCATCAATGCTTCCTGTTTTCCTTCTATTGAAGTAGCCTTTGAGTCCTAGTATTGAGTGTTGCATGGGAGGCTTCACATGATTCTAATATTTGTAAAGCGAGAAGCACAGCACATGACAAGTCAACTGATAACAAATGTCTTAACATTTGAACATAAACTTCTTGAGAGGTGTTGTTGATGAGCATCTGTGGAATATCCCAGTGGAAAAAAACAAAATTACCGCTCTGGATCCCACACCAACAATCTTAATAACAAGCTTAAAAATCACAATGCCATGGATCTAAAACAAGAACATTTTAATTCCACACAAAGACAAAAAAATAAAATGGGGAGTAAAAATGATTGTACCTTCACCCACTCTGCTACTTTGTCTTTGGCGATGTATTTGATTGCAACCTGTTGCGGAGGAAATCAGATTAATCTTCACATAAGAAAATGGAAAATGCTAATAATCTCTTGCTAAGCTGATTTATCCAACTATTTTTCAACCAGAAATAACCATTGTTGCAATCAATCTAAACTTGAACAAAGTATATTGCTGCAAATGTACATCCACGTCCTTCCTCATACATCTATCCTTCGTGAGAAAAACTCCAGTCTTAGACAAGCGCAGTATTAAATATTCTCATTTATCTCATTAACCACGTTTAATTAGTACCAATAGTACAAATAGGCTGAAACCTCCCTGCATAAATTAATAATTGGTGAAACAAATAATTACTTTTAACATAAGTAACATCCAATAAGTGTATCATATAATCCTTAGACTCCTTGAGAATAAGTTGTCCAAATGAATAATTATGTATTTGCCCTACTTAATAGTAAGACCCACGTCCTTTCACTGTTAAAAATAGCACTAACAGGTTTTGTTGTCTTCCTGCAAATGCCAGCATAGACAGTTCCAAATCCACCTTTGCCTAAGACTTGTCCAATTGAATACTGGTGTTCACATGCCTCTCTTTTCTCCACTGAAAGAATGCATTTCAACATTTTTATCTGGTTTTCTTTTTTTATAAATAAATATTCAAACTGGTTTCACAAAACAAAATATAATACAATCAGGTGTTCAATTAATGAAAATTTGTGATAAAATTAGAAGTCTTCTTATTGAGTGGATTATTTCCAAAACCATCACATAACATCCAGCATCAACATTTCTTCAAAACATATTTCACCCCAAACCATTAACTTCATGTGACATCACTCATTCATTTTAAGTATACAAATTCAGTCATAAAGTTAACTAACTTATCTATCATATGAATATGATATAGTACCTAAACTAGACATCTAATGAAAGAATGAATATGAAAATTCTAAGTTTAAAAACTGTTTATCATAAAAAGCTCATTATTACCATTAGCATATTGTTGCTAAGGAAGTAATGTTCTGACTCATTTGGAATAATCCCAATTTTCTAAGATATCTAAAATCCCAACGAAAGCTTAACTGCTCAATTACGTCAAGCAAGCACATTATTTTCTAAATACATGTACGTCCATTTTTTAACAATACATCAGCAACATCAAACCCAAAATATCTTAAAATCCTTAGAATTTCTGAAAAACTTTTAGATTAATCACCTTTTATTCATTACCAGCCTTTCCCATGAAATTCCAAGAATGGTTGGTTATCTGGTAACAACCTCTTTTAACAGGTCTCATAGCAATTACCTCAACAATAGGTGATTTGCAAATGCCTACAAGATTTCTAAGAAAAGTACCCACTTGTTCCAGGCCAGAATTTCAAAGATTCTATAAAGTGAAACAGGAAACTCAAGTACTAATTAACGACCACTCGTTGGGAAACTTAGATTTATATGGAGAAGATGCATTTGACTGCAACTGTTGAAGTCTTTATAAAGACAGATTCCAACTATTGCATATTCATGAGCAACTCAATGAGAGTAGTAAAGGTTACGCAAAGAGGTGGTGCATGCACGTGAAACATGTGAGGCTCTCAAAAAGAACATTTTAGAAAGAACTAGAAGCAGAGAACCCAATTATAGGTTCCTGTTTGAAAACAACAAAGAACTGCTACAAATCTTTCCTTGTAGGGAAACAAGGCACTTAAAGCAACACACTACATAAAAAATGCCTAATGATGAAAAGCCTCAGCAAGCAGCTGTTAAGCAATTGGAGGTGTATCCAATGACGTGGACTGGCCATGCATAATGCAAATGAAACACACCTCTCTGCCTATGAATGTTGAAAAGTGAGTTTAAAAGGTGAAAGACCAACTTAGTCTAAAAGATTGATTCTTATATTCTACTCATTTCTTAAATTATCACAAACAAATTAAGCCATAAAACCATGAAATTCCTACTGTTCATTTATTTTCATAACAGGTTTAGCATCCTTCTGAATCAACTTCTGACCTTTCCATTGATGAAAAAGTAAAAAGTCCTTAAATTTGTTACACTCAATTAATTATACACTTGGCAAAATTATTCTGGCTCTCTGGTGTTTTAATGAAGTATGTATGTTAAACAGAACAGTAATAACAACAACTAATAATAACAAATGAATAATGAATTCCTTGCAATGCCACGACCTTTGTATCTTAATCATGTCACAGCAGCATCAAGATGAATCATCTAATGTCTCTTCTTCAAAACCTGTCTAAAGTTATCTCTGATCATTTACAAGTCCGAGGAAAACTTTAAATAATACTTTGAAACTTTAAAAAATGTCTACTGTACCACAATCACAAGTTTGAATCTCCAATAATATATTTCTCTTGAATAGCTTGACTCCACTAGAGGATATGAGAAACAGTATGGCTTCCCTTAGGTGATCCAATTTTATTTTAGATATATGGGGCAGTGGCCCCATAAAATAAATCTTTTTTAAATAACTCACCTTTACAAATAATGTGATCAGATATCAACTTAAATCTGTCAGTAATTAAATAATCACTACATGAATAACCTCTTAATTTGCTTAAATACATTCAAACTATCACATACAGAAATGGGCCCAAAAGAAGAAGTGAATCAATAAAAGTATGAAAATTTGAAACAAATCTTGATGAACTAAAAATTCCAAAAACAGCCAAATTAAATCACCTTTACCACTCTGATCCTTGGAAGTAGGAGTCAAATCCTTCTCAGGTTTACCAAATTGGAAAAAATTCATCTTGCTTAACTTTTTGACAAGTAGTTTTGACATTTCCAATATAAATAAATATGACTACAAACGAAAAATTCAGGAAATTTCCTATAGTCCACAAAACATCGTCGGCACCACAAATGTTTCTAAACGATGAGACGGCTGCTGCTGATAGCTGCCATTATATTTATATGTGCGCGTGTATGCGCTTAATATAGGCCACACAACGAAAAAGCCATAAGCTGTCGATGGAAGCTCAAATGCTGCTGTAAGATGATGCTCATTCAAATATTCTAAAACATTATCTACATTTCCGTTTCGTCATTTAAAAAATAAAATAAAAACAGCTGCAATCAAGCAACGAAATTAGTTAGGTACGTCTGGGTAAGCTATCGGGTTATTGATTGTAAACAAAGCCCAACGACGGCTGCAAGCGACTCACATTCGAATTAGTACTTCCCCGCCATTATCATTAAATTTGAAATTTGGATTTGATTTACAAGACTACTTGCAACTCTTCATTGTAATTTTAAACCAAAATTGTCGATAATGCGTTTCAGGATCATAATTTATATGGTTACTGCACCGATTATTAAGTAAACTTTTAAAAAGCGGCGGAAACATGGATGGTTCATTAACCAAATTAAGATTTGGCGTGTCACATTTAAATAAAGCATATATAAAACCTTGTTCTGGAAATTTGGTGTAGACCACCCACACAAAGCATTTCCATTACAAATTCGATAAAAAAATCTCGTCTTCATAAGCATATTCCTGAATAATTCAAGCACGACTCGGATCATTTTTGAGGATCACATTGATCACGGCGAGTCACCAATTGTTAATTAAATGAGCATATCACCAAAAACTGACAGTCTTTACAAAACCCAGATTTTTGGGTTTACGGCGGTTAGTTCTGATTCTACGAAAAATAAGAGGTGTGTCCCTATTCATTTGATTTGAAAAGGCCTTCAGTGATTCACTGATTTTCATACGCAACTTTATTTGTTTAGAAATTCGATGAAAACGTTTATAAGCCGCATCGTTGCGTTCAGCCGAGTCAAAAGGTTTAACGAAAAAAAGGTTAACGACATTCGACATTTCAAAGATCATTTTCAAAACCCAAGGTCCTTCACTCCTGATAAAAAAATCACTAATTTAAATGAAATAAGATCCAGTAGGAGGTTCCAGATGAGTAGTGAATGTCGGACATTTATTCTTCGAACACTGTGAACATCCGCTGAAAATTGATTGAAAACCTGCTACTCAAGCATGTTCGTTGTGCAAACGTTTAACATTAGATCACATTCTTATAAAGGTAATAGCGTGAATTTGTGACTCATTCTTATTGTGGAGTGGGCTTAATTATTTATTATAATCGGATTTCAGATAGTTTCTTAAAATGCTACGAAAGTGGAATTCAAAGTACGCTTCTAAAAATAGCTTTCAGGAGGATTGCACAAGCCCGTGTCGCCGGGCAGGAAGTACAAACCAAGTTGCATGGCTTTATGTGGTCGTGGTGGCTAAATTTTGTTTAGAACGTGAAATCTGAGAAACCTTAGAATGAGCATGGAACGAACACATGAATGCTTGGATAAGTCTAATTACTTTTCCAGCTGAAGAATTTAATTGAAAATTTAAAATTGAATAAGAGCCTTACACTGCCTTACATACACAAAAATTAAGTCCTTGGTTATAAGAAAATAAAAAAAAATCTTTAAAAAATAGCCTTACCCAAGCGCTTGTTAATTGCTTCCATTCGTAGAATGATATGCATCTTTAAGTCTTGAATGTTCTTCAAAAGACGCAAAACTTAAGCTTTTCTTCTGGAATAATTTAATACATTTTCAAATTACTTTCGACGATCACGACAAAATTGTAAAAATTATCATTCCCGTAAAAGGAATCATAATGCATACTCACTTGTTGCCTTTAATATTGAACTCTTCTGCCACTATCCCTAAATTAATTGGCTGGTTATTACACTAATGTTGTTGTTATTGCTGTTGTTGTAATGCCGCTGTTTCTACTTATTTCTATTATTCGATCACGTTTAAATTATCACGAAACATCTGTCACTCTCGTGCTTACACTCATGATAAGTGATAACCACTTCACTCCGGTTTGAGAACAGCTTCTGAGTACTCAAGATTGGTTTATTAGTTTGCAGTCCAAAATTAGTTTTTTAAGACTTCGTAGACTTAAGAACCTCAAGCCATAAAAAGTAAAACGAAATTAAGTCGGGAAACGGTTAACAATGTATTTAATATGACTCAAACGCAATAAAATCCCCTTCGCTAATCAATTGATAAGAAATCATGAACAATGTTTATTAATTGCTAATAGGATACAATTGCATCCCCCATTGCGATTGGAGTCATTTAAGTTTCTCAAGATATCAATATCCCTACGATTATTGTATCCTATTTTAGCCAAATTCTACTGTTCACCGTCTCCAAAACTAACATGAAATCATTTCTTAACTTGAAAACCTTTCTATCCTCTCAACTTCAAAACTAGCGAGTGGTAAAATGCCCCTGATACACAGGTTTAAGGCATTTTACAAGTACGTACGTACTTCCAAACATTGCAATAATCCTTGAAGCAGCAACGAGTAACCTCGGAAAACCTTTCTCGCGAAAGAATGCGTCGCGGGGCGGCACAATATCACAATATGCCCTGCTGGACGCGAGTTTGAGACCTTGAACACGGGCTGAAGCCAAGTCCCAAGTTTTAAGTTATTTATTTATTCACGATCTTTCTTTCTATTTATTAATTCCCTTGTAAATAAGAATAAGCGTTACTCAAATCGTTTCGTGTTTATTCAACAACACAAGCTTATGTCATAATACTTTCAGCTTATCAATGTTTGTAGCTGCCAAGAATATTTTTTCTTGTTGAGGTTATGCTTAAGCGGCAGGGATGCACCCAGAATTTTTGTTTGGGGGGGCTTTTTGAAGACCTTGTTGTTAAACGAGGTTCTGAAGTTTTGTTTTTCTTTTTTGTTGACAAACATATGAAAAAAATATTTTATTTATAAATTAAAATGCAATTAAGTTACATCTTTTAGTTTCTAAATAAACAGCAAATCCTCATTATCATCAGTAGCTTTAGAATTAAGAATTGCTATTCTGTTGTATATTTCTCTAAAATTTTAAATTTTAAATTATAAAAAGTTTGGTTGTTTTCGGGATGATTTTGTTACAGCCTCGTGATAACGCTTGAGACCTCGACTTGAAATTAACATGCATCAGAGGAATTTTGGGAAAGTTGAGCAAAGTCTTACCTTACCCCCTCCCCGAAAACATTTGAAACGATGTCCTTCGAGCACTTTTTGAAGCATTTATTACCTTATTGCAACGAACTAACATCACTTAAAGTAGCAACTAAATAGAGAGAGATGTGTTTTTGGGAGCGAGGATCTCTAGTCTGGAATGGACTTCGGACATTTTAATCTATGCCTTATTTGCCCTCTGAATTAGCAACAATGGAGGATTTCATTAAATGATGAAATGTTTTATTACAATGTATAAGTTGTAGTGATAGAACGGGAGCTTGCAATGGCCTAGATCTTGAGAAAAAATGTCAACAATGCGAGTCCTGTAAAACTCCGACGTGACGAAAAGTTTTCTATCCTAGAAATATATATATATATATAGTTCATATATATATAGTTGGTCAGCTATGAAACTTTGCTTTAAAAGTAATTTAAGTGTTCGGAGTTTAAATGATCTCCATAAAAGCAATAGAAAAAAAAAAGTCAAAATGTCATGAAATGGACTCTAATTCACAGACAGTGAAAAAGGATATTTGGAGAAGAGTTGATGCCAAACGCCCTAAACAATCCACATATCTTTGACAAATATAGTACATTAAATTATGATTAAACCGAAACAAATAAAGTATTTTAAATCGATCAAAATTATTGTATTTTTTGATTATTTCGATATTAAATGTCGATCACACCAGGATGCCTAAATGTCAGAATTTTAATGTGGAATTGATTGAATTGCTATAATTAGTATCGATGTCACTTTTATTAGTATTAAATACAATTAATAACCACATGTTATATGGGAGAAATAGAATGTTTACTCATGTCAAGTACGTGGCTCTGGTGGAATCAGCCACAGACTACGGCTTGTAGTTATGAAAAATGTCTGTTTGGGGAGGGTTCTCGGATGAGGAGCTAAAACGACTCAACGGTCTTAAAAGTGATAATCAAGGCTAGTATCTCTTGTAAAGTTGATGATTTATAGACTCTAGGTGAGAGATTAATTCTGCTATATTGTGGTATTTTAGTTCATGTGTTTTCATTTTTATTTAATTTCGTTTCTTTTAAAGATTTTTAAAAACGCTGATTGCTGTTATATAAATGTTAACTATAAAGGGAAATATTTAATTTTACTTCAATGCTATTTCTGCAGCCAGAAACCAATTAAAAGAAGTCTCTCTTAAAAGACAAAATTACAGGAAAATACAAAAACCGATAAAAACAAGTAACAAAGTGTCTCAAGATATTCCTTCCCAGCAGAAACTTTCTTTACAAAATCAAAGTTTGACAACTTTGGGATCTGAGAAAGACACAAATCTCAACTCATACAAGAATCAAGGTGAAGATGCAGAGTCTAAATTTTCTTCCACAGGGACAGGGGTACAGTCAAATCAAAGATGTTTTAATGAAGAGAAGCATGATTGCAATTCCATGACTACTGATAAAAGTAACAACATTGAAGATGTCAAGTTTTTAACTGATGAATCCACAATATTGGAGTGAGTGTGCTAATTTCAATGGTGCATGTTTATTTATTATCAACATTAGTTCATGTTTGCCTCGCATTGACAGATCACGAGATTTCTATCTTATGTAATAATTAAATAATGAGGATTTTTTTAATCTCAATTATTTTGCTTTATCACCATCATATAATCCCTGCAATAGCTTGCAATACTAACTTAACTTAAACCTAACATAACATTAATTTATAGTGGTTATTATTCATTGACAGAAAAGGCCTGCAGAGTCTCGAGAAGTTCCGTGAGCGTCAGAAGGAAGTGGAGGAACTCAACAAGAAGAGGAAAGCAATGCTTGCAAGTGCCATCAAGGAAAAGTAGGTCCATCCACACATGCTTTATTGTTTGATGCAATTTATTTGAAATTCATCTTCAATGTGTCATGCTGAGTTTCAACTGAACTGCAGTGAAGACCTTTAGACATTAACAGTGTAAGAGTTGAGAATCCTTGGTTCTCCCATATGGAATATTGAGACCTCATCCTGAGAGCTTGTTGGTTCTCCATTGTGGGAATTCCTTCTGATTTCCAAATTATGACATTACTAAATATACATACTGAAACATGAATTCTATTCTGAACTGAATTTATGTCAGTCCATCAATATTTGTTTTATGCACATAAATGTTGTTTGCCATTACAAACTTTGTTTATCAAAATAATGTTCTGAGTCACTATGATTACGGTGTTCAGATTTCACAATCATTTGGTTAGTTCATTTTAACAAATGCACTCATGTACAAACAAAGACGTAGTGAAGAGCTTTATGTTCAATTTGAATGTTTGAAAGAAAACAGCATTTTAAAAACTCGTGCAATGATTTTGATTAATTTTTAAAGCATGAGATTTCTAACTGTTTTTGATTAAGCATTTATAAAATCAATGATTGTTATTTTAAGGGAGAAAAAAGCAAATGCTGAAACAAAAAAGCTTTTTCAAATAAAAAAAGGAATTGGAACAACTGGATCTTCTTGTGGTTTCTGACATCAGCATCATTAGAGATAAAATTGAGGAGGCCAGCAGAACTTACTTGTCTGCTCAGTGAGGAATATTTTTAGGATTCAATTTTAACAACTGCGATTTTCAATTTCTTTAGTTATATTTTCTATTCATTTATTTTAATTATTTTTATATTTTTCAGTAATCAATTTTCAATATTGAATATTCAATTATTTTAAATACTCCAATAAGTAGCCATCAAAATTAACTACAAATTGAGACCCATCTTAACTTATCTTGCTACTCTAGCTTTTTGTGCAATGCAGAATTATGTTATTGTTCAGAAATAGATATTTTCCATTTATGATAATTTTTTTTTATAAATGGTTAAATGTTTTCATTTGACTTTGTTGCATTCAAGTGAAAATTCAAAATCTATTTTATCTAGCTATGAATGAGAAGATAGTGACTTCAAATTTTCTTAATAGTTGATAATTGATTGAAAGACTAAATGAGGGAAATTTTGAATAAATACATTTCCTGAATCAAAGGATTTTTTTAAATGCATTTAGATCCCTAAGAAATTATTTATCAATTAATTTGATAATTATAAAGCTACATAAATTTAAATTTAGGAAAAGATATGAGCTGGCCGAAAAAGAATTCATAGAAGCCAAAGTAGACCTTCACAAAAAGCAGGAATATAAAGAGCAATTGACTGAACATCTGTATACAGTCATTCACCAGAATGAGATGCGTAAAGCTGCAAAACTCCATGCACTCATGAGCAAGCTTGAAATGGAGGAGAAAGACATTGCTGAGAATGAATGTAGTCTCACCATTCCACCAATGGTAATTCTTGAACAGCCCCATCTGTCAAAATCTAAGTGTTTGGGTTCCAAGACATTAAACTCATGCAAAAGTTATTCAATTGAAGACAGTGTTGAGAAGAGTGTTATTGGTGAAGAAGAGAAGAATCCAAACATTGTTGAAAGTATTGCAACCGTTGAAATCATTGCGAATGTTGAAAGCATTGCAAATGTTGAAGAACAGCTTCAATTAAGTGCTTCTTGATCATCCACAGAATATTAAATTGTCAGACAATTTGTCTTTCAGTGCCTTTGCATCATCTTAATCACTCTTGTTTTATCCCATTTTGAAACAATATTTTTTATTAGTTATCAAATGGACATTTTACATATCTTGCAGCTGAATTTAATGGAACAATCAGTTTTGTTTATTTTTGATGTATTTGAAATTATTTCTATGGCAAATCTAAATTCTTATCAGAAATGTTAGGGGCAAATTAATGCTTTTGTTCCTGTACTTTTCTGTTGATATTTCCATTTGTCCTTACCATGCATTACTGATTCTCTTTTTTGAACTAAAACTGCAATTGTCAGATCTCCAAGAGCATGCTAAATAAAATGTCCTTGGTTAAAAACTAAACTAATAACTACACATTTATTTTATTTATTTCAGTTTAGGTGCTACATGATTTGATGAGTGTGATAAGTTACATTCTCATCCCAAGGTTTGGAGGAGTTAATTAGTATCCATTGTTCAATGAGATCTGGCCCAAGTGGAGATAATTTTCATGAACCTACCTAGAAGGAATTAGGCTAGGCTTTCTTCAAAGATCAGGTGTGAAGAGGGTTACCTAATAATTTTGGAGGGGAAGTCAAAAACATTGGTGTACTGGGTATCTCAGGCAAGAAAAAACAAAAACATTACTTATGAACCAAAACTGTGGAGGGCTTAAAATTTATGGATAAACAGTCGCCGATGCGGTAGAAAATGTTGACAGTAAGGCTAACAAATGTAAGCTCGATATCGGCCTATCTCTGGTTGTAAACATATTACCATTTTGATGGTTTACTTTCCTGTCATCTCGATCAACTTCAGCAAATATAATTTTCAACGAAGGAAAATATGATCGTCGCTCCACGGCTTCCATTGGCTACTAACTGGAAAAGAATTGATTGCAGGATATCTAAACTCCATCTTACATCCAAATCCATCCTAGGTCGGCACATCCCGGGAAGGCGTAAGCAACCAGAGGTTCCCTCGTCAATTCATAATCTTAATCGAACTCTGATTCATTATCATGACAACATTGTTGTTGGATAATGCTACTATAAAGGTACTATATGAGCACAAGTACCAAGTACCGAGTACCCCAAGTCTAAGCTAAATTATGCGTGTCATGTTCCAATAGATTGCGTTCTTGGTACAGTTACTGGCCAATACTGCTTTTGCGGATTATGGTGATTTCACTTCGAATTAATTTTGACCCACCCAACGACGACCAAGCAAAAACAGCAATCGCCTTTATTTCTTTATTTATTTGATTGAAGTCCGTTCCATAACTAAGAAGCAGCAATCGTGCGAAAAAGCGATTGTAATATATACACTATATTGTGAAATGTACCACTTAAAAACACAAAATATAAATTTTTAGACATGTTTTAACGTTAACGTTTAGTAACAATTTCATTAAAAAAAAAATTGTATTTATTATAATAGTTCAAAATATAAATAAGTATAAAAAATAATGGAAACTTCCGGCTCAGCCATAATTTCATTGTTGTCTGTGCGATGAGCTTGTAGGGGTTTTTATGCTGACGTTTCGGTCTTGTAATGTTTTTTTGTAATCGTTAGATCTCTATCTCGTGTAGGTACGTGCATAGTTTTATTTAAACGAATATTTCATTATGCGATAACGTATTTCCGTGCGCTAAAAGTGATAACCTTTTGTTGTCCATTGTTTGTGTGACGTAGTGATAAGTGGTTATTCATGAATATGCTCCACGAAAATCTTATGGTTAAAGATTAGTCATATTATACATCTTATAGAGAGTTTTGCGTGATCGGGATTTTATTGTCTTTTGAATAGTTCGTTGGTAATTTATTTTTTGTTTTTCGAAAAACAGATTTCGAAGCTTGGATTATAGCCTGTATAACTTTTCAGAATGTCGAAGCTGTAGTCTGCGATCATGATGTCGACTTATAACGTGCCTGGATCATCTGGAAACCACTTGTCCTGCCAGACTTTCCAAGATGTAGATGAAAACAAAGAACAGGGAGGCCAGAATTCAAGGCTCTCTGAAGGAAGAAAAGCCATCTTGCCATCAGTGACCAATGGAAGAAGCAGTGAAGATGTGGTTTCCTATGCCCTGACCCCAGAGATAGTTTTGAGACAGTATGGTCATCGATTGACCAATATGGAACAGAAAGAAATTTTGAATTACCCTGAAATTTATTTTATTGGTTTGAATGCAAAGAAAAGACCAGGAGTTCCAGGAGCCCTTAGCAACAATGGTTATGATGATGATCAGGGTTCCTACATTCATGTGTGCCATGATCATATTTCATATAGATACGAATTACTTAAAGTTATTGGTAAAGGCAGTTTTGGTCAAGTGATGAAGGCTTATGATCACAAAACCAGAACCTATGTGGCTTTGAAAATTGTTAGGAATGAAAAAAGATTTCATAGGCAAGCTCAGGAGGAAATTAGGATTTTGGAAAACCTGAGGATGCAAGACAGAGAGAACAAAATGAACATAGTTCATATGTTTGACCACTTCCATTTCAGAAACCACATATGCATGACATTTGAACTTCTTAGCATTAACCTTTATGAGCTGATCAAAAAGAACAAGTTCCAAGGTTTCACTTTGCAGTTGGTTCGGAAGTTTGCACATTCAATACTTCTCTGCCTCGATGGGTTGTACAAGAACTCCATCATTCATTGTGATTTGAAGCCTGAGAACATACTCCTCAAACAGCAGGGAAGAAGTGGCGCCAAAGTCATAGATTTTGGTTCGAGCTGCTACGAGCACCAAAGGGTGTACACTTACATTCAGTCTCGTTTCTATAGAGCCCCGGAAGTTATACTGGGCAGTAGGTACAGCTTGGCCATAGACATGTGGAGTCTCGGATGTATTCTTGCCGAGCTGTACACAGGAACTCCGTTGTTTGCCGGCGAGGACGAGCGATCAACTGGCATGCATCATAGAAGTGTTGGGCATGCCACCTCGTTCTGTCCTCGATGTCTCAAAAAGGACTCACCAGTTCATCAGCTCGAGGGGTTTCCCTAGGTACTGCGTGGTGACGACTCGTCCCGACGGACAAACTCAGCTCTCTGGCGGGAGGTCGAGCAGAGGCAAATATCGGGGTCCTCCCGGAAGCAAGGATCTCGCTCGGACTTTAAAAAACTGCGACGACGAGCTGTTCGTAGACTTCTTGAGACGTTGCTTCGAATGGGATCCTTTGAAGAGAATCACTCCGTCACAGGCTATCCATCACTCGTGGCTCCGTCGACACTCGTCCAAGTCTCATGCAATCCATCACAATGTCACTCCACACAAGCCTTTGAATGGATCGACCACTCACTTGGACAATTCTGACGGCTCTCCTCTGAGTGAGCGCAAACATTCGTCGGCCGCCCAGAGTATTGCCAAGCCCAAACTCACTCAGGTTGAATCTTGAATTCCCTTCCTCTAGATTTTCTACCTGTTTTTTTTTTAGAGACCATCAAATTTGTCCGAAGAGCCGTTTTGTTGTAGCGACCATAGCGTCTGTTGGTAGAATGCTTTTTATGCCATACATGTTGGTTGTTTTTGCAAGGTTCACTAGAGGGTGTCAATGTACATATGTTTTTTGAGTTTGTTGCTTAACATTTTGAGGAGTTATTCATGTTCAGTGTTGTTAGATGTTTTGTAATGATCACAATATGATGAAGATAATGACGATGTATGATTGAAATTGGTGCAACATTCATCACCTACTGATTCTCTTATTGAAATGAGGCTAGAATTTTGTTTCCAAGTCTGTTTTTATGCATGGTATGATATGGAGCCACCTCTGTTATCCTCATTATTATTCAATATTTATTCATTTTAATAGCCGTTTTGCCAGGGTGTCTGTCTGCAGCTGATGTGTTGCGTGGACGTGTGTGTTTGCGTGTGCACGGATCGGAGTTCAAGGTTTCAGCAGGTTGTTGTGAGCAATCCAGCCATCAACATTTCTTTCCATTCAGAGTGCTAAAATGAGCATCATCAGCCATTTCAATTCTTGCATCTCTTTGAGGGTTGTTTTGCAGTTATGACTTGTACTTGGTTGAGAAACCTTCTGATTTTAATAATCATGTTTCTGAGTCTTTGTTTTGCATTGATTTCCAAATTTAGAATGCAATCCTACTTTTGTTGAAATTTGAATCACTTGTATCTTCCTGTTTTTATTTAACAGTTACTGAAATTGCTATGGCAAGTGATGAGACACTAGTTTTATGTTACTGAAATTTTTTCACAAAACGCTGGCTTGGAACTTTACACATTGAAAGTTGATGAATGCTTTCTTATCAGTTGCTAGTTCTATTCACACAAGACTGTGCAAATAAATGATGATTACCTTGTTCTTCCTGCTTAAATGGCTTGTTAGGTGTTAGTTGTGTTCTAAGTTATTTCTATTTTTATTATTGATATTTCCAACTTCTTATCCTGTTTTGATAGTCAATTGTACATATTTTTGTAGCTTGTCGTCATTTTCTGAAGTGTTTATTGTGATCTGCACTGATGCTGTACAAGTGTTCTTCCTCGTTTTCATCCCTCAACTTGTCTCCCTGTTTGGGTAACGTGAAAGCACGTCACAGTCTCGATAGTGATATTCATAACCTCACCTAAGGAGACAGTCATGCAAGTCGGAAATGCCAATGGATGGCCAGTCCCTCAACCCACCTGAGCAAGTGGGGGATGTGCCTTCACCATTGGATCCTTTGCTGTCCGCTGTTCGTCATTACCTTTTTAATTATTTTTTTGTCTAACGAATGTTTATTGGCCCACGAGTTACTTAAGCCTATTCTGTGTTCGTTTGCGATGACTGTTCATTATATGATTACGTGAGAGGAAGCTTTTGATTGATTTCAATTGATTTGCTGAGCCCTTGTATTGTGATGACAGTTTCAAGAATCATGGCAACCTCCTATAGTTTTCATTTCGTTGACATCATGCATGCTCAATAGTTGCTTGGATTGATTGCATCGTTGTTAGGTCATTTTCTTCCAACAAAGGACAGACTTCTTGCTTGCTTGCTCTTTATTATTGAGTGGAATTTGCATGCAAACAAGAGGAAGATAGCATTTTAAAAGGAATTTATTTCATGAAATGAGGGACCATAAAATGACGCTCGAAGGCTTGTAGGCCCTTTTGAAGGTTCATGTTTGAGATGAGTTGTTTTGTGATTCCTTCGATTTGTGACTTTGAGGTCATTCAAACTCTTGCTGCCATTTCTGCAAATTTGGAATGCTAGTAATAAAATCTTCACATACAAGAGATTAAGTTGCATCTGTGTTTATGTGCTGTAGGAGAGGCTTGGGTTCTGTTTCAAGGTTGATTCTGATGCAAACATGTACGTATTACGTGCTTAAGTGAACGTGAGGTTGTAAGTGGTGATAGGAAAGTAGTTGTACTGACCTCTCAGGAGGGAGTTTCGAAGCTGTAGCCACAAGTGTTGTCTGAGCAGGATTTGTTCGAGAGATGGCATCTCATGCATGCTTGTGTTGCAGCTAAAACGGTTGAAGATGTTTTTAGAATATTTGTTAGCTTTCACTCTATGTTTGACTTTCTGCAAGTAAACAGAAGCAGTAAAAGTTGCTACCCATTAGGCAACGCGATAGCTGTTTGACACGATTATTCAAAAGTTTCGCGTTTCACAGAGTTGAATCATCGAGATGAGTTTTGAGAATTGCAATTTCTGAGAACTGACTAAGGAGTTAGGATCGTAAACTGAAGCGAAAGCTATTTATTTTTTAATATTTGTTGATTTCCCACATAACTAGTTATTGTCTAATTGATCTAGTTACCGATTCGATTAACGTGCCGTATCAATAGATTCTCACAGAGGCTTAGCTATGGGTTTTTGCGCCCGGGGCGAAACTAATAATTTGGTGCCCAACCCCCACGCGTAGGACTAAAACTGAAGCAATCCAATCATAATCTAAGAGCTCTCTGAAGCTAAGTCAAACAATTATGGATGCTAATAAGAATCCTAGCTTATATTTTGAACAAAAATTAAACTGGTCATGAATCACGCACCAAAATTATTATAACATTATTAATTTGGTATCCAATTTGCCCCTATGGCACGTCGGCCACCCTCCCCCCTAGCTGCGTCTCTGGATTCTAACTGGGGATTTATTTACCTCCAAAAAATTGAGGACACCCCAGTACACTTATAGCAACCAAGTCAATTTAATTTGGTCCTGGAAAAGCAAAAAGTCATCAGATGATGTCCGTTGAGTCTGTCGAGGAGATGGACTCCCGGCTCTTGGTTAACAACCCGGTGACAAATTTCTTTATAAATCCCTAATTCTAACGATGTAATCAAACCTAACTAAATATTATCATTGGATTATACGGCTCTTATTTGATTTGGAGACAGAATACTTAATATGCAAGACGAAGGCTTGTCTCAAGTTTTGAGACATTTTTATCGAATTGAAGAAAGCTCACCTCAGTGGCGGACATAACTGGGAGTTTGTCAAGCAAGCATTTCCAGGTTCAATTGTTTGATGAAATCCTGGAAAATATCTCTGCCTTGTTTGCGATGAATATTCATGAGTAACTTGAGGAAACTGAAGAATTTGCGGGATGAAAAAACTAGTGAAGAGGGGATAAAATGGCGGGAATGATGAAAGCTCAGTGGAGGTTTGCGGAAGTACATCTGGAATGGAAGGAAAAGTTGTGATAGGAAAAAGTGGAACATCGTTTGGGATGGGTTGAGCAGCTGGGGAAGATGATGTAGATGATGTGGCTGTTTTGAGGATGTCAACAGCTGATGTCATGGGTGTGTGGCTCGAGGACTTGGATGACTCCTGTGATTCTGAAAGAGAAATCTTCGTGTTGGAATCTTCATTGCTCTGCTCTTCCACTTTGCCTTCTGCCTCTGAAACATTCTTTTCACATTTCCTCCATTTTGCTCGTCTGTTTTGAAACCACACCTATTTGTACATGGAAACGTTGAATTTTTATTGATTTAATGACTAAATAGATGTAAACGGTATGGTATAAATTAAATAAAGCCAAACTAAATTATAAAATGGCAGGCCGAAGATCACCTGAACTCTAGCTTCGCTCAGTTGGATTTTCATGGCGAGCTCTTCCCTTGTGAAAACATCAGGATACCTCGTCTTGCTGAATGTTTTCTCAAGTTCTTCCAGCTAAAAAAGAAATTAATAAATTTTTAAATCTTTAAAGTAGGATTCTGCTATTCTCTATTACCACGCTAGTTACCAGGTTGGCTCTTTCTGTTGTTTATTTTTTTTTTCGGAGGGTTTCAGTAAATGACGATTTAGCAAACATTCACGAGCTCAATGTGAAATGAATGAAATGTTCATGCCTGATACAAGTTGAAGGTCGTCCTATTTCTTCTCTGTTTCTTTCTTAAGAAGTCTCTGACACTCAGTTCTTCTGTACTGCTTGGTGCGCCGCTACATATGTCATCTGTTGATGTTACGGAATGAATAATTTCAACCAAAGGTCTGGCAAAAACTTTGGACAGAATGAAGCTGAGCTCATCAATTGACTTTCTAATAATAGGATCATCAGTGTTTTGTTTAAATCCTAATCAAAGCCTCAGATCCTAATAATTCATTCAGTAATTCATCAACAAAACAGCTGAATAATTACAACCTTTATATTTTTATTACCTTATAGTCAGGGGCGGTATGCCATTTGAAACTGAGATGAGTTTTAGAATAGTGCATGGTCGGGATATTACGGCTGGGGAAGACAAAGCAGAAGCTCATGTCATCTACATAATGGTCAAATGAGACGTTGAAGTTTTGAACAATATCAGACAAATGTGAAGTATAAGTAGTAAAAAGTAAAGATCCAAGGACAGAACCCCGAGGAGCTCCAGCAAAAAGCTCAATGGAAATGGAGGCTTGGTCAGTAAGCCAATATTGGTCAATAAGCTTGACCTATTGAAGATCTACCGAAGATGTAAGACTGTAGCCAAGACTGGGCATGACCATCAATGCTGAAATCGGTCTTGAATTATTCCATCAGTAACTGATAGTTGATAGTGTCAAATGTCGCATAGAGATCAAGGCCCGTCATGATGATGTATGAGAAAAATTATTGAAGATGTGAGAACAGTTCCTGTAGATAATAATGGTCTGAAGCCAAAAGAAGTTGGAGGATTTGATGAGATTGGGTCGAATTCCAGACAGAGTGAGTTTCTCTAGCAGTTTTAATATCGGAGGTATGTCCATAATTGGCAGGGGAACTAAGGTTAAGATTTGGCTTTTGAGAAGGGGGAAGACTTGAGCGCTTTTGAAGATGGAGATAAAAACACGGTTTTGAAACATTGTTTAAAGAGAATGTGAGGAAGGATTAAGGAGTATCAGTCCAAATTATTCTAGTTACGCAACGGACTTTAATAAAATAAATAAATAAATAAATAAATATAGATTAAGGAGTAATTCATCACATAATGAACGCGACTGTGTTAATAAAATTTCCTCCGATTATGGAGTATTTCTTGAGCCTCTGCAAGAGGATTGGGATGAGGGTCAAGAGGAGATTTCTTGTTGGGCAATACATAAACAGCTTTCAGAACCTCTGACGACGACGACGAGACTGGCGACACTGGTGAGAAGCACTGGCACTGGCCTCAGAAGTGCCAGTTAGGAAATGGTGAGATGGACGATGAGAGAGGGGTGTCGGCAATTAATTGATGAATGTTGGAGATTTTAGAAATGAAAGATGTATTGAATTGATGTATTGTATTGATGTATTGAGGCAGTCACTCATCATCATCCGATGAAGAAATACTGAGATGGGAGACTGTGGTGTTCTGCAAAGAGAACGCCACATAGAGCGGGGATTAGCTTCGGAGTTAGGCTCTTCCTTGATAAAAGACGCCGTGGAACTGAAGGTGGCCAACCTGGCAGCTTCATTGGCGGACTTGTCCGATAGCGTCGGTACATTGGCAACGATAGCGAAGTTACAAGCGTCGACATCGTCTTGGCCTCGATTGCTCAGATATCTTTGTTGATGATAGGAATATTGACTAACAAGGAAGGACTAGCGATGTAAAAAATATGTTTTTTTTGTTGTTTTTTGTGGTTTTATTGTGTGTTTTAAAAAAAATATTCAACAATGTCAAAATATCATGCCGCTTATCCCAGAATACATCACTCAAGATTGATGCCTTTAAAATTGATCTCTTTAAAAATGACAGTCTGGGCTTCAGACTTATCTACCGCCAATTGTTGCAGTTCAGTTTTGTTCTCTTCCAAACTTTCCAAACAAATGACATTGGAACCCAGTCTGGTTTTGACTGGGAGTTTCAATGCAACAGTGGTTTTTGTCGGATGAGCTTTTGATTTCAGTATTCCATATAGTATGCGGCTCCTTTTAATTTCTTTAACAATACTGGATGATTGCTTAACAACATCTTCTACATGTCTGCCAAGATCATTCATTAAGAGATTCAAGCTGATTCAAGATGAGCTGAACAGCCACAACAAAAAATGTGAGGATATATTTCTTGTTCGATACCGTGTACCGGCTTGGAAGAGTATATGTTGGTCTAATTTTTGCAACTACCCCCTCGTGACAACCTGCGAAAATGGGGAATGGTAGAAGATTATAGATGTGCGCTCTGTGGAAAGGTTCAGACGCTTCGGCATGTTTTATCAAGTTGTAAGTATGCCCTAGCACAAGGTCGGTATACATGGCGACACAACCAAGCATTGCAAATATTGGTTGAAGCAATGGAGTCAGCCTGTTCAAAGGCAAACGCTCGCGAGTCCGTCCTACAGAGGAGGATGTATTTTCTGCGAGAAGGTGCATCTCAGTATGCCAGGAGTAAATGCAAAACTCCAAGGAGAGATCTCCTGGAGAATGCAAATGATTGGAT
>MPNW01000186.1:0-41350 GCA_011800805.1 Hirudo medicinalis | reverse complement strand
CGTAGCAGAGCTGACAGTTCCTTGGGAAGACAGAATGGAGCAGAGCAACGTGCTCAAAGAAGACAGGTATTCTGAACTCACGATGGACCTCATTGACAAAGGGTATAGAGTGCACTTCTTTGCCATCAAAGTTGGAGGACGGGGATTGGTGGGTAGGTCCAGTTATACTTTCCTTAGAGAGATTAGCCTACCAGGTAGAGAGAGGAACAAAGTTATGGAACAAATGTCGAAGGCTGCCGAAACGGTTTCCCATTGGTTGTGGACAAAACGAGACACCTAATAGCATGTCTCCATTAAGCAACCAGTGGTAGGAAGCGAGGTCCCCCTGTCAGGTCGGCGAGAGGTTTCCTCTCAAGTCGGCGCATGCTAGGCCTACATAAACGGCGAAACAAGAGGCCGACTTTCAGTTGCGGCGCAACCCCAGAAAGCGTCAGGATATCAGGGCCGAAACGCTTGAAGACGGGGTCACTCCTCCGAGGAATCTTTGCTGGAGCTCCGCATTACCAGAGTTTCACATTCTATATGTTGGTCTAATTTTGCAAATTCGTTGATCCACAGTGGATTTTCTACCATGGACAGAGGAGCACCAGATCCATAAATTGCTCGGGCGAGTAGCCCCATCCACTTCAATTTGCTCTTGATCATTAATACGATCAATGAATGAATCCATTGTACAAGCTGCTGTGCTTGAACATGCAGCAAGCTTCTCTGAATTATCATCTTTCTGAAATGTTGTGGCATCATTTACAATCATATCACTTTCCTCGCTAGAAACGATCACAATACTTTCATTAGCTACTGCATCAGTATCACCGATATTTTTAGAAAACCGAATTGGATTTGTTTTCTTGAATCTAGGAAGGTGTTTTTGTTTAATGTTAAGTGGATACTTTTTACATTCAATATGGTTATCCATTCTTGGATAAGAAACCAGTATTGTAAAAATAAACTACTCTTGCTTGCGGACAAAAACCGGTGTTTTCAAAGTGTTACGGTCAAAAAGGGAACAAACAATTAATGCCAAAGTTTTAAAATCACAAATATCATAAAAACCACAAAAGTTTTTAAATTTCTAAAAGTTTATTTGAGATTCTTTTTTTTTGTATTTTTTTGGCCTCTTGAAATATTAAAAAAAAAATCAAAAATGTGAAATATTTCAAGCTCGCATCACTAGGAAGGACAGCTTCTTGATGGTGGGGGGGCTTGTCGAGGAGGATATCCAGTTCCAAATGGAATAGTATGGCAAAGTTGTCAGCGTTTGACCTGAACGATATATGTTGGTCTAATTTTGCAAATTCGTTGATCCACAGTGGATTTTCTACCATGGACAGAGGAGCACCAGATCCATAAATTTTCAGAAACGCAGAGGTGTTCGAAAGAAGTTATTATAAGGCAGTCAAAAAGCAAAAAGTTTTAACTTGTTTTCGAAAGCAGTCTTAATCGTGCGCAAATGAAATGGATGTCGTTATAAGCGCTTCTGCTTTTATGTGGAAAGTCTGAAGTTTTTTACAATTAAAATTTGTCCTTTCACCAGGAACCATTTAAGACTTGAGAAAAGAGTGTGGATGACTAAAAAAGACGCATGATACTTCCAGGTCCTCCTAAAAATAAAGGAACATGAATCAACTTGTCAATAAAAAAAAAAAGAAAAGAAAAAAGAACACGAGAATAAAGGTAACTGAAAAATTGTCTGAAAATACAAGGCTAACGGAATCGGTTAAAACATCGCAAGGAATGTTGCAGAGGAACACAAAATTAGTCTCAAAGTTCGAGGATCTAAGTTCGCCTAAGTTGAACTGCTACTTTTAATAACTATGAATTTATTGCTACCAATTAATTAACTGTTAATTTAAAAATTTGATTTGAAACTTTGACTTTTAATATTCAATTGTTCAGTTAATTTCAGTCTGATCTTCTTTTGCATTACGTCGACTTTTGTTAAAAAACTGCCCGATTATTTTGGTTGGTTTCACTTTTAGTCAGCTAATTAATATTTTGTAATTATTTGTTTTTCATTCCAAATGAATGATCGATGAAATGACGTCCAAGTACGTGACATGTCCTTTATAATATTTAGTTTAATAAATAACTGAATAATTAATTTGTTACTTTTATGAAAATGCAATAAGGAAATGTGCAGACGATAATCTATTCTGGAATGTTTGCCGGATTTCTTCGAATTAATGGAGAGAAATTATGGTGAAGAATAATAAACGAATTATTTCAAAAAGAAAACATGGCGTGAGTTCCACCCGGGAAACTTTAAAAGAGCAGAGATGACTTTGATCGCAAATTAACTGACGCTAATGAATAATTATAATAATAACATTAACAGTTACAGTTTTAATGATAGTATTGATTTTAATGATAATATTAATAATTACCCTATTTATATTAATAGCAAAATTAATAGTTACAATTGCAGCATGAAGAAGATGAAACATTTTTAGCAACGCCACAAAACAAACAAGTTACCCGTACATCACCATCACAAACGCTCACCAACATCACTACCACCATCACCATCACCATCACCATCACCATCACCATCACCATCACCATCACCATCACCATCACCATCACCATCACCATCACCATCACCATCACCATCAGCAGCANTCATCATCATCATCATCATCATCCATCATCATCATCATTCATCATCATCATCATCATCATTCATCATCATCATCATAATCATCATCATAGTCATCGTCATCGTCATCGTCATCGTCATCATCAACACCACCACCACCATTATCGTCATCATCGGATGGCATATCTGGCTTCTTTATATAATGGCATAATGCAGTCAATTGATGTGAGGATGTTACTCCAGGTGGTCTTTACATCTCTTATTCAATCCAACTTCCATCATGCGGACATCACTTGAATCTTTCTCTCCGATAATTGCTCTCATCATTGCCATAAAGCCCTCCGTCATCATCGTCATCCCTCGATCAACTTGTTCAGAATACTTGTACTGAGGTATCAAATTAAAATCGATGAGAGCCATTCTGATGCTTACGGTTGTTGATGAAAATAAATGTAACAGTAAAGCAGTTGTTCCACTTATTGATTCATTAACTTGGATTAACAATCAATTCCGACTTATTGATTTCTTATTGAATTCTGAAATGTCCACAATTTTTACTTTCAAGTCACTGAAGAGGACGTTTTCAACTTGTTTAAGCGTCGTTAATTAAAAATTACTGGTTAATTATTTCAAATTACTGATTAAGTATTATGAATTATTGATTAATTATTACGAATTACTGATGTATTATTATAAATTACTATTTAATTATTATATGCATGATTATTTGGTGGTCGAGAGGATGGATTGAACGTAACAATATTAAGCATATATTTTATAACCATTATTATATTATTTTTTATTTAATTTGGTTTAATATTTTGATTGAATTGTTTCCAACTAATAAGTAAATTTCAGTTGTTAAATCAACTTCAATTCCTTTCTGGACTCATATTCATATTGACATCCATATTCAATATATGGACTCGTGTTTTTAGAAAATTAATCCTTTAAAAAATGCTGAAAACGTCATTAATGTAACATTGTTATTATTGTTATTATTATTATCATTATTATTATTATCATCATTATTATTATTTTTATTTTCCTGACCAAAACAATCAAAAGTCCATATATCACCGAAAAATTTGAAGAGTCCCAACATGGCTCGGGATCACCGCGGGACTGAAGTTAAAATTTCTAAACTATGACATTTCAACAACGTAATTGTTTCTTAAATATTCTGTCGCTCTCAATATATTTTCAATCGAGTCCATATAAATTTCACGTNCACCGCGGGACTGAAGTTAAAATTTCTAAACTATGACATTTCAACAACGTAATTGTTTCTTAAATATTCTGTCGCTCTCAATATATTTTCAATCGAGTCCATATAAATTTCACGTTGTTCTTCATGACGAGCAGAGTGGATAAGAAGCAGTCATTGGGCATCTTTCCTCCTATGGACAATGGCGTGGAAGGACCCTGGTTGTACCCTTATTCGTGTTGTCCACTTGTTGGCCCACCTTTTGATTTGAGTTCTTTTCGTTTTTGAAGCCACAAATTTTTGCAATCTTCTCTGTCCTCCTTTGATAAATCTTGATGAGAATAACCCTTTTGAATACTCCACTGGTTTTCAGTTTAGAAGCATTTTCCGGAATGTGATGTATAATTTTATTAATGTAATATTATTATTATTATAATTATTTATTATTATTTTTATTATGATTAATACTAATGTATCTTCAAATTATTTTCGATGCAGAACATTTGAAAGTTGACACTTAATTGTAGAATTTCGTCTCCGAACGATTGAATAGGTTAATGTTCGATAAAAAGTTTTAAATGAAAACCTCGCAAACATTCGATGCAAGAATGTGTTTCTCATTGACGAAGTAAAACCTTTGTTTATTCGTTCGAACTTTTACTTGAAATGCTCCTCTCATGTCCTAGTCTTAATGTTCGTCATCATATTCAAGGTGAATGAGTTAATTAACACTCGTCATCGTCATCATAAACATCAAATTTAGATTATAGATGACAAAACAACTCACATGGATGATTGAAGAGACCGATGAATGGAGGATATTGTCTTCCGTACATTTTAGTCTGGAAACGAATTATAAATTTCAATTCTTTCAAAAATTCAATAACTTAAAATATTAAATTACAAAAAAATTACAAATGACCAAAAATTCAACTATTAACATTTCACAATCGATGAAGCAATGGAGGTGATGTCATTATCAGGCCATCTTGAACTCCTTGAAATGACCCCCGACCTTTGAACCAAGTTCAACTCGTGCAAGAAGTTCAACCAAGCGCAAAATGTCGCCTTTTATAGTCGAGAAGGGCTCCTCTCTCCTCTCTCTCCGGAAGGTGATGCTGAGTCCAAAGGAGTCCACTGCCGCTCGTAGTCCCATTAATCTTTAGAAATGTGGAAAAAAGATGGCACATTATGGAGGGCTTCATAAATCCCAATCAACCGTGTCGCAAGGTGCTCTTGGAAATTGCGTTAATTGGAATGAGTGGCCGACCGTAACGATTTCACTGGGCAGAACAATCGTCCAATTAGAAGTGAGCAGTTGGAATCTTTAAATTATTCAAACTTCCTGTGCTTCCGGTTGAAGCAAATTGAGCAAATGTTGCATTTGGCGTTTCACGTGATAATGTAATCTGATGCAAACACGGAAGATTAAAAATTCCTCCAAACAATTTGTCTTCATTATTTTGTAATCAAAATTCATCAAAATTCAAAACCCACTTTTCGTCGATGAAGAAAGTTAAAAACAAAGCAACTTCATCGTACAAGAGGTCTGTTACTGTTGTTGTATTTATTATTGTTTTAATATTTAAATTAGAATTGTTATAATATCACGTTAAAATAACGCTAATAACAATAATTAAGACGATGGTGATGATGATGATGATGACTATTATTATTATTCCTGAAAGTTTTGCAAACAAATGCTTTAATTACTGAAAGTTCAGAAAGATTACAGGCCAGAGTTTTGGAATGAAAAGTTGATTAACTCCTGTTGTTTTACCGCGTGTTGATGCAGGAGTAATTAAAATCCGAGTAACGAGTAACCAAACGTTCTTAAGGCCTGTAATTTGAACATCCAAGATTTCAGGGGACCGTTTTGAAATGATTAAAACCGAAATGTTGTATTAAATGAAATGAAAGAAGGAAGGAGGGGAATGAGAGACGTGTGAGGAATTAAACAACCATTAATTTGTCAGGCAGATGAAGATGTAAGGTTGGAGATGGCGTGCATGGAACAATATGAGTTGGCTTTTCAATTTGCTTCGAGGCAGTTAAAGTGATGATTTGCTAAATTGCTCGAATTCTGTCTTAAATTAAAATCCTGCCTTGAATTATGGGAAGAAAAAATTCATTCATGCGAAATTTGATGCCGACATGAAGCAACTTCTTAAAAGGTGCCTTCCTTTATTGTGCATCTCAAACAAAACTTAAACTTACAATGATTCAGTCGATCGTTATGCTGCGTTAGGACATCCGACAAAGAAACTTATAAATTACAAAATAAAAATTGTATTTGATATCATCGATATTTTAAAAACATTTTCAGCATCGAAAACGTGGATTATTTCTGAACACCGATATTACTGACAAGAAGTGCACTTAAGTTAAAAAATTGAGAATCACAAATATTTTTTTCACAAAATCGACAAAAATTTCACCACCCGATCAATGCACAATTCTGAGCCTAACTGACAGTTACATTTAAAGTAATTATTTATTTAATGTCATTTTAATGTTTATGATTGTCAACCCTCGAAACCATGATGAACTTTTTGCCTGAACACGAAAGCCCTGATTTGAGCAGTTTTATGCATTTTATTACGTTATAAGCCTAATTCGACGTCGCGTCATTTGGTCTCTAAGCAACCGATTGGGCGCCATTTTAACTGCAAAAACTCTAAAACTGTCTCTGGATCTGAGCCATCAACTCTCCACAATCAACATCTGCTCGGTCATCGTTCTTCTTGTTGACTTCTCGACTGAAGACAACATGACCAAGACACGGAAACATCTCGAACGATGCGACAGGATTTTCGTGCGCTGATCTTATTAAGAGGTTGATGATTGAAATAAATTTAATTTCCACGCTAGATGTCGTCGGCCTCCTGCTTTTACGGCCACATTGAGCGCCCACGGACTCCTTGATAGTGTTTTGTCACATGAAAAACAAATCGACCGTGTCTTTCACCTCCGCTTCGAGTGGGTTTCTTCGGACGCAGGCAGACCCAACGTGCATTTAAAGAGATTGCAATGCACTTTTAAATAATCTTTGAAACCTAATCAACTTTTCATTAAATTTGATAATTCTCGTTTCATTCTTCTTATCATGTCGAGACTCAGGGAGTCGTTTTGAATCTATCAAACAATTATTGATGCACTTTTATACATCGAAATGTTGTTTGCAGTTGAAATTATTTGCATTCACGAAGTACATTATCTTTGTCTCCAAATAAATTCTCCGGAGAAAAGTCCCCATGTGCACATTTTAACTCAATTAAAATTTGAACAAAATTGTCCTCAAAACCAAACCACAATATTAAACCACTTAATAAACAATCGTCATTACGATAACAACATTCATTCACGAGATACAATCGGAGGCATAGATAGCTTTTTATTGAACAAATCTTCGATTTCTTGTAAGCATTTGAAGCAACCACTTGAAGGAGCAGCCATTTATCTTCCACTTTCGACTCAACACAAAGGCTTCACTTCACACATCATCAGTGAATTAAGTTGCTTAATTTCAATTATTAACTATTTATTGGCAACATCATTAATGACGTTAATTTAAGTTGCAAAAGCATTCAAATATTTCACATGCATTAAACAATGTTATCAATAACTTTTAAAAATCTCAAAAACAAAGCTGATGTAAAATAATATTACAACAAATTATCATACAAAGTAGAATTACATTTTCATTCGAAAGGTTTTTTTAGCCACAAACCTTCGATTTAAAGAACAATCATGCAATAACTTTACATTAGCACAACGTTCACCGTTTATGAAACCACACTGAAAACAAACATTTTGTGATATCTCAGAAAAGTTCAACTGGGAAGGGTTGAGCGAGTTTGTAGGAGGATTTCATGACCTTTTGTGGGTTTTCCACTTTCAAATTCCTTGAAAATTAAAGAAAAAAAATAGATAAAAAAAGTTAATCAGAAAAAAGGTTGTTGTTCATTAGTTAACAGTAAAATTAATCCACACACAAACATTGCAATCATGCTAAGGTGGCATGCCATCACAAGAAGAAGTTCAAGTTCAAGTTCAACCTCACCTTTCATCGACATCATCCAAGCTCAAGACTTCTTCGGACAACTCCACGTTCCGAACGCTCCCGAAGAAATCTGTCAGCGGAACTTCATCGGGGTTCCTGCCAAAAAGGTCGGTCCTCACTGCCACGGTGCTTATGCATAGACTCTTTGGACACACCCTCAACTGCAAATGAACCAATCAATTATTTTCAGAATCAAAATAGAATCGAAATAATTTCAGAATAAAAAATTTACAAAGTTGTAATTTTTATAAATGCTTAATGATGGAATCACAAAAGACAGTCAGATTCAACAATGTGGGACTGAAACCTTAAAGCCATCAAAACATCAAAAATAACTGTTCGACAACGAAAATGTTTCGTGCGAGAAATTCTCACCAGTTGTCCGAGCGTGTTGTTCGAGTCACTCTTGACAGATTCGAGGAACTCTAAGACGTAGTAGGTGTACCTGTCTATAATGAACACTCCGATCGAGGGGTCCGTGTGGTGCTGTCATCGATAACAGAAATGATGACAACATGCAATCACTAAACAAATCACCACAAATAATCACCGATAACGAATCCTCCCCCACATGACTGCTTCCAGTGGCAAGAATATTTGGCGAGTAAAACTTCATGAACATCGACTGAGCCTGGCACGTGTCGATCATGAAGAATATTTCGTGGTATCTGAAAAGTGTTTATTAACTTTGAACGAGCGGACGTCTTCCGAACGAACGCAGTGGCATTTGATGTTACTACATTAAATATAATTACATGTTTTATTACATGCAGTGCATTTTATACTGCGTGTTCAGTAATGGCTCGAGATAATGATTAATTTGACGTTACGAATGCACTCGACATGAAATGTAAAGTGGGTCGACTGAAGTAATTAATCCACCAATAGCAGCAAATTGCTCCAACTTCCAACTCACCTCTTCTTCTGATGCATCTGTTCGAAGGCATCTGCAAGTTCAATGTTCGACATTTCTTCTGAATCTTGGAACTTCAAGAACCCATCGCCACCATGTCCTTTGAAAATTTATTGTTAATATAATTAACATAATATAACATTCAGTGGTGCTGTAAATTGTAATCTGTCCATCCAATTTGTAATAAATAAGATTAGTAATAAAAATTTAAAGACCCGTCATGTACACGAGGATGTTGCTCCGTTCGTCCGTTAGGAGCCTTTTAGACCTCGGAGTGCTCGGAGGAAGTCTTCCGGTCAAAACTCTGATGAAGTTCTCCACTGTCACCTGAAATGCAGTTGTTATAACTTGTAATAAATTGAGTTGTAATAACTTAAAATATCTTCAATTGTTACCTCATAACCTCTGTAGTCAACTTCTACATCATCTCCATAGACATTTATTTGCTGATTTGCATTGTTGAAAACTGTGGCTGCAATTGTATTGATTGTAAAAGAAATGCACAAAATTGCATCATTATTCATAATTATGTCCTTGCCTGGTCTTGGATTGCGAGGGTTGCAAGCCATGTCATCTGCCACCATCAAGATGATTTGACTGAAGATCATTAAATACTATCCAGCAATTCCACCAAAGAGAACAATTATATTAACTGCTAACCTATCTGGAATTCCAAGCCTTTTGACACTTCTGTATATTGAGAGAACATTTGCAATATGGCGATAATTAAACCAGAATCGAGATGTGTCCACAAGAACTGCCCAGTTATTGGAATGACCGCTTTTGAAAAAATTATTTACGTTTTTGTCCTGGAAGTATTTAAAAATTAATTAAAATCAATCGAACCACATCTTGGCCACAATCTCTTTGTCCTTTTTATGTTTTATTATATAATCTTATCTTATAATTAGCATGAGTCTCATTTCACGTATCTTTTTTGATTTAGACGATCTCTTTAAAAGTAAGTAGCTCACTAAATTCAAAACATTAAAGACTAAACAGCCAAAACAAACCTCAAATCCTTCACCTATAAAACATAAAAACGTTGAAATAAAAATTGCTAAAAATAGTTTCACGGCCATCGTCTGTAATCAAAAATAACTTGTTGACATAAGACGACGGTAAAACTACGCACCGGGTGACATGGATTAATTAATTTTTTTAAACCACTTTATGTTTAAAGAAAGTTTACTTAAAATTAAAATATTAGATTTTTATGTAATAGACTGCATTAGAAGTCCACTATAAATTTCTGGCTGGGAATTCCATGTTATGCGAATTGTAATTACAAATATAAGCTGAAGAAGTCAAAGAACGAAAAAACGCGACATTTATCAACAAGTCCTTTTTATGAAAGTGTTCATTGAATACTATTCAAATCTTATTTCATTTAGTTATTGTGTTATTACATTAAAATGTAGCAGAAAAATATTTATCTCGATAAAACTCAGTAGCAAATGCTTAAAATAAATTGAAATAGCAGCCTCTAAATAAATCGATATTTGCATTTCAGGTTTTTATCGCAAGCTCTAAAAATATCGCAAGCTATAAAAATAGCGTGAATTTAAATTTTTTCTCAAATTTAAGAATTTGCTGGAACTGACCTAAAACGAGAGTGCCATTCATGTTATTAATTTATTTGAAGTTTAAAATATTTGTATTATTTGTATCGATTCGGTCCCTCTCGTGGTTCAGGTTGCTGTTTAAAATTAAACAATGTTGTTTTGCCCATTTCCAGTTTTCATTTGAAATATCTTTCACAATTTTATTTTCTTAATGTTCTTTAAGATAATAGATTAAAAATACATAAATAACAACTATATGCTAATGATTTTGTCTGATAAGAGCAGCAAGACACCGAATGCGATACTAGAGACACCGACCAAAGCACTAAGAAACCAAAAATTTGACGATTCCTCGCTCAATTTAATTCTCTCACCAAGTTTATTCAATCGTTTCAGTCTGTTTTTAGCCAATTTTATCGGGACGAAGGAATATGGCTGAAATCTGCGACTGAACCTTGGAGCCCTGTAGAGCCTGCCTGATGTTGCGTCCTTGAAAGCTCTTTTTCGTTCCTCAACAACACGCTTCTTCGTGATGTTGCAATTGATCTTGAATTCAAGATAAGCTTCTTGAAGGTCACCTTCACCTTCGTGCTTATCGTGGATCCAGTTTTCTTCTTCACTGGAACATTGGCACTGCTTCACTTTGGAAATCCTCATGACCAAATCATTTTTCCACTCATGACTCACTGCCTCTGGATTGAGGAGCATAAGTTGCCAACTCGTGTGCTCTTCAGGCATCAACAGACAATTGTCGTAAGCGGGCTTCAGTAATGGGCAAGAATTTCTCAAGTCGCATCGCACAGGGACGTTGGTTTTATTTCGAAGACGAAAATGATTTCTGCTGATATTAATTCTTGGTCTAAATTTGAATTTGAGCACTTTTTCCCCTGCATCAACAACAATTTTACCGTTTGTCTCTGAAATGTTCAAATAACGCCTCCTTAACGCTGTTTTACGATAATTCAACAGAGATTCTTCTTTTAGAAGGGACATCTCCGAGATGAGAAACTCCAAGTTGAAAACATTGAAAATAGTAAATACGCACGTCAAACTTCACCAGGAAAATTCAAAATGAAAGTTCTGGAATATCCATTTTTTAAGTTTCTGCTCAAATTGATTCATAACGTTAAGAATCACTTAAATAAGATTACTTTTAAATTAAAGGTGTTAGAAAGTGTTAATAGAATTTTAGATGTTGTTTAATAGTCATTTTAATATGAATGGGGAGTTATTAGGTCAATCTTTTCCAACAATTTGAATTTTCATTTTGTTGGTTATCCAAAAAAAGTGAACTAGCTAATTATCTGGCTAATATTTTAATAAATTGTCTGCTTTGGATAAGAAATATACTTTTGTCTTTGTTTTAAACCACAAATGCCAAATATATCAGTTCATACTTAAATAGTATTTTGATTAAGTTATTTATGTTACAAATAAATGTTGCCATTTTCTCACAAACCTATTGAAAAATTTGAATGTGGTGATAATAGCAAATAATTAAATAAATAAGAGCGAATAACGTTTCCAATCAATTTTTGCCAGAAAATCTCCATCGATTAATTGCAAAGTGAAAATGATTACAGAATTTTTGGTTTCGTCATTCTTCATCGTCGAGAAAATGAAAACAAAAACATTGTCATTCTTAATACCACAACGAGAAACCTAATTTGTCTTCTCGAAACAACACCAAGAAAGAAGCGAACCTTCTCATTTTTTCCACAACTCTCTGAAGGTCAAACTAGCTTTCATTTGACGATAAGAGTCACAAATCATCCCCGGAGATGAATTTTTCAACTTATAAGGACTCCAACCTCCACTTTCAAGTATCTTCTATTCGCCGACAAAAACGAAAGCGCAATGCGAAATACAACTACGTGTGGAACAGCACGCATCCTCTTTTCAGCAACGCATCGAGATCAGATGCCGAATATAGGCGACGGGCAATTCACGGCAACCACAGGTTTTCTCAAAACGAAGTGTCGTACCAACAGAAAGCAATTCAAACTCCTTTTCATACGAATCCTTTCCAAAGACTGAACCTTGCTCCTAGATACAGTTCTCGCTACCTCAATGAACATTCTCTGTACTTGTTCTCAAATCCCCCAGTCGAACATAGACCCACGTATCAGGAGGACCTCATGAAACGAGGTTTCTTAGTTAAACGCTCTCTTGGTGCTGGTTCTTATTCTAAAGTTAAACAAGCCATCAACACGAGGTCTAACTTCACAGAAGTTGCCATAAAAATTGTCGATAGATGTCATGCCACCAAGGACTACCTCAACAAATTCTTACCGAGAGAAATTAGTCTATGGGTGTGTTTGAATCATCAGAACTTAATCGAGTTGATCGACTGTTTTGAAGAGAATCTTAGGGTTTACATGGTTCTTGAGTACGCACCAGGTGGTGATGCTCTCAATTATGTGCAGCAGAAAGGACCACTGAGCGAAAGTCAAGCTCGGGAATGGTTCGTTCAGATTGCCTCAGCCCTCAGTTACATGCATCGTCTCAACGTGGCCCATAGGGATCTAAAACTTGAAAACTTATTGCTTTTTGAAAAAGGAGCCAAAATAAAACTTGGAGACTTTGGCTTTGTCAAAGATATCAGCTCTCCTTCTGAACTCAGCGACACTTTCTGTGGCTCGAAGGCCTATGCTGCCCCAGAAATTCTTAGTGGTCAGTCGTACGATCCGAAAAAGGGTGACGTGTGGGCTCTCGGGGTGGTCCTATACATTATTTTGACCGGAAAGATGCCCTTCAATGAAACAAGAGGCATAAAGAACATTCTGGAAGAACAGGCGGCTTTGAATCTGGTTGAATTGAGTTCTTCTGCCCATAGGCTGATAATGAAGGCCTTCACGTGGAATGTGACCTTGAGACCGGATATCGACGCCCTCAGACAAGATTCTTGGCTCCTACCAGACCGCATGGAGTAAGAAGATAAAGCTTACAAATAGGGAACTTCAATTATGTTCTATCGTTCTTAATTGATGACGAAGTCCCATTTGCTTTCGGTTGTACATTTTGACCATATTTTAAAATGTCTTCGAGTGGTTACAAGGACTAATTCCCTCAAAATTATATTTTTTAAATTTAAACGTAAAAAAAATCAAATAAAATAGAATTAGAACCATGAAAGTTTGCTGTAATACAACTGTGGTAGTTCAAAGAAATCTTCACAAAGCGAAGAATTAAGATGTTGCTTTTCAAATAATTCAATAAAGATATTTTTCCAGAATTTAGTGTTATAATAAATGAAACGTTCAGAAACTCCTGTTTGCAAAAAAGAATGTTGATTCAGGTATGGGCTTCTGAAATAAATTTTAAGAAATAGTTATACTACTTGCCATTCCCCATTATATAATCTGAGTCTGAGTCTGTCAACAACTTGTTTGTGTCTAATCACCTCAGGAGTAATTTGAAAAAGCAGGTTTAACTCGAGCAGCATCACTGCAATGGTGTTAGAAATAGAATCAATATTGATATTGGCATTAACTATTAATGAAAGGAATTGGATTATTTTCAGCCACAATATCCAAATTCAAATGTCCTTTGAACGACTTCATTAAGTTCCTTCCCTAGACTCAGAAGAGATAAATATCTCGTTTGAGAAACGAATATCCGAGTAATAAGCTGTGATGGTTCCCAACTTCCTCGCACTGCATGGAACGAATTACGTTACTCAGAAGACACGTGATTTCATTAGAAACGGGCTTCATCCTGATCCATTTGAATATGTCCACATTAAGGGTTCTTGAATTTTAGATTTTCCCAAACCACCCCAAAATATTGTTATGCAAAATTCCTATCGACCTTCTTTGAATTTGCGTCAGAGTTTGAAAATTTCGTTGCTGTTTTGTTTTCTAAAAAATTGGAATACTCATTTTGGAGTTAATGAGAAAATGACTCACGAATCAAATTATAGTTTAATAAGGCAAGAAACTAAAAGAATGTTTGTATGATTTAGTTGCGACAAAGTTTCAGAAAATTGCATTGCGTCCAAGTCCTAGTATTCTAACTGAAAGAGACGATCATAAAAATGTACGTTTACCTGATGAAATTACAAACGGGTTATGAGCAGAAAATGAATTCATAGTTCAATCCTTGGTTCATGGAACAGTATTCACGACGCCAGCAGGAATTTGCTCGCATGAAAGGTAGCCAGTTAAACTCCAACAATTTCATTCCATGCATCAACCAAATCTCTCCAGGCAGTTTTCAGAGGCGCAGTAGCAGTTCAAGCATTGGTGATAGCAGGCAATGCTGCGTGTCAGAAACGAATGCTAGAGCTAATTCTATTTGTTGGCGACCCCAAGATTTACCCCAAGCATCGACAACATCGAGCAGAAGGGGCAACAAGCCACCGTTAATTCATAAGAGGTTTAAGTTGTCAAATTCCAATAAACAAGTCGAATTATCTTTTAAGAATAGAAAGTATTTTGAGTTTTGTTCCTCATCTTGGGCTACTCACAGGTCAGCCAGATGCCTATCAACAACAAACACCATGAACCAAAAATATTCTCAAAGATGTGATACCGATTACAATTCATTTTGTAATCCTAACAAAAATCACCCTGTCGAAAATATTGACAGTTTATTCGTGCAGGATGAGAATTTGGGATTGAATAGAAAACTTATAAGTAGCGATGGATCCAGCAGCCTGCATTGTTCATTACCTTCCTTGAACTATACTCCAGAAAGCAGTTTCAGAACCCACCAATCTCCGTTTCTGACTTTCAAAAATTATTCACTTTTGGGAAGTTCTAAAGACTCAACTTTAGGCTCATCAATCCATTTGTTAAACAATAATTTCCAAGAAAAGGGAGGCAAATTGCCAAAAGACTGCTGTTCATCTAGCGACATGGTATCGTACAACTGCGGATTACCCAACATCGAAATCAGCAACAGCTTTCTAAGCCTAAGCGATGGAAGGCAAAATATTCTCGAAGAATCATCCGATATTTTAAATTTGTGTAATTGTCCGCTTCCCGACTTTGATGAAAGTGTTTGTGCATCACTCGAGAGTGGAGACTACGACGAGTTTGCGTTCAACCCCACGTTCATGATCGATTCTCGACCAAAATCAAAACGATTCCTTCAGAATGTGGCCCCGTCTCTGAGTGATTCTCTTGCTCACATGCAGTCATTCGATTTTTATGACACCTCACTCATCAATGACATGTCATCGGACCTCAACTTTAATCGTGATTCAACTCTGAAAATGCACGAAAGCAGCAAACACTTTGTGTGTTCGTCGAAGTGGAAACCAGATTCAGCGAAAGTTGTTCCTTTGAGAGGAAACTCCAGTACGCTCAGTTTGCACAATCAGTCGAACTTCCTAATAGGGAATTTCGCTCAGCATCACGAACCTAATTCATTTCTTGATAAAAATCAACGAAGAAATTTTGCATCAGATGATTGCCAGACATCCAGCACCATCAAAAGATCTATCAAAAGCGAAAAATCGCATTCTTATAAAAGAAGTAGGGCAATGGACTATGGGACGAATTACATTAAACACTGTCAAGTAAGCGAAAGTCAAGAAAAACTTTTCGGCGAAGATTGGCTTCGAAATAATTCCGATATTTATGGACATTTTGAGGTGACCAAACCTAATCCCAACTTGACCGATTACATGACAACGAACAAAACCGACTCCTGGCTTCCGCAGGTAGATGTTGAAGTGGAAGAGGAAGTTGTGGAAACCGTGGAGCATAAAGAACTGAGCGCTCAATATGATCCCCAGATCTCCAATGCGTCTCAGGAAACCAACTGCGAAAACTTTTCCTCGTTTATCGATTACTTCCTGGAAAGTTGGTACGACGATGACATCGTTTGTCCTTTCAGTGAAGAAATTCTGCAGTACATGGAGGAGGAAAGTGATAGGTTGAAGTCCCCTCAGTCCTGAAATAGCCATGTGATATTTCCATAAAGAATGTTTACTCTCAATCACGCGTGCATCTTTTTACTGAGCAAATAAGTGTTCGTATCGTATGGTACAGTCTCCCACATTTCACGGACATCACTGAAAGATGTTTGTCTCCAGTTGTACATAATAATACTTGATAAACATTTCTCGATCATCTATTTCTAATGAGAGGTTTTGATCCAGAATAGATTATATTAATAAAAAAATCTTTATATAATAGTGTAAATGTGTCTGTTTGTATCTCATCTTTATCTTGTACAATTGGAGCTCGTCATTTCATTTCCATGATACTTTGGGAGGGGGGTGTTCTTAGAAAACAAATATTTAACAAAATCCTGAACCACTTTTAAATTTTCGAGCTTTTGAAGCTGGCGCTGATCAATATTCATGCGCGCGCTTAGTCACGCGCGCTGATTGGCCAGAAATGTTTACTGAAATAGGTCGCGTGAAATCGCTACAAACATGCTATCGTCTTATTACCATTAAATAATCAAGCACTTTAATTACATGTAAATTTAATAAATAAAATTTTTTTAAATGCGTTTAAGATAATGTCTGTCGGTATGCATCTTAAACGAATACTTTGATGAAACTCTGAAGGATGACCATTATGGGCTGGTCACAGCAAAAAAATGTAAAAAAAATCTTGAACAACTTCGAAGTTATTAAAAATCTAAAATGAAGTCTGAAGTAATGTAACCAGTGTGCAAGTGGAAATAAAGCTTGTTAATTCTTTTACTGTTTGATTACTTTAATTGTTTCTTGTTTAATTACTCCGTCAGATCCCGGTAGCCAGGGACGCCGACAGAAATTTCGAGCCCCTAGGTACAGCCAGGGGCCCCCATGTTATGTCAATTTGGTAAGTGAAGAGCAAAAAAAAAAGCCACAATTGTAAAATTTTAATATTTTAAAACCCTGACGTGTCCCAAAAAATTGCCGGACTTGCTCCCTCTCGGAGGCCCTTAATATAGCAATAAACTATGAATATTGTAACTACACCAATAATTCCTTGGCCAGATAGTTATCCTTTTATTCGATAACTTGACTAATCTCTATGCGAACAGTAGATAAATTTAATAGTCATCTTTGTACGGCTGTTCGGGGCCGCCGAGAGAGAGGATGGAAGTGTTGGGAATTTTCGAGGGAGGTCCTGGGGTGTTCAAAGCTTATTTAAAGTTTGACCTGCAGCCATACTTCTCCATATGAAGTACTAGAAAGTAATATTGGGGTTTTTGAGAACAAATGACTGAATCTTGTGGTTTTTAATTAGTGGTCTGCTAATTAAAGAATATAAAAATAAATGATACTAACTGACGTCTCCTCCATGTGGAGGTTGCAATTAAAGTAACGAGCGTGGCACCGATCACACAAGCCCAACATGCCAAAATTAGACGCAGGACCAAGTGCATGTACAAGTACAAGTAATGAAGGTCCGAGTGTTGACTACTTATGTACTTGAACAAATGTACTAATTTAAGTATACAAATTATACGTATAAGTATACGAGTTAACAAATTTTAAATAAATTTTGTTTCTAAAATTAAAGTAGCTATCAATTTGTTTTACATAATAAATTTATCTACTGTTAACGTAGAGATTAATCATGTTATCGAATAAACAATATTGCCAAATTAGTAAATTATATATAATTAATAATACTTAAAAACTAAAAATAATTGACAATAAAGAATTAATTTTGTGATAAATTATATATAATTAATAATACTTAAAAACTAAAAATAATTGACAATAAAGAATTAATTTTGTGATAAATTAATCTCCAGACGTTTGTCTTGTTTTATACCTGAACACAGGTGTGGTTAACAAAACAACTATTGGAGGTTCCAATAATCGGCAATCATCGTCTGAGTTTTGTTTATTACATTTACTAACTAATTAGAATATGAATGCACTTGAGTTGTAAATAGTTGCACTTGTGAAATTTTTAACGCTTTAAAGCACGTTCCACATCGTTCCACGAAGGTTCAACAAGGTAAATAGATTTTGTTCTCAAATGAAACGTCTTTCAGTAGCTGATCAAATTGATCCCTACTGAGATTTCAACCACTTTATCTCCTTTTGTTGGAGTTTAATTTTTGATTTATTTTTAAGGAATCCTTAATAGCATGATGCAGTTATATGTGGTGCTTCTGTTATGTTCTGTTGCATGCACAGTCGAAGGAGCATCATTCCCAGATGAAGGATACAAACTTCCAACATTTCAGTGAGATAATTTCTTAATTTTGTAAAAATATATTTTGAAGTAGTAACTTGCTTACCAAATTCGGAATTATTTTTTTTTATAGGGAGTTTCTCATATTAGCTCCAAAAATAGTGAGACCAGACATGATTTACGAGGTCCATGTGACTGTGAACAGAATGTTCTATTCTGACATGATCGTCACAGCAATGCTGAGCAGTGATGGTAACCAGTACATTGGTTCTCAAACCACATTCAAGGAAGCTGGCACAAAAGTCATCCAACTTCTTGTGAGTGTAACAAAATTAAATCAATAATTTTGGGTAATGACGACGACGACAGGACATCGTTACTCAGAACATAATGGAAAATTTTAATGCTAATAATAATATTAACAGGTGCCAATCACCATAAGGCCTGGAGTGCACAAACTCATTGTGGAGGGCTTGGTTCAAAATCCAGTAAAGATTGCAGTCACAAGCAACGAATCTAACGTCTTCTCGTACCAATCGTATCTTCCGATATTCCACAACGAATCAGTGGTCACTTACAGCCCGAAATACGTTTCCATTTTTGTGGTGACCGATCGACCACTTTACGTCATTCCATCCAGTGGTTCGTTGCACGTTTTGGCACAGAATCAGTCAACCAAAATTATTATTAATTATTTATTTAATTTATTGAAATAATAATAATAATATTTATGGTACATATTGAAGACAAATTTCATTTCATGAAAGGCATTTTCGTGTTTTGTGTTTTTTGAATTTCATCAACTTTCAAAAATTTCTTAAAAACTGAAAATAAATATAATTTGTGTTTGTTTTCAGTATTTTTCAGGATTATTGCTGTTACACCTGATCTGAAACCTGCCAGTGGATCTATGGAAATCTATGTAGAGGTATCAGCATCATCAAAAAATTATTCAATATTTATAACTAAATTTATTCTTAGCCAATTAGATGCAAATGAATACATTATCAATCATAAATTGTTATTGTTATTACTATTATTTTTGCAATAGGATGGAGCAGGTAGGAGAGTCAGAAGGTGGATCCAGAGGCAGTTGAACTTTGGTTTGTAAATTGATGAATTACAGTGAGATATTTAATAAACTCATAATAATATTAGATATAATAATGTTATATAAGATGTTATGTAATATTTGTTATTATTTATTAATATTCGTTGTTATTTATTAATATTTGTTAATATTTATTAATGTTTGGCACTTGTTAATTTTAACCCCAAAACCACAATATTATGATGTTATAAAACTTTGAGATTAATGCCTCCAAAAATGTAAACAGGCATTTATGAGGGCTTCTTTGACATCGAGTACCCGGTCGAACCAGGGGAGTGGGCCATCACCATCGATGCATTTGTGAGTTCAAATTAAAGAAAAAAAATAATTTTTAGATTTTTTTTTCCAATTAACTAATTAGTTATATTGACACTTATTTTGCAAATATTGTATAAATTCTGAGCAGTTCTCATGTCATGATATGAAATTCGGGTTTCAAATATTTTACAACTTAGGATTAAATTGCAATAATTAAATCTTTTACATATCTAAGTGATGCATTCATTTTTATTTTAACAGGGCTATACATACAGACACAACTTTGATGTTCGATTTTGGTGTAAGTTTGAAACTTTAAAAATGTTTTCAACTTTAAATGGATTGAATTGAAGACGTCGTATCGTATCGTATCGTATCATTCTCTTTCAGGGCAAAGGTCGTTTGAAATGAATGTCACAGTTCCCGTTTACATGTACGACACCGAATGGGGCATCATGGGTCTTCTCTATGGAGAGTTGGTAGAGATTCAAATGGAGATTCAATTATTTTTAATTTCAATTCTGACAAATATATCTCTGGAAATAGACATGTGAGTGGAGAGCCTGGTTATGGTGTTGGAAACATCACAGTGAAGGTGATGAATAAGGATGGAACCATGTTGCCTGGTGAAATCACAAAAGAACTTGGATATGTAAGTGCCTCGCACAGTTTCTTAAAATTGCAGTGGAATGAATTTAGCCATTTTAATTGCATTCCTGCACAAAAAGAAACAGTCTTACTGAGTCATGTTTCAAAGCTTGAGCTTCTACCAATGCTCTAGTAATAGATAATAATAAGTAACATTAATTTCTTTGTAAATAGTTAAGTGATTCTGCTGTTGCTGTGCATGTGGTACTACATAAGAGGGAACATTCTGTTTTATCATTCTTTTGCTTCTAAGTGTGAACTTTTACTTCTGCAGATGTACTCCACAAAAAGCTTCACCTTCTCTTTGGACGAGATCAAAGAAAAGATCGGAGATCCGACAGACAAGGATCTGTACTTCTTGGGAACAATCTACGACTACTATTATCTTGAGACCCTCACTGGAACAGCTGTGACTCATGTGTACAAAGATGGAATCAAATTGGCACTCTTGGGTAGAAGATTCAGAACATTCAAACCCCAAGTGCCATTCTCAGTGCAGGTTCTTAAATGCTATTAAATCAAATAAGTATTAAATAAATCCATTCATTTATAAAATAATTAGTTTGATTAATTGTCAATTGTTGCGTTGATTTTAAGGTTGCAGTGGCTCGAAATGATGGAACGATGTACACGGGGTTCTACGATAGGCAAGTGGTCGTCACGGTGATAACCGAGGGCAGCGGAACCTCGAGCACGAGACCCGAGGACAAAAGGGTCATCCCTAGCGACAACATCCTCAACTACGAAATTGCCTCGGAAGAAAACGATCGAGTGATCATCATCAACGTTAGACGTCCTTTAATATTTTAAAAGTATTTAGCGAAGGCCGTAAATATTCGCCAGTAACGAATAATAAAATCGATGGAAAGTGATTTGTAATGACATTGTTTTTCATATTGGAAGGTGATTCCTAGAGTTTGTAGCTTAGAGAGCTTAGAGCAACTAAAGAGTTGAAACAATGTTGATAAAAAGTTATTTTTGACAATAAAGACATCACTTTCTTTCAATGATGTTCAAGGTCAAACATCCTCAGTCCGGTCAAACAGTGGAAGTTCGATGTTATCGTTACTACAGTTACTTCAACAGGTTTATGGCGTTGTCATCTTCCACGTCCAATCCTCAGGTGATTAAAAATATTAGATAATATATAATATTATTAGAAATATTTCTTTAAATTTGATTAAATTTAATATTTTAAATAAATATTTATGATAATAACTTATCCTAATATGTTTTAAAGCATAATTTGTTGACATGTTACAGACTGAAAGTTACATGACCTTCACATTGAGAACAAATTTTTACATTCCAGAAATAAATTATTTGGTGAGTTGACTGATCGAATAATTTTTAGTTTAACTTTTCAGTAAAAATTTGCAACTTCTTCACTTGAATAGAAATAATCACGTTTGTAAGATAAATCAGTAAATATAAAATAAATATGATATTGCAATAACGAATATAATTGAAAAATTGTAGATCAGTGCGGGTGGAAGGATCCTTTTGGGCAGCAAGTTGATGATGAGTTCGCAACAAAAAACCTTTTCTGTGGCTTTGTCGAGACAGATGGCGCCCTCAGCCAGACTTGTGGCTTACTGTGTGTTTGAGGGGGAAGTCATCATGGATTCGCTGACTTTCTTCATCAGGGACTCGAGACTCAAACAGGTTTCCTTCGAATGCTTTTGAGTACTTGCCAGTAATATCTACATAGATAACTTATGCCATAAAAGATGTCTAAGTTCTTTCTCATGTTTAGGGATTTTTACTTTGGCAATTTACATCATTCTATTTAATTAAAATTAAGAAATTCCTATTTTCCAGCCATACATTTTCATCAACTACGGGAAGGATTTCACTCGAGATACGATAGAAGTCGTTGCGAGGGGACCTCCGGGTGGTTACGTCTTCATAAATGCCGTCGATTACGAGTTCTCTCTCAGAGGGGCACTGCCCTTTATCAATGAACAAAAGGTAAATTCTTACAAATTTTATTTAACTACAGTGGATTTAAAATTTAAAATTAAAACAAAACAATAACTTTGGAATTTGGTCTCAAATACATGAAGTATTGAAATTAATTTCACCTTCATTTTCGTTTTTCATTCTGCCCATCGACAGGTCGTCCACGAACTCCTGACCTACGACCGCTCTGCTCAGCCTCCCTACCAACACACCTGGTACGTCAATGACGATTATTGGGAGCAAACTGTTTTCTTCCCGACACAAGACACCGGCATGGACACAAACACAACTTCATTTGTGAGCCACATTTAATTTGAATTGTTTAGTTCTTTTGAATTGTAGAAACATATTTATTTGGTTACTCATTCTCCGAAGGCTGCCGGACTGATTGTTCTAAGCGATGCCAACGTCACAATTCGTCAAGGTAATTAAAGCTTTTCGAAAACATTTGAACACGCATTTTTGAATCATAATTTGAAAATAATTTAAACCTTAAATGATTACAAATTTTCAGATTTTTCACCGTGCAACAGATCTCTGGGTTTGGGAATCTGTCCACTCTCGGGGCAGTGTTACGAGTTGAAGGCCGCATGTGATGGAGTCGTGCACTGTTCGGACGGCTTCGATGAAGTTGCCTGTAAGTTTTGAACTTAGAAGCTACCATTTCAATATCTGCTTGTCCGTGCATTGCTTTGCTTCTGTTGCACTTGTCGAAAACTCTAAGACACATGAAACATTAATATTAATAATATTTCAAGTAATATCATTGTTGTTGTTATTAATATTATTAATTATTCGCAAATAATTTTAAAAGGTGCTCCATCTGTGGACGAGTTGTATAAACCTCGACCGAAGGAGATCGATTCTTTGTTTTGGAACAGCAGATACCAGGACAGTTGGGCTCCTTTTTGGCAGAAAACATATATAAAGTATTTAATGCTAATTATTGCTAAATCCATTTAATTAATTTTGATTGTCGAATTACATTACGCATTTGTTTGCTAAATAATTCACATAATTGTTGTCTTCTCAATAATTTTATTTCATTTACTATAAGATTTATTCATGTTTATGCACTTTGCAATCAAAATATTTTAGTCTTTGCAATATTATAGGAAACATTAATAACCACAAACTTGCAATAAATAGGCAGGTTGGTCAGGGAGAGATGAAGATTTACCAAGAAGAACTGATGGACCCACTGGTCATGGGAGCTTTCTTCATGCATCCTGATCAGGGTTTCTCAATTGGAAGAGAATATGTTCAGGTGAATGGGAGGCATGATTTAATGTGCATGATGTCAATTATTGGCTGAACATTAATCACTCGTTGTTGATATTGTTGGATGTTACAATTGGATTTGTTGAAACCAGCACGACACGACGAGGATATTCTTCGTGACCGTCGAAGCTCCGACAGTCATTCGGAGAGGAGAACAAGTCGGTCTGAGATTGGACATCTACAACTACTGGGATCAAGATTTAGAGGTTCAACAGGCTTTTTGAACATTAACATTAATATTGAAAGAACATAACAATTGAATGAGAGAATCGATTGAATTAACAATCTTCATCTAATTGTTCGGTCGACAGGTTTTGATCTTGCTGCACGGCGATGAAGACTATCGCTTCGTAGTCGTCGAGGATTTCGGTTACGTGGTGTCTTACAACCCAAGGACAATCAAGGGTGACGTTCAAACCATGCTGTCCGTTAGTGTTGACAGAATCATGTTTATTTTTTTAGCAACAATTTCAACTGTTAAAACTATGAATTCAATACTTGAATGTGCAGATCAAAGGCAACATGGTAGCCACTTACCAGATGTTCCCGATAGTTCCAACAATCGCAAAAGGGGAGATCAAGGTTAGGATAAGCACCTACAGTAGTCAGAGGATTGATGAAGAGGAGGTTGTCATTAAAGTTTTGGTGAGGAAATATTTCTTTTGTTGACCTCGATTGTACTTTTATTTTCAATGGTTATTTGTTGACAAGATGGTTATACTGTGCTTCGTATTGCAGTACGATGGAGTTGTCGGTCGTATCAGGCACACTCCTTACTTGGTGGATCTTGTTAATTCTGGGTCTCTCATCATCCCTGATTTGAAAGTCAACATTTCAGAAAGATTTGTTAACCCAGGAGCCAGGGACCTGCTTTACATTCCTCACTCAAATGAAGCAACACTTTATGTTTATGGTGATTCACCTAATTAATTATAGTTGTGATTAAAGCTAATCATTTATTTTTCACTTGCAGGTGATCTGGTCTCACCTGGATTTTTCGAGTCTCACCTGACTTCAATGAATACTGTTCGTCAGTACCACGATTCTGCAGAAGGCTACCTGTACGACTTTGCCGTCAACCTGCAAACACTCAGGTACCTGTACGTCTTAAGTCTTCTGAAGGACACGCAGAATGATGTCCTCGAATATATGCAAGTTGGTGAGTGTCATGGAAAATCAATTTTTGCAATTAGTCTTTATTGGGATGTTTTCAAAATGTGAGGATCTTGATGAAGTTAAATGGTTCTAATTCAGCTGGAAATAATAAATACATTTTAGTGCTTGCAAGACAATATTCTTACATGGGTGCAAATGGTGAATACAGGCTTTTCAGGAGATCAGACAAGCCATCTGTCAAGTTGGTTTTTAATTGTTTTTGATCAAATGTGATGTAATCCAATTAGTTAATTTCAATGTCCTTCTTTGTTTACGTGCCGCAAATAATTCTATTGAAATGCTTAGTTGTTTATTTGAAATTTCCAGGGTTACTGCCATGGCTCTAAAATATCTCCATGCAGCTCTTATTAGTCCCTGGTCAGAAATAATTTATATTGATGTTGAAATACTCAACAAAATTGGAGACTGGTTGGCTTCGCAACAAGCTGCCGATGGATCGTTCCCCGAAACCGAGGAGTTCCTTACCGACAGAAGTTTCACAGTAAGTTACGGCAGATTATTATTATTATGCACGCAATTTTATTTATGCCAATTAATCACATTTGTATAAACAGCAATTGATTTGTCACTTTTTGCATTCAGCCCTACACTTTATCCAAAGAAACAAATAAAAATTTGACTCTCAATATTCCTTTGACTGCCCACGTAGTCATAGCACTTGCCAGGGCCGAGAGGTTAACCGGGGTCAGTCTTATTTGTTCGTTCTTCTGTCCGTTCTGAAATTAACGCCGGGAGTCGATTGCAGAGTGCCAAGCAAAAGGCTGATAGAGCCAGGATAAAGGCTGCCAATTACTTGGCAAGTCAACTGAAGCACATCAGTGATCCATTCCAAATGGCAATCACTGCCTCTGCCCTTCAAGAAGCCAGGAACGCTGCTGCAGACACTGCTTACAACCTCCTCATGTTGATGAAACGAAAATGTGGGAATTACTTTTAATAAATAAATAAATAAGATTATAACTAACGTTTTAATATATACGGGAATGCTTATGGGAATTACTTTATAATAATAATTTACACCGTAATATTATAACAATGTGCCTAGTTATAAGATCGATCGATAAACTTATCGTTTGTTTTCAGCCGTGTACATGTACTGGGGGGCTGAAGAAATAGCCCCCAACCCCACCGATCGAATTGCAAACGTCGAACTTCAGTACGAAAGAGAATTCCATCCTAACGTCGGTAATGCCGTCATGGCAACCTCTTACGCCTTGCTTTGCACCCTGGCAAGAAACAGAATGGACGACGCGGTGCCCATCATGAAGTGGTTGGCGTCGCAACACAATCACATCATGGGATGGTCCTCGACCCATGTAAGCTAATGAGTTCTTTCGTTCATTATTATTTTATTGTTGCTATTATTATTTCAAATAATTTCCCACATTTTTTTGGACCGTATTACCAGGACACCATATTAGCTCTCGAAGCCATGACGGAATTTTCCTACAGACAGACGAACAGAGATTTCTACAACCTACAGTTGGACTTCAACTTCACTCCAAACCCTTCCTGGTTCCAAAGAGTTAAACTGAACAAAACCAACTTCGCCAATCTTTACAAGTTCGATGTGAGTTAATTACTTAGCCACTTAATGTTAATATATATTATCAATTCTAATTGATATATATATAAAAGTTATTGGCAAGTAATTGTTTCGTTTGTGTAGCTCAGTCCTGCTTATGGCCAAGTAAGAACCAGAGTTTCAGGAACAGGATATGCTTTTCTTGCAGTACGTGACAATATTATCCTATTTAAAGCAATTAACCAATTATTGATTTTGTGTCATTAATGCCATTACTTCCGCGTAATTCGTGTTTTGCTCGGCAGATGGACACGTTCGTGCATTTCGAGAAGCCTTACCAAGTGGAGGAGGTCGGACCACCCTACCCCTCCTTCTCTCTCGAGTTGGATTCCCAGAGGTTCTGGGGAAGGAATGCAAGTCATATGGAACTCAACATATGCTTCAAGTAATTTCAAATAAATTCACTGAACACAATTATTCAATGATTTCTGTTATTGTTAAGTATGAAATAATTGATACGAAATTGTGTCACTTTTACGTCAACAAAGTAATTGTGTAAAATTGCTTGTATTTACTTTACAATAATCTAATTACAAAAAGTTTCAAGGCAAATCGTAATTATAGATGGCTGAGGACAGATTTGGCTCCCCAAGCAGGAATGACAAATGTCATCGTCGACATTCCCACAGGATTTGTTATCAGCAGGGACACCATCGAATGGATGTACTCTGCAGGATTTCCAGGACTCAAACGAATCAGATTCTATGAACAGCAGCTCATCACATTTTTTGAATATGTTTGTTTTTCTTTATCAATTCGACTGTAATTAATAAAATATGAATAAAACATTACAAAATTACAAAAAATAGGTGGCACCTATGAGGACATGCTTCAGTTTTGTTGCTGATAGATGGTATCCAGTGGCAAACACATCGATATCTCACCTTCTTATGATAAGAGAATATGCAGAAACAGGTTTCAATTTGCTTAGCACTTCAAATATTAATAGTTTTATGTTGTTCTAAACTTTGTGATTTCTTTTCAGGGATGCAAAGACTGAGTGCCTACGACACTTATTCTCTGTTCCAGCTCCATATATGTCAGGTCTGTGGCTCTTTCCAGTGTCCATATTGCCAGTTCTACAACGCAGCTCCATCTCTTTTTTCGAAACTTCCATTCTCTTTCCTGCTCGTTCAGATTTTTCTTGTATTTGCCACCATTTTTATTTCAAATTTTAGCTGGCAATCTTCCCAAAATCACAGAACCAGCTTGAGATAGTAATTATGGACTGAAATATTTAAAGCCATTTTTCTGTTTGTCTTTAATTTTTATATATAACATGCTGTACATTTGTTCACCTATTACTTTGTTTGAAAGACAAGACAGTTATTTGAATCGATGTTAAATGAAAGATTGTTGAGTGGAGTAATGGAATTACTTAATGAAAAATGATACAATATTCAAAATTTGTGATGACAAAGTTTTCGCCGTTTAAAAAAGTTATTTGCTCTATTATGGAATACGGAATATTTAGCCAATAAAATATTTTGAAAATGATGCAAAGGCATTAATATGAAGATCTCATGATGGAGTGGCCAGAATGGTTTTAAATTCCAGAAGAGCTTAGCGAAATGTCATTTAACTGACAGAAAACTTAGCCTGGGCTACGAATATTTCTCGAGTTTCCAAATTCAAGCAGGTTATTAATTGTAAATTGTTTGCCTCTCATGTGCACCTATTGGATGCAGTTGTGAAAGAATTAATATTGCTTGTAGAGACCAGAGGTTATGCATAAGGGGAGAGTGGGCTGTCTTGATGTGCTGACTTGACCAAAGAGAAAAAAAATATTTAATGACCAGTACTTCGTCTGCTTGTGCTTGCCAGAGACGTCTTTTAAGGGGTGCCATGAAAGTTGCTTCTCGTAACTTCAGTTCAGTTCCCCCTGGGAAAAACTGAAATGACAATCCCGCTCAATTACATTTTATTTCTCTCTTAATTGAGATTATGTTGTGTGGCATTTCAAAGATTGATGTTTGTTTTTACCACTAGAGTGGAAATGAACTTGTCTGATCTTTGAAATAAACCTTGTGGTCTTTTTTCTCCATGAAGACAATAAAGAAGAGCGTCTAACACTAGTTTTACAAACCTTTTAAAGTGATGCGAATGTTAACGAGCTTAATTCTTAGTTTCAATTTCGTGACAGTAATCATTTCCTTATTTGCTTGCTCGATATTTTTTGTTAGTATTAATATTTATTATATTTAATTATATTAATATTTAATAAGATGGAAATAGAAAGAAAGTTCTGGCAAAAACCAAAATAAAGCAAGCAGCTGATGGTGTTTGGATGAATGTTTGGATCACTTCAGAATGGTTATTTTTTAGGTATGTTTTGGAAGGATGTATCAAGATCAGAAATTATAGTCAAGGAGACCACTTTCATAACGTTAATTATGTACGACTGACTTACGAAACGTTTCACTCCGTTTCAATGATAACCCAATTAGAATAACAATTATAATATTTGTGGCTTTACATCGCTGCATCACGTCCTCCAAAACGCCATTCCTCCTGCAAATAGGATAATCTCCAGTCCCAATGGATCTTATTTCTAAAATCTCGTCGGTGAGCAGCAATAGTCATCGACGACCGGCAAATTTTTCTATTAAAAACATTTTATTAGTTCATATTTCCAATTAAATTTATTCTATTCGTTCAATTTCTATACACATGCCTAAATGCGATTATAATCAACTAACAAAAGTTGTGTTGAATTTGGCGAGTCAGACAAATTGAATTGAGCAAGTTGCTGTACTCGGCAAGCAGGTGTCAGGATTATCGGGATTTATTCGCGAGATGGTCAGTCGGGGTCTCAAATTACGCAAACTTCAGGAACAATCTCTGATTTCCAGCATCGAACGAGGCCAAACACTCGAATAAAAATTGAACCGATTGCGAATTTTCGAAGTCGCAATATTTATGTAATTCATCCATAGTCCATCTTTTGAATGGGTCACAACAGATTGACTTTTTTTAATTTTTCTGGTAAAAGCAATTCAATTGTACCAGGTGACAAAACTTGGTCAAATCCTTGTCTGATACCCTCACACTGATGCAAGGGAGCCATTTGATCTTTTTGAGCACATAATTTCTCTAAATATAAATCGATGTTATGTGGAGAAAGTATAACATCACGTCCGCCATCAATCAGTTCGATATCTGATCCTGGAACAGTGAAATTAAGACATAGGCCGTCGAATGAGCTTCCATCGTCAAGGGTCACATTACTGATTATTTCGTTCTTCTGATCATGCGAAAGACTGGAATCCGATCTGATAATCTCGATTTTCCTTTTAACTAGAAGAAGTTGATTAAAAAGAAATTCTAGCATCGGGAATGCTCGAACCAGATCAAAGTAATTTCTTCGTAAGTGGGAATATCGCAGTCTATTCTGATATTATATATTTCTGATATTATTCTGATATCTATTATAATATAATGTCCTCAGTCTTTGGAAAAATTCAGTACTTAATTGGATATCTAGTGTATATGACTTTTGTTAAAATTTGTCCCCAAAATTTTAATTTCTCGTATTCTTTGCTTTTCGGGAAAAGACATGTGGATGAATGGGTGAACGTACCTGATATTTCTAGTGGCTCTTCTAGATGTCATTCCTATGTACATATATGTATATATGGTGTACATGTAATGGAATCTCATTATCTAATTTTGTCTTGCTTAATGTTTTTTATTGTAATTTGACCATGCAAATTACACGTAACCCTTCAAGTCCTTCAAGTCCATTTTGATTTTATTGCGGTGGCAATGTTTGCCATTTGAAGTTACGCCACTGCTTGAGATACATTGGAATTTGTTCTTCACCGACACAAATTTATTTATTAGAAATCAAACTTTAAAATTAGTTAAAAAAACGATTAAGAAACAGATTTTAAAAGAAGTTTTTAAATCAAAAATAAATAAAATTTATGGCTTTTTTCTTTGTTGAATTATGTTTTATCCTAAAGCAATTCCACTGCTAGAAAATTCTTCACCGTGACATAAAATCACNAACAGATTTTAAAAGAAGTTTTTAAATCAAAAATAAATAAAATTTATGGCTTTTTTCTTTGTTGAATTATGTTTTATCCTAAAGCAATTCCACTGCTAGAAAATTCTTCACCGTGACATAAAATCACAAAATAATTTTCCTGATAAATTCAGGTCTTGTACACATTTGCCGATTTTGGCAATGTTATCATTCATGAGTGAAAGGACGAAAACTTAATTGATACAGAGGTTTCTTGTAATGTTTCGTTTGGACGTTCCTCTGAATTTTTCTGCAGTTTTCTTTGGATCCTTTTTGCACTTCCTTCTCCTCACCAACTGAGGGCCCACTTTGAACCACGGCGCTCATTGCTCCCAATCCTCAGGTACTTCAGTGGCTATGGAATGGTAAATCCATAAAATGCAACGTTTTTTGTTGGATTCCGAATGAACTTTGATCTTATGATCTGTGAACTCTTCTTCCACTTCTCCCTCATCATCACCATCTTCTTCTCAGTTAAATAAATTAATCGTTAAATGATTGATCCCATAAACTTTCATTGTCTGATTATTTCCCACAGATTAGGAATTATTTGGGGAAAACAAAACTAAAGTATTGATACAAAATATTTCGTCTTGCTCATATTCTGGTGTTTCCTTCAAATACTATGAGTATTTCTTTCGACATAGGGTTTAGGGTTTAATTTGAATTTTCTTTCTCTTACCCAGTACCCAAATTCAATTTAAGATTGAAGATAATTCAAAAAAAGATTAGGCAAGCGTAGACACACTTGTAATATTACTTATATTATATATTAATTAATATATATAATCCTTATAATATGAATTAATTAATTGCTTTAAATTCAATTTTTAAAATAAGTTAGAAATTATTTTTAAAAAATTGATAAACTATATATGATCGTCGATATCACTATATCTAATTACATTATAAAAGATTGTAAAGTCTCTTTTTCATTGAAATTGTTTTGGATTGACGAGCAGCAATGTGTCAGTTTGCAATGAGGACGGCTTATTAAATACGTTTCATTTGTAATTCATACAATTTTTTTTGCAGTAAAACGAAAAAGAACTGAACGCAAATGGGAATTTAAACTTAAAACCTTAAGAGACTCTTTGCTGGAGCGCTGCGTTATCAATTTTGATCAAATATTTTTTGACCAAACAGAAAATCAATGTTCGAACACGATTTTTCTAATTCTTTTTTATTTAAATATTTTACATTTTATAAAATATATTGCAGTGAAAAATATTTGGTTACCGCAACGATTGTTCCAGGACATCCAATTGAAAAGTATTGAAATTTGTTGGATAATACCCCCCAATCTGCTCAAGCTTTGCCTCCCCAGACGAGATGCTTTGAATTGGACTGACATTGACCTGATGTACGGAAAACTATCCGAACATGATTTGCTGAACTTGGCGAATAGCGATTGCCCCATCAGGCAGCTCTCCTTTCGAACTAATCGCCTGACAGGTCCAATGCTGAATGCCATCGCCAAATTCGGATCGACCATCGAGATTCTTGAGATTGCCAATGCATTGAAAAGGGATAGATTAGAGTAAGCTAATGTCATTGACTTGTTTCGCTCCTTCTAATAACATCAAATTTTATTAAAGCGGACCTAGTCAGCCTACTTCCTTAGAGATATTAGTCAAAATGCCAAAGTTGAAGAAATTTGTCATCGATCTCAAGCATCACAATCTCTTCTCTAGATTTGACATGTCGTCATGCTCCGATTCCTTAAAACATCTGACTTTGATCGACTCTGCCGGGTCCCTTCGCTTAGACGCAAAGGCAGCCCCCATGTTTTATGATTTCCTGAAGACATTGAAGTGCCTTAAAAACCTTTTGTCTAAATGCAAAATATTCATATCCTCCAATCTTGGAAGTTTTGGTGCACCTTAAAAAACTGAAGTCCGTTAATTAATATTATTAATATCATTATTGTTGTTATCGTTAACGAAGTTTCCTGTTGAAGAACCTTGGAATTGAAATCCATTAAAAAAGTGGAACCCTTCAATCCTGAACATCGACTTGTGGAAACTTTGCCCCTCCTCGAGAGTCTTTTTTTGCCTTGTTGGATGTTGAGGTATTTGCTGCAAGGTGTTTATATAATCAGATCAAACCTTTTGTAATATGGTTGCAAAATATGAATGACGCTTTGCTGACCAATGTTCATTTATTATAGAGTCGAACTGGGCTATCTAAGAGGCAAAAAATTGAAATATATAGGAAGCACAAATGTTCCTTATAATGCAAGAGATTATGCAGAAAGGGTTTAATTTCAAAATTTATATTTATGTCAATTAAAATTTTAAATTCATTGAAACCCCTTAAGATTGGCTCATTTCGTATCCTGGAATCACGAATGAATTTGCTCAAACATTCCAGTTCCTCGGTTTCCTACATAAAAAAGTTTGAATTATAGGGCTATTATTTATTTACTTTTAGGATTCCAAAATCAATTATCATCAATCAGTGGCACGAAGTGGAGGAGGTAGGCAGTGAACATAAATTTAGCTTTAACCTGTTAATCATAAAATAGTCATCGAACGACATCGATTTGTAGATCTGTTTGATTTACTTCAAATGGTACTTTAGAACTTTGCCCCTGACGCGTTTGGAGCAAAGGATTCGTCACGAGTGAGATGACGTATTTCATAAAGCAACGATTTTTAAATTAATTGGCAATTATTTGACAACTTCTTTACAGCTATATTCATCATTATTCTCACAATTGGAGCGAAGATTTTACGATGTTCGTTTTCAATCATTTTGACTTTCCAACAAATCGACAACATTTCAAAATTTTTACAAATTTCAAATGGAAAGACAAATTCGTGATTAAGTTCTTTTCTTACTTAAGGAAAATGGCCAATCTGCTCGTCAGTTCTGCTCTATTTGATTTGGTAAGAATTGCCGATTATGCAACGCGAGTTCGTGTATTTAAAAGTTGTCTTTTATTCAAAAGAAAACAGGAGTAAACTGCACTAGATGGACTGAGTTTGTGAGCAAACCTGGCAACATGAATTCCTTTTTTTTGTGTCATGAATGTTCACAATTTCGAAAATTCAGAATGATTACAAGGAACTATACAGATACATGCTATCCTACATTATGATGAATCCTCATTCAAGCTTATCCGCTACATACCTGAAATATATCTTGGTTCGCAGACTTAAGTATATTGGTGTTACGTACTACTTCACTTGGAATGAACCATCTGCCATTGAACATTTTGAAAGAGTTCAAACAGTGAGTATTTTGTGATATTTATTGATTTTTCTCTGTGAAAAAGAGTTTTTGAAGGCAGTCTGATTAACAATATTTCAACGTTTCAGCTCTTTGAGACCAATATTACATCAGTGCAGTTGCGACTTTACACGTAAGAACTATTGCTTGGTTAGAATTATTTTTTTTTAATCATTTTTCATGTCAGAAAGGCCAGTGAAGATAAAACGTTTAAATTAATGACGACAGCCAACGGATTAAACTTTTTATGGAATTACAAAAATAAACTCAACCGACTAAAGAAATTAGTCAGAAGCCCTTTCCATGTTGTTCGGCCCGTACATCAACACTTGCCTCCTCTAAAAACGTTGCTTTTTATGTCCCCGCTACGCATTAAGATCAGACAATGGCTTCTATTCCCTGCAGCTCTCTTGCAATTAGGGTATTCATCTTTTGGATGAGGAGGGGATTCGTGGTCCTAAACTTATAAAAGGATTTTCGGAAGTTGAGGCGATGTCGTAGTTGTTCTGCCACCATGACTCTTTCTTGGTGGCGATTTGGTCCTACGTGTAACTGCTCCATGGTGTTAACGTCTGAGAAGGCCTGTGCAGGTAAGACGGGTGGCTGAAAAATTGTAATTTCTGGCAAAAAAGGTCGACAATTCCAGCTGAATGCAAAGTTATCAAAACAAACGATATAGTCGATTTAAATGAAAATTAGAAATTCGAGGCAATTTGCCTAATTTGTACTAATACACAACGAGCTGACAAGAAGTTACTTCTAAACCTTTGAGTTTTGGGATTGGCTATAATTATCAGGTTATTAAACACTCGAACACCTTTTGGTACTCATTGGGCATATTATCGGGATTTAAAATTAAACTAAAATCCACCAAAAGGAATTAAAATTAACTTAGTCTTCCACCAAAAGCATCGCAAAAGTATAATAGAGATAACAGTGTCTAATTAGTTAAATATAAAAAGCGAAGAGATGCTTTTTTACGGAATATTTCAATAGAAGAAGAGGTCTCAACGGAAGAACGAATCTTTACCTGGCTTTACGATTAGTCCTTTCCTTCCTCTGAGTCTCTCCTTTGTCGTTTGAAGCTCTCGGAATGTGAGAAGACGCTTTTTACCACCTCCCTCTGATTCTTGACGTTATTGAGAACTGAGAAACAGCTTTCTATAAAATATAAAAATTTAGTTTCTACAATACTTAAAAATGCTGCGAAGGCTGCTTATAAAGCAGAATTTTTACTTAATAGTGACATTTTTCACTTAATAGAATAAATATAAGCGGACGACGTATATTTCGACGTTGAGGATAAAAAGTTTAACTTTGATTTAACAAAAAGAAGTCTTAGTCCCTTAGAAGTCTCCTTCTGGAAAGAACTTTTAATGCCAACTATTTGCCAAACAGTGTTTGAAACGATGTTTCAAGGCAAACGAATAAATATCCAGTTTTTTTTAAACGCAAGGAGAAATCGATTTTATAATGAATCCTCTCTGGAATTTAATAACAGTAACATGCCGAGCTAGCCACTATGTTGTTTAAAAACTTCAGCACACTGGGACATGCTGGAACCAACACGTGTTTCACTCGTCGTACACCTTATGGTACTCTTTGGGTCTATTGTCGGGTTTTTAAAATGAAACTAAACCCACCAAAATAGATTCATTTAAAATAAATTTTAATTTAAAATTAATTTCATTTTCCACCACAAAAGTATAATAGAGATATTAGTGTCTAATTATGTAAATATAAAAAAACGAACAGATGCTTTTTTACGAAATATTTCAACAGTAATATCGAAGCTCATTTGATAATAAATAAAATTTCATTCTCTACCAACGTACTGAGGTGGTTCAGGATTCGAGCAGGTTCTTTTTCTGTTGACAACTTCAAAGTTTGCTACGCCTGGATTAACCTCCCACGGAGATCATTTTCTCCATCCTCCGTCGACAGGCATAGCTGTTACAATAAAATAACTGTATACTAATAATTAAGGAATATTTTTTTTTGTCAAACAAGGTACTGTGAAGTCATAACTAATTCATTGTAGTTGCTAACGCTTTTCTATGAGTTGAACTTCGGCGTTTGGTCCAACGCAATCCTTTCCATCAAATTGCTGTGCAGGATCAAATCATTTTCTGGTTTTCCTGGAATTCACAGATGGTTTAACTCCATCAGGAACAGACGATGATGTCCAAGGTGCCCACGATCCATCGATTGCTGAATTTCATTGGTTTAGAGTGAAACCATGTAATTTTAACCCATGTAAGTTAGACTATGGAACCCAGTTTCAGTCCATCGCAATGCTTTTCATTGTATGCTGGGGACGGCAGAGTACAAGTCCTCGATCTCGATACGTTCTAAAGGTTTATCAAGCCAAGAAAGAAGGATCATTTTGACAATGGAGAAACCATCATTTGTTGATATTAAAGTCAATTTTATAATCAGTTCACCAATAACATTTAAATTGTTGAAACAGCAGAGATGACTGGATCTTCTACTGGCGATCAGAAGTTTTAGCTCCATTGGTAAAATATTTAACTCTACGAAACATGCCCTCTATACTGGCACGCTCATTCGATTAGATCCCACCAACGAGCTGGATACAAGATGTACTTCAATAAGTTGTACTTCAACATCGCTACGCCGCTGACCGCAAATTGGAGCATTGGGGCGCAATCGCACATAGTTTTAAATTACTGTTTTATTCTAATAGTTTCCCCACTCATAATAAAGAGAACTTTATTAGAATTTCTGGAATTTAGAATTAATATTTACATATTAAATGATGAAACGTATTTTTGAAAAAAAGTTTAGCTAAGCATAGACACATATGTTAAAGCAATTAATATATAATATAAATATTAAAAAATAATTTTAAAAATATCATCTCATCAGATTGGCGATAGATTGTCATTCCCTGGGAAAATCTTAAATTACGTCCTTCTTGTATAAATATTCCATCAAAAATAATAGATTTTTCGCATGATTAACATTATACAGCATAGATTGTCAGGGTTCACTAAGAAAGTGAATGTATTTTGCAACTAAAAATATATTTCCGCATATTTAAGACCATTTNAAACTGAAGTCCGTTAATTAATATTATTAATATCATTATTGTTGTCATCGTTAACGAAGTTCCTGTTGAAGGACCTTGGAATTGAAATCCATTAAAAAAGTGGAACCCTTCAATCCTGAACATCGACTTGTGGAAACTTTGCCCCTCCTCGAGAGTCTTTTTTTGCCTTGTTGGATGTTGAGGTATTTGCTGCAAGGTATTTATATAATCAGATCAAACATAGTCATTCCTTTCTTTTGTAATATGGTTGCAAAATATGAATGACGCTTTGCTGACCAATGTTCATTTATTATAGAGTCGAACTGGGCTATCTAAGAGGCAAAAAATTGAAATATATAGGAAGCACAACTGTTCCTTATAATGCAAGAGATTATGCAGAAAGGGTTTAATTTCAAAATTTATATTTATGTCAATTAAAATTTTAAATTCATTGAAACTCCTTAAGATTGGCTCATTTCGTATCCTGGAATCAAGAATGAATTTGATAAAACATTCCAGTTCATCACTTTCCTATATAAAAAAGTTCGAATTATTGGGCCATTATTTATTTCTTGATTTTCCAAAATCGATGACCATCACTCAGTGGCGCGAAGTGGAGGAGGTAGGTAGTGAACATAAATTTAGCATTAACCTGTTAATCATAAAATAGTCACCAGTTTATTGATTTGAGCGACATCGATTTGTAGATCACTTTGATTTACTTCAAATGGTACTTTAGAACTGTGTCCCTGAGGAATCAGGAATTAAGGTTTCGTCACAAGTGAGAACATATTTGGCAAAGCAACAATTTTTAAATAAATTGGCAATTATTTAACAACTTTTTGTACAGCTTTATTAAAAATTATTCTCACAATTGGAGCGAAGATTTTGTGATGTTCGTTTTCAAAATAATTTTTTTATAAATTCCTAACGGAAAATCAAATTCGTGATTAAGTTTTTTTCTTACTTAAGGAAAATGGCCAATCTGCTCGTCAGTTCTACTTTATTTGATTTGGTAAGAATTGCCGATTATGCAACGCGAGGTCGTGTATTTAAAAGTTGTCTTTTATTCATCAGAAAACGGGAGTAAACTGCACTAGATGGATTGAGTTTGTGAGCAAACCTTGCAACATGAATTCCTTTTTTTTTTGTGTCATAAATGTTCACAATTCCGCAAATTCAGAACCATTACGAGGAGCTATACAGATACATGCTGTCATACATTGCGGCGAATCCTCATTCAAGCTTATCCGCTATATACCTAAAACATATCTTGGTGTGCAGAATGTGGAAATTTAGTGCGTTTTACTTATTTTATTGGACTGATCCATCTGTCACTAAACATGAAAGAGTTCTAACAGTGAGTATTTTTTGCTATTTATTGACTTTTCCATGTGTTGACAAACAAGAGCCTTTTTGAAGCCAGAACTGATTTACAATTAAATGTTCTTCCAGCTCTTGGAGATATTCAATGTTACATCACTACAGTTACGATTTAATGCGAAAGAACAGTCGCTCGGTTGTAATTACTATTTTTATTGTTATTAACTTTAGTATCATTGGCTTTTTTCTTATAAATTTGCAGGTCATCAAAAAAAGAAACGAAGAAAAATGTTAAATTAATGAAGACAACTATCGGGTTTTTCTTGTGTAACTTTTTATGGAAATACACAAAAATATGAAAATATCAAGCGTTGTTAACACCGCATCAACGACGTTATTGTCAAGCATTTGTTCTGATGTAACATAATGCATTCAGAAGGATCCGCCAATTTTAAAACCAATGATTATATGAACGGTGAATAGTGGTGGGTGAGTCGACGAAACAAAAACATGTATACAAAGTTTAAGGTTTCATGCTATAAAAAAATCATGCGCACTTTATGGAACGATCCCGTTCAGTGTCACAATGTTCCCCAAGAGGTCACGCGCCAAATCCATGTTTTGCGCTTTTATGAATATCTTGCCGCTCCTAAAAATTTGGAAGGAGCACCTTCTCTCATCATTCTGGTCATTGAAAACAATTGTGACGGATTCATTATAGTTCGGCGCAGTAATCACACCTCTGTTGGTGGTCAGTTTCGAAGTCAATGTCATTCAACCAGGTTCGCCCATACCCCAATACTAATGATACATCTTCCTCAATATTGACATACTCGTATGGGAAGAGGCTGAGGATGTAATCAGCAATCCTTCTAGCAACCACCAAATTGTTGGTGCCGTATATCGTTATCCTTCCAGAGCTAAAAATATTGACTCTGATTCCATTCCCCAAGGCCGCCTTGTAGAGGAAACGTCTCATCTTTCCCTTCGCTGGCTTGAACAGTCGGAACTGATCGAGAACGTGTATTGGGAGGGATCGCCTCGTTTTTAGTTTGAAGAAGGACTTACTGAAGATTAAGCGGAGACGCAAGAGCTCTAACACTATCTGGTGTGGATCCATAGCTTCGTCTTGTCGCCCTCTTTCTTTGGCAGGAAATGGCTTTTGCAAACTTCAGTAGCACTCCTTGAATTGACAGGAAAAGCTGTTAAATTCACCTCACTAAACGATGAAGTACAAATTAACATTTAGTTTGGTTCAATAGACAGTATGCAAAAGTTTCTACAAAATACTTAGTTTCTACAAAATGTAAAAATGCTGCAAAGGCTGCTTAGAATTTTCACTTAATAAGTCACTTAATAGTGACACTTTTCACTTAATTGAGTAAATGCAAACGTTTATATAACCAATTGAAGTTACCTTCTGGTCAAACAAATCCAGAATCAAAGTTGAAATCAAAATCTCGGAGACTCTTGTCTTGTCCGAAACAGGCCGAATTATCTAGTTGTTTTCAAGCCCTTCGCAAAGAGTAACAAACAGGTGTTTCATACTTTATGGTACTCTTTGGGTCTATAGTCTGTCTAATTTTAAATTAAAATTAATTTCATTTTCCACCAGAAGCACCGCAAAAGTATAATAGAGATATTAGTGTCTAATTATTTAAATATAAAAACGAACAGATGCTTTTTTAAGAAATATTTCAACAGGAATATCGAATCTCATTTGATAATAAATAAAATTTCATTCTTTACCAACGTACTAAGGTGGCTCATGATTCGAGCAGGTTCTTTTTCTGTTGACAACTTCAAAGTTTGCTACGCCTGGATTAACCTCCCACGGAGATCATTCTCTCCATCCTCCGTCGACAGGCATGGCTGTTACAATAAAATAACTGTATACTAATAATCAAGGAATAGTTTTTGTTTGTTAAACAAGGTACTGTGAAGTCCTAACTAATTAATTGCAGTTGCTAACGCTTTTCTATGAGTTGAACTTCGGCGTTTGGTCCAACACAATCCTTTCCATCAAATTGCTGTGCAGGATCAGATCATTTTCTGGTTTTCCTGGAATTCGCTCATTCGATTAGATCCCACCAACGAGCTGGCAATACATGTAAGATATACTTCAAGAAGTTGTACTTCAACATCGCTACGCCGCTGACCGCAAATTGCGGGCATTGGGGCGCAATCGCACATAGTTTTAAATTACTGTTTTATTCTAATAGTTTCCCCACTCATAATAAATAGAACTTTATTAGAATTTCTGGAAATTAGAATTAATATTTACATATTAAATGATGAAAAGTACTTTTGAAAAAAAGTTTAGCTAAGCATAGACACATAATTAAATTATAGACACATTGTTAAAGCAATTAATATATAATATAAATATTAAAAAATAATTTTAAAAAGATCATTTCATCAGATTGGCGATAGATTGTCATTCCATGGGAAAATCTTAAATTGCGTCCTTGTATAAATATTCCATCAAAAAAATAGATTTTTTCGCATGATTAACATTATACAGCATAGATTATAAGGGTTCACTATGAAAGTTAATGTATTTTTATACTATCTCAAATGTTTATGTGAAACAATTTGTTAAGCAAAAGTCTCATCTCTTATATATGATCGGTTTACTCGTTCGACAGGCTTCTCATTGCTAGTCATTTCCCCTTAAATCGGCAATAGTCTTACCTTATCTAAAAGTTAGTCATGGACGCTGTGGACCCATCTCTAAAGAATATTATTGAACAAACTTTGTTGAAATGGATATTTGTCGGAGGAAAGGGTGGAGTGGGTAAAACTACATGCAGGTATGACAATACTGTCACTTGAACACATTACATGATTCGGCTCAATTCAATAAAAGTTAATCATAATTGTTATTTTAGTTGTAGCTTAGCTGTACAGCTATCTAAAGTTCGGGAGTCTGTTCTGATCATTTCCACTGATCCTGCTCATAACATATCAGATGCCGTTGACCAAAAGTTTACAAAAGTACCAACCCAAGTCAAAGGGTTTACAAACTTATATGCAATGGTATGTTTTATAATGGAATAGCTTTTCAAATATTAGTAAATATTTGACAATGTAAAGAATTTATTTCTGTCATCATGGAATAATATTCTTGAATCGTTAAATATCTTTTAATCCAATTAGATGGTTTTATAACTGACCAGCAGAAAACAAATGAAACAGTTATATTTGTTGACAGGACTATTAAGATTGCCTTTGAATGTAGTTTAGATGC
>MPNW01000185.1:155998-190998 GCA_011800805.1 Hirudo medicinalis | reverse complement strand
GATAATACATTAGTTATGTTATGGCAACAGTACCAACAATAACAATGAATACGTTAAAGCGAAAAAACAAAAGCAACACTAACAACAAAAACAGCAACAACACTAGCAACAAAAATGGCAGCAACACCAACAACCAAAACAACGGCAATTAATTATTTAGAATGACGTTAATATTTCCACAGAAAAACACATAGAAGTTCAATTAAAAAAAAATATCAACATGACGATGTTAATTTTCATTCGCCAGATGGCAGAGCAGAATACTCACGTAGCACTCGATGCCGTATTTGCAGCGACAAAAATGTCTCAGTTGTTTATAAACTTGTTTCATCAACGTCATTCTTTCGACATCCATGTCTGGAAATAATTATTAATTATTAAAATAAATATTCTAATTAATTGACTGATACGCCGGCAAAGGACGATATGACAGCTTAAATGACTTTACTTTGCATTGGCATTTGGGGTGAAAACTGGATGAGCCTTTAAGATAATAACAATAATAATAAAAGCAATAGCAATAATAATAATAATAATAATAATAATAATTGATTTAAGATTATTTAAAACGCTGTTAAAATTCACTGATGCAAACTGTTACTGATGAGAAATCGTTAAAAATTAAACCTCCACCGACGATGGACATAAACAGTCTGATTTCTCTTCTGACTTGCTTCAGTTTCAAAATGTCTAAATTCTGTCCGCTCATCAAACTATAGAAATTTAATTCTTCAAGAGTTGTCATTTTTTTAAATAATAAACTAATATATTATAAACTAATTCATAAGCCGATAATCCAGTCGAAGTGCGATAGTCGTATGTTTAGAACATGTATATCTTGGTTTCCATAGAAATGATTTTGATAAACATCAACATAGGAAAAACAATGCCTCTTTTACTGAAACCTATTTAAATATTTTTTATAAACAATTTAAATATCAACATAACACTGGACAACAATTCGATATAAGAATTGGAATAATGCAAAGCATATGAGCAAAGCAAATTGAACTATACGAAATAGTCTGAGATACTTGTAAAACATCACTAGCAGCTTTTTACAATAACAGACCGTTGGTCTGTTTACCAATAGACAACAACCCTGACAAGCCTTGACCCGCAACTCAAAACTGGAGTAACCCTCGCGATCCGTGCATCACCCACTCGGTCCTTATTCAGGGACCACTTGCCTCCCCGTGGGATGAACGCCAGGTTCCAGCACACCCATTTTAACTACGACATAAAATTGTCATTTTTCATTGCGCAAATCTAATTAAATCAAATCTAATTTATAGGAATGAAATGAACAACGCAGAGGCGCGCTCGTGAACTTTTACTAACTCCCAAAAAGAAAATCAACGATACAAGTATGATTTATAAAATACATGAATTCGAAATGCTGACAAGCATCCAAAACTAACTAAAGGAATTCTTTTTAAGTACAACTGGATGATGATGTTTCAAGTTGACCATCGACTTAAGTGTACAGAGCGAATTGCACTAGATAGTAATGTGAAATCAAAAAGCTTAAGAGATTTTTCTTCTCGTGAGTGATGACGACATGATAAATAATAATCAACAAAATACTCAGAACAAATGAGACGGGAATGTCATAACGGCGAGGACACATCTCTGATTGATCAAATACTTTCAAACTTTTGAGGAAAATGCTCTGTAACTTCGAAATTTGTCTATTTGAAAGAGGATCGTACACGACGACAGGCTTGCAAGCACACGTGCCCGCTCACAAAAATTGCTGTCGGCAGAGCAGGGCAGGAATCTCTCAAGTTCTGATGTTGATACACCTCTTAAGGTTACGAAGATGGACCATGATTGCATACAAGTTGCACATGATGATCGTGTTGTGACAGCAACACCTCTCTTTATGCTCTTTTATGAAACCAGTGAATGATACAAGAGACAACAATGATTGCAAAGAAATTCAATATGATACAGCGCAAAAATATTAACACAATTCATCATTCGCATTCTCTCCGTAACACGACACTCGGTGAACAGTCGGTCGATGATGCAAGCCGTCAACGTCCGCTCGAAAATATTCTCTGGGTTACAAAAATGAACGTCGGCAAACGAACCGACAAAAGAGAGGCGGGACACGAGAAAGAGGATGCAGACGGATGACATACAGGGTGGTCGCGCTCCAATGAACAGGCTCGGAGAGATTTCCAAGATGGGCTCCGGATTTGCTCCGGGCAGGCAAGAAACATCGGACAGTCGAAATGCTACGCCTAAATCTCCGAGTTCCACGATCGGCCGATGCGGAACACAATCGAGAAAAACGGAAGAAGGCATGGACAGCATAAAATAATATATTGCCAATAAATATTGAGGCAGTACGGGTGCCAAATAAATACAGGAAATTCATCATCGCCTTAGTTAGTCGACGTCGCCAATAATATTACCTTCGCAAAAAGAGAAGCATTGGCGGTCAGTGAAACGAGATGAGAGCAGAATAGGCCAGAAAATGATAAATAATTCCAGGTACAAAAAGAAAAAAAGAGCCGACTATTTACACCCAGCACTCAAGATTGAATCAGCACTGAAAATGACGATTGGAAGCCATCGATAGCGGAAAATGAAATGAAACACCCGCAGGTCCAACTTCGCTTGCAGCAGAAAACTCCAGGTTCGGAGCCAGCAGGATGAAGTTGACGAAGAATGAGGGTCGTGTCGGGGAGCATGAAAAATAACAACGGAGCAGAGGATGAGATTTTAATGAAGGCGGGCGATGAGGAGGAAGCACGACGACATTAAACCGCCAACGGCCGATCGAACGATCGGACGTAGTGGCGTCACGAGGAAACGAGCAGAACCAGAGGATGAGCAAGCCGATAAAAATCGTACATCAGACTTTGATTACTATCGAATTTGGACAATCATCTCAAAGACGACGACACGACGATCGACAACCGAATCAAACCGTCGGAACGATGAAACGCGACCTTGCAGTTCATTTGAAGTGGTGACCTTTGCAAGAGAAGATAATACATTTTCATTTCACGCAAGCTACTGGAAGGCACCGAAAACCACCAAAAGATAAATATTCATAAAAAGTCCAATATCATGATAAATTGAAGACTCATTAAAGGTTGGGTTAATTCTTACTCACTTACCATGATGATGACGATGATAATGATGCCGTTGAAGACGACGAGGGCAATAATCAGAGACTTAGCTAATGCGCGCCCGAACAGCAAAATTACAAATTACAACAACACCAAGCTACATCAAAAATGTTCAGAATGAATATCACCACTTTATTTATAGCTTACCGTGGCCATCATCGGTGACTAGTTAAATTTGTATTTGAAAACTTGTGGAATGATACGCAGGCCTGAAAGAGTCATGAGAGCACAGTTTGGCAGGAGATGACTGCCTCTCTCCCCATCTCTGAACAACTCAGGAGGGGGGGAGGGAAAGAGCTGAAAAGATAAACCAAACGAGACAACAAAACTACCTTTTAAAAAAATCCAAAAAATTGCGGTGCAGAGTTACAAGGTGAAACGTGAAAACAATAACAAGGTGGCGGAACCATCGGCCAAAAACACTTTGTACACCCGAATCTCAACCCGCACGGACCACCTTCTGCCGGATTAACCCGCGGTCTGACGAAACACTCAAGATGCAGTAGTGGCACAGTACCGTGGCACGATCCCTGCTAGAAATGATACTCCACTGTGATAGAAATTCATTGATTAACTAGCTCAATACTCAAACAAAAGTTTATAAAGAAACAAATTGAGAAGATCTGAACGATGTTATTCCAGTCTGGCAAATAAATAGTTGTTTACAAAAAATAAGACGAGCGGGCAAAACCCAAAGCATGGCCACCAAGAAATTTTGAAATCACTTTGCCATAGGTTAAGATAATATCAATGAAGAATCACCCTACAATTGAAACAAACTGGACCGAGAGAAAACGTGACAGGATGAACGAGAGATTGAAAACCACGTCGTTGCAGACTTCGAATTAAATCGAATATTGAAGCGTGTTTGTGCTGACATCCGTCGACAAGGCCGAATTTGAAGTCTGTTGGTAACAAACCAGGACCGCAAAAAGCGCAACAAGCACCGACACGCAGACGACAAACGACACGGGATCGACTGGAAGGTTCGCTAACAACGGAACACTGGAACGAATGGAAAACGAATCGATGCATATTACAATTCCTGACGTGGAGATTGCAAGTTCATTGAGCTGCTTTTCTGGTCTGTGAGAATGAAGATGATGAAGTGATCTCTTTACAAAGTTCTTCGTTTTTTGCCCAGAGATGAAGAGGCAGCAGACAACCGACCGAGCATGCGCAGTCCGAGGAAGCTAGGCTTGCATATCTGAAGACTTGAATCAAAGATGAAACTGCTATCCGTACCCCATGGTGTTCAATCCCAGCACTCGCTTAAATGATTAATCGAACAACCAAAAAATAGAGAGAGAGAACCCTACGAGAGCATCACCTCCCTGCTGCAAGATATCACTAATCACGACACGATAGCTGAAAACACGAGCGGCACGCCCGTCGAGAACGCAAAACGAAAAGCCTGAAATCTGAGTCGACCTCCTGAAAAAGTACAACGCGAGCCGAGCACCACGACCGGTGGGGTTCGGCAAAAAAACAAAAAAAGAAAGAAAAGATGGTGAAACGAGCATGGATGAGTTCGATGCAGGACAGAGCACAGATGGACGCACGACGAGACGGACGATAGGTACCCTACCATCCGCGATGCCACCCGAGCGGCAACAGAAACACCGTCAAAGAGATCTCTTGGCATGACTGGAACAGGTAAATATGCATGAAATGTATTATGAGAAGGGACTCGCACTGGTAACGGGAGCACTGGAAGGCAACTTGAAATATCGTGGGATGTGAGGCTGTTGTGCACTGCCTCCTAACAAAGAAAGTATATTTTCAGTTATAGCTACATAAATAATATAGATATATTTCTCTATGTATATATATATACACGTGTTTATGTCCATATTATTGAAGTACACAATTAAGTACACAGGACAATAATACATTTCGATAAAGTACAAAGCAGTCCAAAAAATAACCGTGAATTCAAATTCCGAGGGATCAGGACAACACAGCAAAACACACAGCAGACGAACGACAGGTGCGATGGACAGCCAGGAGGCCAGCAGATGGAAGAAGAGGAGGAAGATAGCATGCTACGATATGTATTCTTAAGCTATTCACTTTGAGTCCATTCTTATAAGACAACGTTTCTTTTTGCAAAAATAACTATTACAACAAACTCAATTGCCTTCAGTACATAAGCCGACCCTGTTATGCATAAAGGAAGGCAAACAAATAGAAAGGAGATGTTATTATCCAGAATAATTGTGGATGGCTGAACCGATGAAAATTACGAAATGATTACATGACGAGGAGGTGGTGACAAAGGTGATGCGATGATGACGACGAGCATTGACGAAGAAGATGATAAAGTCATTCGATGAATAAGAAACTGTAATTTGGGAAGCGTCCGACAGCCATCCAGGCATGTGTTAACAACAGGTGTTAATAACGGGTGAATGCAGAAAATTATTACTTTGGTGATTAGCTATTTGAGCCAACTCCTCGACACCGCAAAATCGAGACGAACGGTCGGAAGCACGTCGAGACTTGCGATCGGCCGACCTGGGATAGCACCGTCACGGATGAATGCATTTCCACGTACTAAGAAACAAAATCACGACCGGCATCACTGGAGATGGAAAGACACACCGACAGCAGCTGCACGTTTGAAGCGAGACGAGATAAATCGAAGAAGATGGTGAACGAACCGAGTGAAATTGAGGAAGTTTGTAATTAATGCATCGTCAGATGAATGGATTCATCAGTTCGCGAGTCCGTCCTGCATTGACCCCGGGCACGAGCGCAAAGGTGATAATTCATTCGTCGGATTCAACTCAACAGACGCACAAAGAGATCAGGAGTTTACCTGGTAGTAGATGCATCGACTGATTTTGGTTGTTAATGACCTCCTTGAGGGACGAGCACGACGACCGATGACGATGTCGGCCATCACAAACGGCGACCACGCGACAACAGAGTTTGGTCGTAATCCTTCGACTGGAAGGACAGAGAGCTGAATGTGGCTCACGATAAAGCTGAAAAATACTTTTCACTTGGGCGTAAAGTGTTGCCCGGGCTCCGAAACAAACCGAGAGATGAATGAAATCCCACATGGTTAGCAAATATACACACATCAATACTTGTGGAACCTGGGCAAGGATGGTCACTATCGTAGGCTGTGCATTTGAAGGATTCGCTAGTTTAAGGACAAAAGTGTGAGAAATTCATAAATTGAAAAATTAATTTAACTTTAATAGAAACTAATTGGCATCCTGAATTTGGAACAAAGTCGGTCGATTCAAGTTGGGCGATCGCTGCTTAAGTCTGATCTACAAACAGCCACGTGACATGTCATGACGAACGGAAAACACTCGACGCGTCGCGCGACCTAAGCTCGTCGAAGTGGTAAGTGGCAGAGGCAGACGCCGACAAGATTCCACTCCCAGTTGAACCATGATGAGACGAGAATAAATAACTTCTTGACTTAATCAGAAAACACCGAGAAGTGAAACTAGAAAGCCGACCGAGCATCCCGAACGAAGCATTCATTGCAGAGAAACCGACCGCCGTTTTGATCGCTCCACGAATCACTCGTTGCCAAGTCAAGAGAAGATGATGGCGACAATTCACATCGTTACTATTAATAAAATGTCACTAATCAATAATACAACACCATCATTTCCAGACAGGTATACTCAGCATCTATAAGCAAGCACTGGTCATTTTGTAGCCAACGTGCAATTGAACAAGATGCATAGAAGCTGTATTGCACTGGGAGTCGTGCTCCGGGCAGGTGCCTCAAGCACCTCGGAAGGCCGACCGAGGCCGACAGTTTCCGGATCTCGAGGTGCCCCGGGGCCGACGCCTTCTGCAGCCCTCGAACTCTGGGGCCGGGCCCTCGTTAAGATGGTCAAGTGAGTTGTGAACAAAGAAAGCATGGGTGACATGCCAACTGTGGAATCAAGGCAGAAGAAGCATCAAAAATCATTCTTAGATTATTGGCAAAACAAAACAAAACGTTCTTTTAAAAAATCTGCAAAACAATTTCATCAGGAGAAGAAGAAAAAAAAGGATGATAACATGATGGTTCGATTTGCAGTCACATCACTGGCAGTGGCTTATCAAAAAACATGGATATGGATGCCGAGTTTCGTCCGAGATGTCAAGGATCGATGGTGGTAGGTAGTGAAGTATAATATCAACATCACATAATAACTTAAAGATATCTGGCTAAGATGGTGACGACGATCGTGCGACATCGGAGATGACGACGACAACGGCGATGAACTTTCGAAGACACACCGAAATATCAAAAATATTCTACACTTCATCTGTGTCCTTGCTTTGAAACACCATCGGAAACGACGCAGAGAATAAAGCCAGGACAATCACTGACATCAGATGTACACATTTTAGGTTAAGTGCTTGTGACATAAATACTATTTTGTGACAAACAATTGGCTTTGACCAGCATTTACCAGGTCGACGATACATCCGATAACATTATTTGTATATCACAAAGCAGGTATAGGCAAATTGATTGAGAATGGAGGTGGAAAAGCGACAAAGACTTGAATGACATCAACAAGCTTAACAAAAATAATATTATCATAATTATTATGGACAATGGACGACAGTTAATACTAAATCTCACAGATTATTGCATCGAACAATAAACAATTCATCGGCCGTATTAATCGCAAGCTACAATCATCATCATCATCATCATCATCATCATCAACATCACCAGGAGGCCTTCAAACGGGTGGTTAAGTCAATTGATATTGAGCTAGAATGTTTGACACTCATCTCCGTCAGTAATTCGTGAATCGATAAAAAAAATAACTTCAAAATAGTGAATTAGTAGCAACATCAGCAAAGGCGAAGATGATGATTTGCATTGCAACGACTTTTGACGTCGGCAAACGAAACTTCGGTCGACGGGAGCAATGCCGACGGTGCGACTCCTTTAAAACAAGTTCAACAATAATTCTACAAAGGAAAACAAACATTTTTTGGCAACTGGAAAAAAGAAGAATTAGCAGGAAATTACCTTCGGCACCACTGCCAAAGTGACCGAAATCGAGAAAAACGTTAAAGCAACGGCAACCAGGTGATCTCGTAACCAACGGCGATGGCTTAAACAATTTGAGGGTGACTCCGAAAATAAGCGACGACGACGTGGATTTTGATGATGAACGGGCATGACGAGCATCCGGCAGAATGTTTATTGCAACGAGCACTGAAATTGTACACAACAATCAAACAAAGCAGACTCGACCGCTCGCGCACCAACGACACGCACCAACGAGCAAACATAAGTGGTCGCGTAAAAATCTTTACAAAGCAGTTTTGAGTGAACAACCATGAGCATTTTAATGGTTCTTAATAGAAAACCGGGAGTCGGATACGAATGCCCAGAGTCGGGAAGGTGGGAGCGGGGGATCGCGCTATTCCTGCCGGCACGCCCCTCCGGCAAGCGAGCACCTCTCGAGGACAGAGACGGTCTCCCGGCAGGTCCGGCGTCGGAATACTTTAAAATAACCCGCGAGCGTTCGATCGACCGACTTGTACGCGGACAGTCGACATAAAAAACTCTTACGTAACTAGAAGTTGCATAATTTCTGAGACACGTGGTGAGTGTGCAATGCCGCCGAAACGGTCGGGTCCCAAAGAGCTCGACTTTTGAAAGAAATCCATGCGAAGAGAAATTCATGGCGACTGCGGTCGAAGCTGCCGATGAGTCACGAGCGACAAGAAGGAGAAATTCATGTGAATCGAACAGGCTGGTCATCTCCACCGAAAGCAGGGACTTTGTGGAAGCGTCGGGTGTCGGAGCCGACGAAAAGAGCAACGCCCGGATTTGCTCCATCGGAACGCTCTTGCAACATCAAAAAATCATGGAGAAATGTCCAAAAATCAAAGAAAAATCATTAAATAACTGACTAATCAGACACAAAAACAATGTCACCTGTAAGAAAGTTACTGGGGCCTGATGAGAATAATGCAAGGTAGCAACTGAGAATTCAGTCAAGCACAACTGACAGGATGAAAAGAATAATAAGCGATGAAAAAACGACACAAACCGACTGCAATATAAGTAAACCGAACTAGGACGAACGGCGACCTCGAATCTGCGCAAGAGTCGTCGACGACTATCGGCCGGCCTGCCTCGTCGACCGACGATAGCCAACCAGTTCGCAGAAAGTTAAAATAGGTCGAACGTGCCGAACCAATCAGAAGGAATGACTTGCATTTGCAGTGCATCGAGCTTCTTCTAAGAGTGCTTGAATGCCATCAGGGAACAGATGGATGGATGGATGGATGACAGCGAAGAAAATTGCTGAGGAAGGCAAGATGTGGTCGCAGATGTCTTCCAATTTGTCCGACCATCCTTTGGCAACTCCATGATTCATTTTCCCTGATGGGTGATATGTGTTTCCATATGTTTAATCTTTTCCTCTTTGTTTACTTTTTTCTGATAGTTTGCAATTCCTCTTTGGCACTGGAATCCAGAGACTTTCCAAACTCCACAGAAGAAGAGGCAGAGGAGAGCAGATTGTTGAGTGTGGAGATGGATGATCGTAGAAGTATCAGCTCAGCGAGATGAAAGATTTGGTACAATTGTCAGTCGAGAGGAAGTTATTATCTTCGTCGTCCCGACCCGAACGAACGCGCAAAAAACGGCGGAAGCGGGCGGTCGGCACAGACCCCGGAGTCCGGGGGCAACGAATCTGATATGCTACGTATGTACAAGAGAGGTCGGTGAAAGTAAAACCAAAAACAACGAGAAAGACATTCTCCAGGAGATCGAGGTGTGGTTATGGTTTTTGGCTTGTGACTTGCGGAAATTATCCACTTGGGATGGCGACGAGAATAATAATAATAATAAATGTTATTAAAAAATGCTTCACCCTAATGGGGAAGAGACGAAGAAGGTCCATGGGAACCATGAAATGGGTGATTGAACATTGCCTCAATCACTGCTGACCTCTGGTTAATAACAGAGCACATTCACTAAATGGCTAAATTTGACAAGGCTCTTTTCAAATCAGGAATGAGGGATGGACTGAAGGTAATAAATGAATGAAAGAGAAAAGGAATGGAGAGAAATGCAAACAAGGTTTGGAGGTCATCGCAGCCTCTAGATGGATAGGTTCAGATACTGAGGAGTGAGCAAAAAGGAGAAAAGATTTAGTCATTGAAGTACCTAGTACAGCAAGCCCTAAGTGATGAATATCGAACGAGTTCTTTTAACAAAAACCATACGGATGAAATGGGCTGGCCTTGAAATCTTGCAGATGACGTGCCTGCCAAAGCAGACAAATCGAAAGAATGGAACAATGTCAGGCAAGACTTCATGATCGTCGCATCAACCAGTACAACAACAAAGAAAACCATCAACATCAGTAACGAGAACGACGTTAACCGTGACGACGGCAGTAACAAACGACAAGGAAACTGAAAATATTATCACGATCTAAGCAATTAACGATCCATCACAATGCGACTCCAGCAAAACAAGCAGACAGGTGGATGGAGAGGCAGAGGCAGTACGGGTGCAGATATGGAAAGAACAGAAGGCGATGATGTCAGAGATTGAAAAGCCTTAGAAACGAAATGGAAGGTGGCAAAGGGCTTCGACCGGAAGCTAGAACAAGTATCGGGAAGGACCAAAGAAGGTCACCTGGACATTCAAAATCTGACTCCAGCACCCCATGGCATGTTTCCACCTTGCATAGGAAGAAATGAGGATGATGGATGGTGGCCATTTTTGTCCAGCCTCCCTCTTGGATCTTCTGATGAGCAGTATTGTTGTCAAGCAGATCACAGGGCACGCCCTTCATGGCAAATGAGGCCTTGGCCTTCATGGAGTCTCGGTGGACTGGAAGTAGATGAGCACTGAGTTGCTGTTTACACTGCAGAATTGGCATATGGCCTTGCATTGCTGGCAGATCATCTGCAATGAAGCTAGGTCCTGTCGGGAGAAAAATCATCCTTCAAGAGGCTGGAATAAACTGCCAACGAGTGACTTAAAAAGTGGACGCGTTAATTAACTTGGCAGACGTAATCGGAAAGCACGAATGCATCTTTTAAAAGACCGAGAGGCTCTGCAAATACCTCCTGATAAAACATGAATAGGAAAGTTTCAAAATACTCTAAATGATTTTATGTCACTTTAAACTAGTGCCAATAAAGTGAGGTCAGAATAAAACGGCAGTTGAAAATTGTCGTTACCCCTGAATACTGCTTGATTAAGAGCCAGTTGTAGGTAAGATTTGCAGTGTTGGGTGCTGGAAAAAAAAGGATTGTTATAACCACATCCTGCTGTGCACAACTGCACGACTGCATCAATTAGGGTGCTGTTAATCTGTAAATTTCCAACTTTCAACAACAAAACCATTTCAACAACTGTTACTAAGTACATTTAAAAGTTAGCAGGAAACTACTAGCCAATTTACAATCTGGTCAGTACATTTTTTAAATGGTGGAATAATAATTGTCGTAGATAATAAACCTGAAACAGATTAAAATATTACACAGTAGCATGCTTAACCAGCATTTAAACCACCTTCCTCCAATTCAAGAGACCAATGGGAAACAAACCTGGCTTGTTCGGCTGCCACGAATTCAATCTGTTGTTGAACAGTACGTTGTTGGCTCCAGCCCCAAACATGGCACTGGGATCCTCCATCATTTGATTGACATGACCCATGGGTGGACCAGACCACATGTTACCCATTTCAGATCCTGATGGCTGATGGTACTGTTGCATGTACCAGGCAGATCTTTCTTTCCATCAAGCCTCATGTTGTTAAGCAGGTGAGCCAAGACCACTTCCTTATCCATCCCTGGGACATTTTTGGACTGGTCTGCCATCATCATCATCATCAGTTCAGCATTGTTACCTTGTTGCTGCTGCTGCTGCTGTTGTTGTTGTTGTTGTTGCTGCTGCTGCTGCTGCATCAGGTGGAGAAGAAGCTTCTGGGCATTTTCCTATTTGAGTGAAAGTTTTAAGTCAGTTTGAAGAAAGTTACAGGCCAGTTGTAAAGTAACTGTCATCATTTAGGAATCAGTTCAAGGGATTAAATGACTCAGAACATGTTCAAAATGGAATTTCCATCACTAAAACCGACTGACAGTCACTGAAGAAATCCATCTTTAATAGATTGTGGCTGCATTCAAAGCAGCACACGCTTTAACCTTTAAATAAACAGAGATAAGACAAAGGCGGCACAAACACGCGTACACACACCTCGGGTACAATTAGCTGATGATTGCACTAACAAATATAATCAAAGACCAGCAGTTGGGAGACAAATTAGTCCTGACTAGTGAATACTTGGCAAACAAATTGTAGAAGAGTATAAGCCTGCTACTTGTACAAATAACACTAGCCCGCATGAAATTATTTCTGCTCCGGCAGATTTCAAACAAGGTGGTGTTTTTATGAGATCTCACCTCAATTATTTACTAAAGGGAATAACCCTAACATACAGCTTGAAAATCTAACAAAAGCTCTAATAATGCAAATGTGAGCAATTGTGCAAATTGTGCAAGTTCTCTAAAAGATTCAGAAACAGAATTGTTTTAGAGGTGAATACTTAAAAATAGCCTTAATTTTATTATTTAGACTCAACAATAACAATTCCAAAAGCTAAATTGCTATGATCTTGAATGTCATGAATTGACAAAACTATTTAGCTAATTCTCAAAATCAGCAAATGCAGAAGGAGAGGGCATTTTCTGAGAAATAAAGGAGTACTGAGGCTAGCTTGACATGCTTTAAATCTATTCCTATAACTGCTCAATGAACTATTCTTAAAATCATATCAACAGAACAAAACCAAGAGATTATTTTCTTTTCCTTTATTAAGACAATTTAGACAAATTGATTTTAAAGCGAATTTCTGTCATTCAAGTTGGCTGAACGGGTTGCATTCCTGCTTACGGCGGTAACGGCAACAGTCGCAATGTGTCGTGTTCAAAACCCAGCCTGCACTGGTGCAAGCACCCTTGGGTAGGGACGCTATGTAAATGGTTAATAAAAAGCACCTCTGATGCTATGCATGTGGTGCTATGCAAATGAAGTATGTTTACATTTAAACTCGGGAGCTCAAACAAAATATCTTTACTTATTGCAGGCTGAACGACTTATTTTTATTTATTTATTATTATTATTATTATTATTATTCCAGGTACTACCATCATGACTACAATTATTATAATCACCAGTGTTGCATCTCCCACGGTGATTATAGATAAAACAATTATCACCTGCTGCTGATTAGCAAGGAACATGTTGTTCTGTCCAGCTGATCCAGGGTAGAGGTTTGGAGGGAGCAACTGCTGCCCTGAGAAGTCCATCCTGGATTGGGGTGGCTGGTTGTTGAAAGAGAAAGAAGGAAACTGGGTGGGCAGTGGAGACGGAGCAGGATTGTGAGCCTTCTGAGGAAATAGGGGTCTGCCCCTTGGACCTTCAAAGCCATATGGCTTGCCTGCTGTGAGAGATATGCTAGAGTTTAGAATAGTCTTCTTTTTTTTATATATATATATAAGGGGCTTATCAATGACAATGACGATATGAATGTGAAATCAGAAAATGCCTTTTCATAATTACTCATGCGAACATTTTTTTTGTCCAGGATTAAGCAATGCCAAAGACGTTGCCTCAGTGTTTGATACGTTATGCAATGAAAGCTTACAAATGTTAGCAGCATCGTGGATCGTGACTATTGAACACAATTACTCTCCATGATTGCTACACTTCATGAATAAAGACGAAGGTGCAGTTGCACGTGAAGGATTCTCACCATTGTTGAAGATGTCATTCTTCTGCTCAGATCCCTGCAAGGCTTTCTGCGATCCCTTTAAAGAATTTATAAAAAAAAAATAAACCCTCAATAGAGAACTCGCCACCCCCCACCCCCTCTTACATCATCATCGTCATCATCATCACCGTCAACATAATTGCAGTCTCCACACCAACGACATCACCTCCATCATTCTTTACATCATCACATTAAACAGTATAATCACTGTAGGACATTGTTAGCCTCAACTGAAACCATCTTATAATGCACAGAGAAGAGATATTTCTAAGTCTTAATAGAACAACAAGCAAAGTAAGTTGTCATGGTAACAGCTTTAATTTATTTCCTTTAACCCGTTTCAAGATTTCAAGACAAGTTAGCATGGTTAGCTCCGATACCGATACGATACAAGAACCGACCGAAGGAGACCGAGATTTTTTTTTTAGCAGGAAGATCTTAAGAAGTGACAATACAAGTGCCAAAATTACTTCGATACTCATACGAAATGTTGCTGAGATATAAAAGACAATCGATGCTGTCCACACAAGCTCAGACTTAATGCCACTGTGGCTCGTTAATAGGAGACGCCTAGATGCAGTACTTGAATGCATTAGAACATTTAGAGAGCATGAATAACATCGAATAAATCAGCTCTATTAAACAAAAAAAATCTCAGTTTATGGTTCGTGATAGCCGTTCGAGCAGTGATGCAAGATATTGCAAGTCTCCGACACTGAGGAACTCGTGTTTGTTATCTCTTGCAAACTGCATTAGCACTTGTAATCACACTTATTGATGTTTGTTGAAGTCATGATATCAATTGAGCTCAACAAGATGAACATGGTCAAGGTTGCCAAGCACGTGCCTGTTAAAAAAACAAATAATTTCACATCAACTTCACTCACAGTCAAAGCAAGCAGCTGAAGCAGGGGGTCAGTTGCAGCTCCATCAGCTGGTCCACTTCCCATCATCTGCAAAGAAATCCTTTAGAATACCATCAAGAATATTTGCAGACCAGTTTCACAACTTTGGGTTATTTATCTTTGGGCAATTTAAAAGCTTCTCAAACACTCACTCTCTGGCCTGAATTCCATGGATTGTAAATCTGGTTGGTTGTGTTAGACTTGCTCATGTCCTCCCACATGTTTGAAGGACCAGGCAGTTGGGATGCAACAGAGAGGGAGTTCATTATAGGCTGAGAGCTCCACTTGGGGACAGCCTTGGCTGCTGGGTCATCCAGTTTGTTGACAACGGCAGCAGCAAGGAAAGCCATAGAATCTGCAGGATTCGGAGGCCAAGAGGGTTGGCCACTCGGTGTTTCCACTCTTTTTGATCCAAGGTTGTTCTTCCACACTCCAACTCCTGTGCTTGCCAATCCACTCAGACCTGAGGAACCTGGACTTCTGCCCGGCTCACTCCAAACTCCAAAGTTTCTGTCCGATTCAGAACAATTAGCAATTCGAGCATTCTGATCCCAGAAGGGACCCGTTGCTTCAGGCTGCTGAACTTGAGCTGGCGGTTGGTTGGATTCAGATTCTTCTCTCCTTGAACCATACATGCTCCCTTCAATGGCCCAGGGTGTGTCCTGACGAATAGGCTTTTTGCCCCAACCTTCGTTGCTGTTGATTCTTTGATTGATCAGCTGAGCCCTCTCCATAAAACCCATAGAACCCTGGCTTGTTGGTGGTGCTGAAATACCAGACGAAGAACTGCCAGAATTGCCCTCAGCTCCAATTGAGGCAGGAGACTCCAGGTCACTAGATGTCTTCGTTGACTCATTTCCTCCACTGGTGATTGTAGCCTGCTCATCCTTGCTGAAAGAGCTCGAGCGACGCAAAAAACCGAGACCTTCGTTGTTAGAAAAATGAGCAAAGGCACTTGGATAATCTCCTGTTGGCTTTGTGCTGCTGTTGGTCATGCACCCTCCAAGCAGAGAAGTTTCTGAGCTTGTAGAGCTAGCACCGTTTTTCCAGAAGTTATCGAAACCCTGTCCCAGGGCACCGGAAGTTGAGGTAGAGGAACTGCTCTTTGGAAATGCATCTTCACCATCATTGGAATCATCACCAAGACTCATGATTCCCTTTAGAAGGTCTCCACCAAGCAGTTTTGTTGGCAGGCTATCATTGAAGACATCATCCACCAGAGCTCCACCAGAGTTATGTGGACTCAAAAAATTTTCAGGTGCCGATGGAAATCTTATGTCGAAGGCATTGCCGCTGGTCATGTCTTTCCATCCGTTGGCCAAAGGGCCGACTGAAGTTGATTGGCAACAATCGATCATACAATCACATTTAACTAACAATCAACTTTAAACTACATGTTAAACAAACAAGTTACGAAATTTAAAAATTGAAAATCATCTAACCTTCTAGTGACAAACCGTTTAGGCCAGGAAATGCTGAGTGAGTCGCTTGTTTTGACATAATAAATTCTTAGGAAATCAAAAAGCAGTATATCACCGGAACATAAATATTCAATTCTCGACCACGTATGTTCTTTTCGGAAATATGGTTATGTATCGAAAGCAGACACCTTTCGATCGCAGAAGTCTTAGCCTGAGCCAAGCATTAGAACAGAGATTGTCGCAAAATGAATCGGCAAAATTTTCCACCGTACTTTTAACAAACAAAGAGAAATATTGCAGCACAACGCAATATAACGGCATCCGCGAAAGAAATATCCAGTTTTCAATGAAATTTATCGAAAAAACGTCGACAATGATGCACTGTCGAGAAAAAAACCAGAGCAGTCACTTACCGATAAGGTTATTCCGCTGAGATAAATCATATAAAACACGCCGAAATTAGAAAATAAAAACGTATAATTTAAGTACTTATAACTACTATTAATATTCTTGAAAAGTCTCCAACATTGCGAATAACAGCAGCTACAGTAATTTAATTAACCCTAGCGTAATTATTAGCCCGTACAAGAACAACGGCGGACCAATGGCGTTTGATGGTTTGGCTATTTTTTTGAACAAATAAATTACTTCAAGGCCTGCTTTAATGTAATAAGTACTATTACATTAAAATTTTCCAATAATTATTACAAGTATTTATATCTAAATAGATGCATGTTTATAACATAGTTTAATGTTTAATTAAGTAGAGTTAATTAAAGGCGTTTAATAATTATTATCTAAATTTATATTTTATTAATAGTTGCAGCTAATATCGTATAAATACAAATATTTATTACTAGTTTTTGTTTATAAAATTTGGAGAAGTGCTCCTCTTGCGCATGAGTTATCTAAATAACCGACGAAGTATCGTAATCTGAGCTTTATTTTGAAACATGGTAAGAAATCGCAAACAGATTTTGTGTTACATTCGATTTTATTTTAAATATATTTTTTTTGTAGCTGCCTTTGTCTCTCCTTAGAACTGCCGTTAATCACCCTATGGTTGGCATTAATTTTTGAATAAGTTAGTCGCCTCACTTAATGTTTACTTTTTAATATTTTTCTTAATTTCGTTTCAGTTGGTCGAGCTTAAGAATGGAGAAACCTATAACGGTCATTTGGTGTCCTGCGATACTTGGATGAACATAAATCTTAGAGAAGTGATTTGTACTTCAAGGGTGAGTGTTTACAAACACCTTTTCTGAATAAGTTTTTTCGTTTTTAATTCATTATAATTTTTAAAACCTTTATTAACATTGTTTTATTTTACATAAAGGATGGTGACAGGTTTTGGAAGATGCCTGAATGCTACATCAGAGGCAGCACTATAAAGTATCTTAGGATACCAGATGAAGTCATTGACATGGTAAAGGAGGAAGTGCAGCAGAAGAACAGAAGCAGAGGGGACATGAGGGGTGCCCCTAGAGGACGTGGTGGTCCAGCAAGAGGTTTTGTAACCACTGTTTAATTGTACTTAGGTTGTGCCTAGCATAAGGAATGACTTAATGCTTATAAGTTGTAATATTTTTACCATATGCATGATTCAGAAAAATTTGAGATATACTTAGTCATTATTAGAAGAATCTAGCATCAGAGTTGATGATGAATGAAGTTTTGTTTTGGTGATATTTGAGTCACTTTAATGTGTTTCCAATTAGGGAATGCCCATATTGAGTTCATAAAAACAATGTCTGAATATAATCAGCAAATTCTTGGGCAGTTTTATTTTGTTATAATATTACGTATTTTAGATTTTTGAAATTGAAAAGGTGCAACTGCAAGGCTTTAGATTCTATGATATGGCTTCTGATTATGAAAATCAAATTGTCAACTTCGAATTTATTTTCCTTTCAGGTTTTTTCGCAAATCGGACTGGAAAACCAGAAGCCCAAAAAGCACCTAAAGGCACCAACAAGCCACCAAGCAGAGGCAACAGCAAGACCAGGGGAGGCTCACATGCTTAATTGTTGTCAAAAACCTGTAAATAAACTGAAATAAGTACATTAAGTGCTGCTTGAATAAAATTCATTAAAATGATATTTCTGGACCTGTTGAAATTTGATTGGCAGGAATGGATTTATTCAGAAATGTTTCTTTGTAGTCAGTGCGTGGATTTGGCCAAAACGATCTTAAGAGGAATTTGAATTTGAATCAGCTTGTTCAACAGTCTTAATCGTCTATATTACATAGATGAGACAGCCTGCTACAGCTGGTTAAGTACTACGATCAAGTGTTTTTAGAAGTCTATTATTAGAGCTTTGGTGTTAACACGGGACATTAGAACCAGGTGAGTAGCGTGTTGCTCTTCGTGGTAGTCAACCAGGTATTACCGCCTATTCATGCTCGGCAAATGAGAAAAACAGGTCGATACCCATCAGCTGCTTTACTCCGAATACTGTGGCGATTTCGGATTACTTAAGAGCGCCAGTCAACGATGCGCTTTATTACCAAGTCAACGCGATAAGTTTAGCACAGTAGCGTAGTCTGTGACTTTTTGAATTTTCGCAAACGTTAATATTAGTAGTGCTCAAATAAGTAATACCAACCGGTTTCACCTCGATTTTGGAATGCTTTCAAGAAAGTATGACATGGAATCTGTGGTTCAAAGCGAATTGGAGTCAGAAACGAAGGCGATCGTAATGGATTTTATGGGCCTCGTGCCCCTAAGTTGTCCTCTAACTTCAGCCTTTTTTAAACCATTCGACGATCCTCAAGAGAAAATGATCGACGAGTTTAGATTTGACAATGATTCCTTCAACAATAACAATGTAAAAAATAGAAGATCGGTGCCAGTATACCGTAAAACCAGAAACCAAAATTCGAGCAGATTCTCCCTAGCAACTCCATCGGCAAGATGCATCAAGCGGGAAAACAGTTTTCGAACCATAATCAGGAAACGTGACAAACTAGTCGTTCTAGAAGAAGCCGCCGAATACGTTAACAACGAATCCTGCATAGTTTTCTTGCCAGCTGTTTCCAAAACTAACGGAATACAGAGCTCCAATGAATCAAAGGGACATGCAAAAAACGGCAAAAAGAGGGTTAACTTATCGTTAAACGTCGATGTTTCGAGAGATTACAAACCAAGGCCAATTGGCGAGCTAGCGATACAAGATCAGGCAGCAATATCGTCTTTCTATGGAAACGATTTCGACCCACAGGATGTTCAAATTCTCAGACGAAGCGTAGATTCAACTGATGGCAGCTCGGTAGACCACCGGAATAGTTCTATGTCTCCGTCACCAAAGAACACCATTGGCAGCTTAGTTTTGAAGAGCAAGGAAAACCTTTACGTTGACATAAGCAAAGTCGACAGATTGGAACGAATGATTGACAAAGGAGAGCTTTCACCAGCAGCAGTTCCTCTACAAAATGAACTAAAAGGGCTGAGACTGAGTATAACGGAGTCCGGTGAGCAGATTTTTCGGCTTACTTATGTTATTCTCAATGTAGGTAAAATGTCAAGCTCTGACTTACATTCTAAGCTCACTCAATGCTACAAAAAATATTCAGAGATTTCTCTCATCTATGAATCATAAAATTTAGTTTAGCTGACTCAATTCCATTGACCAAATGGATGCAGCTCCTCTGCTCAATGCATGAAAGGAAAATCATTTAATAGGGTGATGAGTTAAATGTTTGTAATATTACCACTATCTCATAAGGAATTTATTATTATAAATTTCCTTTTTAAAGTTTACTTATGGAACTGAAACTGATTTAAATATACAAAAACCAACCCTTAAAATGTTAAAATAAACTTTTGATGGCATACTTACTATGTTTGTTTAGTTGTATTACAAAATGGCTCCTGCTTACTAAATTACACTCCTGAATATTTCGCAAAGTTGGGAGAGACAGCATGACAATATCAACACGATCACCCATGTCCCCCAGTGCAGAGGTTGCAGACACTCTGAGGGCAATAGCTGACCAGGTAGAATATTAGGATGACAAATTAACATTCTCAATGTCAAATATCTCTTACCTCAACTCCAATTCTACTCCATGGGCTATTTACAATAATAGCATGCATTCAGAGTAAAAACATGAATAAGAAAAGTTAGTTATTAATGAATTTATGCATCATCATCAGCATCAACTCATCATCTTCATTGATGTAAAGAGTGACCTATCGCTAAACAACAACAGGTTCAGGTAGAATTTGCAGACGAGCTCAACGGAGCTGTCGGGAAGCTGGTGTCTTTCGAAGAGAGCAAAAGACTCACTTTTGAGGTGCTCAAAGAAGTGGCCATGGAGTTAACAAAAGATATGGCACCAGGGTGGGCAAGGGTATGCACAAACAAATTATTAGATGAAAAAAGTGAAATTGTAATCCTTGATTGTTTACAATCATGAGAGCAACAAATTAGTTTACTAAATAAATTGATTTATCAACTATATTTACTTTTAAATAAATGATTACCAAATTGTGATTACAAGGCAATTTGATATAAAAAAAAAAAAAATCATAACAGTAACAGTAACTGTGCATAACCATGATGCCTGCAGTGTATTGCCCATCATGGCATTATTCTTTGAATCCATCTTCATCTATTGATATTTCAAAGGTTGTTATGCCGCTCGTACTAGGCAGGCAGCAGCAATGGCTCTACTTCTTCTAGGAAATCGCAGTGTCGTTGGAAAGTTGGTCGACTACACCACAAGATTCCTTTGCGACAACATAGATGATGAATGTTTTGCCTCGAATGGGGGCTGGGTGAGTATTGTCTCTTAATACTTTACTTGATTTAAAAAAGAGAAAAGAATGGGTGTTGTCAAAACATTTCTGACAACAAACTGCGCAACAGTGTACCAGCTGCAATAATTAAGTCTTACTACAAGTCATGTGAAAATTATTGATCAAAGTGACTTTCCCAGTAATTTTTAGAAACGCATTTATAAAAATCAATGTGATGTGATGTGTTACTCATTTTGCAATTGATTTGACACCAAATTTTACATTACTGACAATGGAACTGAGTTTTTCCATGAATAATAACTGGACCAAAAACAATTTCCACTAGGATGGAGTCAGAAACAGTGGTTTCAGAGAGTTCCCTATGTCCGTGGAAGAATTTCAGACAGTCGACTCCGACTAAACCAAGTTGCCAAACACTTAGTTTCCGACAATTAATTGTTATTGTCCCCAATTTATAACTGATATTTGCATGTATTAATTGATCTTCATTGGATTATTCATTCGTCAGCGTTTTATGCATCTTATATTCCTTTTAGTTCTAATGCTAAACGTTTATAGCCTTTTGGAGTCATAAATATTGGGCTATTTACAATAAAATTTCATGAAATTCCAATTTTCTATTGCATAACAAGCACTTACAATTAGAGACATTAATAACAATCAATGCAACAAATGTGACAAAAAAACGAAAACATGAAAAGCTCCGGGGCGACACAAAATTTTCCGTAGCAATTCTCCGACAAGAAAGCCATCGGGGTTGTTGTCATCTGGCCTAAAAATTAAACAGACGACATCTGGGAAATAGATCCATTCGTCAGAAGGTTTACTGTATGAATTCAGTTGAACATTTGTTGTGGGCTTTAAGTAATAATCCCGGTAAAAATAATATAGATAATGCTTGCAACAATACCTAACGCGACGCAAGCCCGCAAACGTTGTTCGCAGAACATAAGCGGACGAGACCGGCAATGTTAAAAGTCAAATATTAAGCAAATAAAACGTTCAAACAATTGCAATAATTGAGAATAATCGAATAAATAAATAAATTGCAAATAAGTTAAATAACACATCGAAGTGGTGTCTCGTTAAGATAAGCGAAGTCTGGGAGTCGACAACTATAGTCTCTCATCGTCGGACCGAATGTAAAAGCGGTTCGAGATAGGTTCAGAGAAGTCGATAATGCCGACCACGATGAGATTTCGGACAAGAACGAACGGTGTCAGAAACGATGATGCAACTTTTTGGGAGATATCAGATTGACTGGACGGACGTAGTAAATGATAAAATTAGCAATCAATCTCTCAATGTATCCTGGAATAATCACACCCAGCACAATGACCAGGTGGTCCTGACGGTCCCTGGGGGCCTGGGTGACCTGGAAGCCCTGGCCTTCCCATTACTCCTCTTTCCCCCTGAGGTCCCGGTAGGCCGACCCCTGGAGATCCGGGCAGCCCTAAAAAGATCATGAAGTATAGTGCGCATATTAAATTTCAATCATTTGTAGTCTCTTAACATATTACATCTTAGTAGGCTATTTACTTGTTGCTTAATTGCTCAATTACCAATTTAATAATAAAAATAAAAGTAATAATAATAATGAATCGAAATTGAGGTTGATCTGAGGAAAACCACCTTGCAATCCCTGGATGTAGGATGGGGGTGCATGTTCATATCTGTCTCCATTGGAGCCCCTGTCTCCCTTCTCACCTGGTTCACCTGTAAGAGGCAGGAGGAGTGATCATGCATTAGAATCAATTCAATTTTTGTTGATAACATTATAACAATTCTGCATTGAAATGCTTTAGTCCATGTCACAACCATATCCAATGATATAATGATCTTTAGAAATGATGTCAAACCTTTTGGTCCTGGTGGTCCTTCAGCTCCTTGTGGACCTTCCTGACCGGGGAACCCTCTCTCGCCTTGTGGACCTGGGACTCCTGGATCCCCTAAAAGGCACAAAGTAATGAGATTTTAACTGTTCTTAAAAATGGCAATAATTTGCAAACAAATACAAGGGTGTATTTTAAAATGATGCAATAAAAAATGGACCATCTCTGCAAACATAAATATCTTAATGAGCCATTATAAGGTGTAACATATATTAAACTAATCACACAATGGCCCTATTAAGTAATTTCAGGTGTACATGGAAATATATGGAATACACCTTGATAATATACTTAAAATCAACTTAATCTACCTGGTATTCCTTGCATTCCAGGGGGTCCTGGCTTTCCCTGAGTGCCAACACCGGGAGGACCAGGTGGACCTGCCAAGTCTTTTGTGATTTCCTCAAATCTCTCTGAGTTCAATTAAGATAAGATAGATAATGTGGGAAAATTGTTTTTGATTGAGTTACAAAGTTGAACAGATTTTTTTTTTAGTGTGCAAGTTAGTTATTAGATCATTAGTTAGCAAGAGTTGAAATATCACCTCTTAAAATCTGCATGCACATTTCTCTCACTTCACCAATGCTGACTCCTCTGCCCTGTAGAACAATAAGAACAACATGCCAAACTTCATTCTTAATTTATAACCTTGTAGAAGCTAATTATTTACAGCCTTATAATTAATAATAATAATAATAATAATAATAATATTTTGATGACTAATCACGACCATCATAATAAGATCGTGACACTCACTATGATTTCACAAATACGTCATATGCTAATAATCTGTTTAAAAAAGTGAATAAATTTAGTAAAGAGATAACTCAACTAACGGCCGGTCCAGGTATCCCAGGCATGCCATTCTGGCCTCTATCCCCAGGGAACCCTTGAGGGCCGACCGAACCTGGAGGACCGGACACTCCCGGACTCCCGGGGACACCATGCTTGCCTGGTTCACCTTGCAGACCTCGTGGTCCCGATTGGCCAGGTGGGCCTGGAGGTCCAGGCGGTCCCTAATTAATAAGCGAACATTAAGTGAGAGAGAACTGTTAGTGGAAATAAAGAAAAAATAAATACATAAAAAGAATTAATACTGAAAAAGAATATAATCATGGGCTATAATTAAATTAAGTAACAATATTTTGATTAGGATAATTTATATTTGAACTTTTCATTCATAAAATGCAATCCAAATGCTATTTGTTTATTTCTCCACTCGCTGCTTTAGTTTAACTTTGCAAGTGCTATAAATAATAGCCAATGAACTCACAGGTGGACCGGGGATCGGAGTCATGGGTACGTACTCGACGTCCCTTTTTGCTGTATGTTCGAGCGACATGTTTTCAGCCTGTTGTTGATTGTGTTCGGTCGTAATAAAAACAATCATGACTTTCGATGTTTCAAAATTTAATTGAATACATTTATTTTTATGGTTATTATTAATAATATTATCAGCATCATCATAACCATGTACCATATTGCATAATTTGTACAACACAACTTTCAAGCAGATAGCTAAGCGAGAATACAAGTATATTCAAATACTTAATAAATTATTGTCAACATTGTGACGGTAACTTAATTGAAAAGATTTTCCAACCTTTCCTGGTGGTCCAGGTAATCCCTGAAAAGTTATTAAAAAAAAAACAAATTTACAATTCACCTAAGCAAGTTCAAAATAACTCTGAACAGAAGTTACAAGGTTCTAGCTCAGAGACCAGACAAATCTAGTAGTAATGAGGTCTCCAATTATTGAGTACATTTCAGTACGTCTGTATTTTTCTCCGTATTCGTACTTAAAGATAATCACAAATTATTCAAGTACATATATTTCTCTTCTTTTTAAAAAGATTTTATCGATGAGAAGAATTACTGAAACAAAGTCAATCAACTTTCGTTGCATTTAAATCAATTGGTTTAAACTAATAAATATTAATCCCTGTAGGGGTTAGGGTCACAATTAGATTAGGTAATTTGAAATTTACTGGAAATCCTGGTGGACCGGGTGGTCCCATAGGGCCGGTGAGTCCCATCGGACCTTGCACACCTACTGGACCCTGGAGACCCTGAAAGGTGCAATTTCAAATAATATTATAAATTGATAAGTTAAATATTTTTTTAAAGAATAGCAGAGTTATTACTAAGTGATTAGTTATCCAATTATCAAATCAACAACTAGGTCAAACCCTTTGACCAGCTGTGCCCTGAGGACCAGGTGAACCTGGGGGTCCTTTATCTCCTTGCGACCCCTGAATTAATTAATGAATCATAATTGGGTGGAAAATATGAGACATTCTCGAGACAGTGATTACGAACAAATCAGAAAATTACTCAAGTCATAAGTATTAATTCAGATTACGTCAACCACATATATTCTATGAAGAGATGCTGCAAAAACACCTACAAATGATTCGATGAAAATTTGATCGATTACATCTTACATTTTTAATAACATTTCACAACGTAGAATCAACAAGAATATGTCACAATAACATCCATAAGCTAATGAAGAAAGACCAGATGGCACACCTTTGGACCTTCTTTTCCGGGCGTCCCCGAGTGACCTGGATTTCCAGCTTTACCCTTGTCAAAGAAATGCAGATCATTACTATTGTGATGATTATGAAGATGTTGGTGATGATGCTGATGACAATGATAATTATGAAGATGACAAAGATTATGAATATGATGATGTTTACTCACAGGGTGACCTCTTTCTCCTGGAGATCCAGGTTTTCCAGGATCTCCATGCTCTCCCTAATGGCCGCAATTTAAAGAAATATCCATTTGAAAAATGTAGCAATCGCCTCAGCAAAATTATTTGAGTAATTAATTAATTATAAAAGGTAAATAATAAATTAATTATTTGTTTGATGTGATGGATCTTACTGGTTCTCCAGGTCTTCCAGGATTTCCAGGTGGACCTGCTTTACCCTAATAAATGTAATTAAAAAAAATTATTCAGTTAATGATTAACTTAATCGATAATCGATTATTTAAACTTAACTGATTAATTATTTAAAATTTATACTCCAATAACAATTTCAATAGTTCTCTTCAGAAACATTGTGAGACGAGTACTGAGATATATTATTCATTCGCCAGAAAACATTTCCATCCGACCAACCGGCACTCCGTCTCTTCCGGGACTGCCCGGATGGCCCGGCGGTCCAATTACTCTTTGAACCTAATTAATTAAGTAACAATTATTTCATTAACTGAAAATAACCACAATATTCTTTAAATATAATTGAAGACAAAAATTAAAACTAAAATTTCAAAATTATCACAAAAAAAAGAATAATTGGGCAGAAATACATTTAGTGATGCATTGTAATGCAATTAAATTATACCGACATTTGTTTCTACATCCTCCCTCACCAATCCAGGTGGACCAGGTGGACCCTGATGAATAATTCATGAGCTCATGCTTACAAGTATATCGAAATATTCATCAATTTTGAATTTGTTTGCATAAAACTCAATCAATTTTTTCTCTTTGTATTCGAAGTTTTTGCCCTCAATTAAATAATTATTAATTAAGATATCGTCAAGGGAATCATTATGGAAAATATCTTAAAAGTTTTATTTTGGAGAATCACTCACTTGGTTGCCTTTGGGGCCCATGTCACCTCTTGAACCTCTGTCGCCCGGTGGGCCCATGTCGCCCTTATGAATATTAATTATAATAAGGCTGACATCATTCAATTATCTGTTCAATGCTCGTGACTGTTATGAATTTGTTATGTTAATGTTTATTATGTTTATTTGGTGCTAGAGAAACTTAATGATTTTCTTTTGATATTTCAACTGTTTACAATTTGGAGGCTGGGGGGTTAATTGATTGATAATTGAATAACGACTGAGCTAATGACTGCTCTGATGACAGTAAATCTAATGATAGCATTTGGTTGTGATTACCAGTTGCTAATTAGTAATAAATTTACTGTTTGATTATTTACTTAATTAATAATGAAATTATTCTTAAATTATTATATCTTAATTATTGTGATGAATGTTATTCCTTACTTTCAAGCCTTGCGGACCACTTGGCCCCATCTTTCCCTGCTTACCAGGAGGACCCTATTTTAAATCAATTTCAAGTTAAATTGAAATAATTCTTGCAAATAATTGAAAGGCGATAAATATTTTCACCAATCCACTAATTCCACTAATTGTAACAATTGCAATTGGACATTTATAATTAATAAACAGGAAATAATCAAAACTGCTAATTAAGCTATTGAGAGCAGTATAAAATTTCCACAACTGACCCTCTCTCCAGTTTTACCTGTCCCTCCAGGCTGACCAGGAAATCCCTGAAATGATGGATGGTCAGATGGAATGATGTTGGATGGTGATGCATGTTGGATGAATGGTTGGATGGATGGCTGGATGGATGGTTGGATAGATGGTTGGATGGATGGATGGTTGGATGGATGGTTGGATAGATGTTGACTGGATGGTTTGATGGTTGGATAGATAGTCTATGATATTTATTATTATTATTATTATTATGCCACTGCCGATATGATTGGAAAAAAACTACATAATTACAATCATAGTATATGCAAGGATAAACGTCCATTCGCTGATTCTTCCATACGTCCTAAGTTTGCATCCAAATATCCTTTCATTTTTCTTATAAGGAATAAAAATAAATAAAAACCTCTCACGCCCGATCAATGCCGATTGAAAATCGAGAGCAAAAAAATGAAGCGGCGGCACAGAAACATCTCGAAAATCATCTAATCTACCGACAACTCGAGCGGTAAAAGAAAAACAACTCTGCAAATGCGAATTATCACTCCGTCTCGAGATAAGAGCGGAATCTCCATTCCTCAAATGCTTACGAAGTGATGCTTTTGTTGGCGTAAGAATGCTTTATGAATGCAATAATTGGATGCTGGCAGCGGCGTTACTAGTAGAAAACTTCAACGAAATATTTATGGATGACATATTTTTGTTTAACGTGAAAGCTTGTGAATATTTACGAGGGCATGCGTTTTTGTGCGTTTTTATGAAAATTAAATTTTAATTTCTACCTGCGGTCCAGCCGGCCCAGGAAGGCCAGGTTCTCCCTTCTCTGCCTGATTGATATAATTCACGAAATAAATTTCAAATTTAATAAATTATGATTAATTATTAGTGTTAATTTATGAATTTATAAAGGTATTGTAAAAATCATTTCAAAAATCATGTAAGTGTTATGTATTACATAACCATAAAACAAGCACTGTCATTGCGTAATTTTTATCCGTGTAATTAAAATTATTACTTAAATAACTTGCAATTTTAATAACCGAAATAAAGTCATGTTGTTATTATTCCGTTAACAATAATTTAAGACGGTTGAAAGTATTTTTATTGCAATAATACAACAACGAAATTATTACACTATATTATTGAACTTATTATGATTATTCGACCTTTGGAATTTCGTGAGCGACGAATCTGACTGCGCCTGGTTCTCCTTTCTCACCTTTAAGTCCACTGATGCGTGACAACTCGGATTCAGGTAGAGACTGTAAGAAACAACATCAACAAATACATGCATAACTTAAGGTTCAATTCGTGTGAAACAATTTAAGATTTTGAATAACAACAATTTTAAATATTGTTGATTCAAGTTTATTTTATGTAAAAATAACTCAATAATCGATATAATCGGTGATAAGAATTGAGAGCGAGAGTTTTTTGTTTTGTTTTTTTTACGACAATCCTTCATTCGTGTTGTCAGTTTTTATTTGAAATAACTTCCACGCAGTTTGATTTGATTTGAAATAGATGGGCAACAAGATGATGAGCCGAAATTAGCAACAAATTCCAATTTCTAATTTCTATCTCAATTCTCCCACGAAAAATATTGCAGCTTTAGCACGGAATCACAAAAAAAAAGTAGAAGAGAATCTGAAATTTCACGAGTATATTCTACTCATTATAATCATGGAAAGGTGGTCTTGCAACCGAAGTGGAGTCAGTTCAACGCCTTTGAGGGGAGGAATGTAATCTTATATTTCGAGGAAAAATTACTTGAAAAGGAATGAAAGTTATTTTATTGGAAAAAAGTGGCAGATGAAAATGTTTATTGAGAGCAAAAGGGCGCGCCACAAGAAAGAAGGCCAAAAAACAGTTGGCGGGAAAGAAACATGAATGCTTATCACAGAACCATCACCTCTGCCAGCATCATTTTTACTGCCATTCTTTTGCAACAAATGCTACAGCCATTTTTTTTTTACTCCACCAACATCATCTCTGGAATCATCGTTATCATCATCATCATCGTCGTTAACGTCACAATTTACTGTCGTCTGTGCGTCAAAAACACAAAAAAAAATCAGTATTTGTAACACCATCATCATTTTAGGAACAAGCAATAAATCATGCTATTGTGAAGGCGTTACTAACATACAGAGTCTGCCAGTCAAACACTCCTGGTGGCCCTTGCGGTCCCGGTGGTCCCTAGACGATCAACATGCGATGATGATGATGATGACGACGACGATGGCGATGGTGATGATTACGTTATGGGTGGTCCCTAAATGGTTAAGGTGATGATGACTGAAGAGGGTGAAGAGGACGATGACTGTTGCACAGATACAAATATTCCAGTTTTAATGATAATGTATTGCAATTACAATTGCAGTTGAAAGAATAATAATAATAATAATANTAACAATAATAATAATAACAATAACAATAACAATAACAATAACAATAACAATAACAATAATAATAATAATAATAACAATAATAATAATAATAATAATAGTAATAATAATAATAATAATAATAACAATAATAATAATAATAACAATAATAATAATAATAACAATAATAATAATAATATAATAATAATAATAACAATAACAATAATAATAATAATAATGATAATAATAATAATAATAATAGAAGATATTAACATTATTTATTAATTACAATGTAAGATATTTAATATTTATTAAGGTTGTGCTATCCAATCGAGAACGATCAACTTTAATCGTCGCCATCATAATTCTATTTCAGGGCTATCAACGATTAATGAATTTTTAACAATTAATTAATTTTTAACAATTAATCTTACAATAATTGACGATTAATTAATAGTTAAAAAAACGATTGAATTGATAAAAAAAAATTGGCAATCGAATTTAATCCACTGATCAAGTAGTTTGATTTCATCAATTTCTTTTTATTAAGCGAGGACAAACTCCAATTACTACAATTGCTGTTGTTCAGTCCATTCATTAACTCCGTAGATTTCGACCAGACTAACTTCTTCATGCCGCCAGGAGTTAAAGATGCAGATTATTAACAACATAACCGTATGTGCTGAACTGTCTCTCACATGGCACAGATGTGGCTGGTGTACGTAATGCCACTTTCGAAAAACGACAAGCATTAACTTTCCACCAAATCAGATGATCTTGTGACTCAGGAAGTTTTGGGTCTTCTCTGTACAAATCGCTGCCAACAATGACACCTACAGTCATGTCTTCAGATTCTCAGATTCTGAATCATTACAAATCAGCATCAGTCTTAGTTTCTTTTACGGCGGCTCAGCTCTGTACTTTTAATCTTATCCTCCAAACTTTGTTCACCTGCATCAGTCTGTTCAATTGCTCAAGATGTCGACTTTATATATGACTTTATATTCTCATCTCTGCTTTGAAAGTCATTAAGTGCTGACACTTCAAGACTTTCTCACAGTGAAAAAGTATACCTTCTCACCATCAATAACTTTATTGTTATCGTCTACTTTAAAATCAGAATGATAACGCAATTCAATTTACCATTAACCTTAGAGTCGAGCATTTTTGACAGCAACAATAACAAATTGAAATTTCCTGCGCAACTAAATATCGACATTGCTTCAGTAAGAAATAAAAAAAAAATAATCGAAAATTAACCGTCATCAAATAAATTAATCGATAATTAATTCTTCCGATTAATCGCTAACATGGGCCTATTTTATTTGCAATTTATAAATATATTATTATTATTATAACTATTGCACTTGAACACGATTATTTTAATTTATAACAATACATAATAATTACCATTATATAATTATCAATATTTTAACAATACAACAATTAACTTATTAATCATTATTTATGGCTTTTTACACAACAAATATGTACAATTTCTATTAATTAAAATAAACAATTTCAGCCCAAAACAGCAGTAATTGAACCAACTCCTCCTCAAGAATGAATATTCCTCCACAATTAGGACAAAAAACTTTAAAAATACCATTTTATTTTTTCATCTTAACTCAACTCAATCATCGTAATCGCACGATAAATCAGTGACTGACTCTGTTTCTAATTTTATTAACAGAATATGAGTGGCTTTCTAAAAATACAGAAAACCGCTTCTTTTTAACGGAGGAGCAGGCGATTATTAAGCCACTTATATTCGATGATTCCGTCAGACAGCTCCATCTTTATTTCACGATTACGAATATAATCGGATGAAATGAATTGCAATTGATAGGAAAAAAATTACTAATAGAACATTTTTTTGGAGCATCCTGTCGTGCAGTTTGGCCGAATGGGTTGCGTTCCTGCATGCGGTCGTAATGGCAACAGTTGTAATGTGTCGTGTTCGCAACCCAGCCTGCACCTCCACGGAGCTATATAAATGATAGAGCGATTAAAAAGTGCCTTCACATCCCATTCGGATACATGAGGCACTCAAAGATTGGCTAAATTACTTACATATTTAGTTACAAGTAAATACAAATGTTAATGTAATATAATAATAATGTATGATTGTAACTTCAGATATTATAAGGCAAACTATAAAATAATGCAGACGATGCATCAATTCGATTAAAATAGAAATATTAATATATTACGCTCAGTGCATGATTCCATTAAGTACGCTTTTTTTCTGGATCTTTGTCTGATAATTTATTTTAAATCAATAGTAATTATTTTAGTGCCATCAAACTGTTAATTGATCGTAGCTAAATTATATTCTTTAGTTAATAAATAAATAAATAAATAAATAAATAAATAAATAAATAAATAAATAAATAAATAAATATTGACTGATTTAAAAATTTAATAAAATATTGTTTTAATTAATTACGTAATGGACTTTAAATTAATGTTTTTCACATTAAATATTCAATTTTATCTCATAATTGTTTAATTAATCAAAATATTAATTGCTAACCTCAGGACCCGGGTAACCAGGAAGACCCTACAATTTGTTGGTGCAAACTTATTATTTTTGAATTTCGTAAAAAAATAAATTTATTCATTAGGAAATAAAAAACAAAAGTATGCCATATAATCAATTTATTTGAGTGACCATTTATACACTTCAGCTTCAATTTTCAGGCTCTCCATAGCAATAAAATCAAAATTGGCCCTTTGAGGACTTGAAGATTTACGTGTAATTTTCAAGGTCAAATAACGAAAGAAATCATAATGACAAAATTACATAATGAGGTTCCATTACATGTACACCACATTTGAACTTTGCAACTTGAAAAATGTATTCCTTTTTAACAATGGACTGCAACCACCAACGAAATTTGAAATTTGAATGAAAATGTAAATTGGAATAATTTTGTTATAATTTAAAAATAGAAATCATATTCATATTTGTTGATTGTTTTTGATTTTCTGGATGATGCTTAACTTAAATCAATTTTAACTTCTGCAATTTGTTCAAATCTATCTTTAAGTTTTTCTGCATCCACAACTTTTGCCATTGAAAAAGCATCATAGTTAGGAATGAGTAAATTTGCGAGTTACTGAACTGTTGTAGTTTTGTTTTTTATTTCGTTTTTCATCGTTGTACGGAGATAAAATACGACTGTAATATTATTTGTCGTTGTAATTGTGGAGCTAAAATATGGCTATAATATTATTATTTAGAACTGTCCTAATTGGAAATCCAGGTGAAATGACTCATCTGAATATTTAGCTTGCAATAAATTGGCCTCCTCGACTACGATGTTTTCTTCTTTGGTGATGAGATTAGCTGGAAAAGAGTATTGAAAATCTACTCCGTTATTAGTAGGTAACATGACAACATCTTGCACTCCTTTAGATCTGCTATGCAGCTGTTCACAATAAGTAATAATATGTCTAATATGACACGATTAAAAATATTTATTCTCGATCGTTGATTCACCAAATAATAATCATCTAATATCTCATCAGTATGTTGCTTAGTTTTTTTTATTTTTAGTTTTTCTGTCTTCGTACTTCACCTCAATAACCCGTGTTCAGCAACGGCAATTGCTCCTTGTTTAGCTTCCGTGAACACTTGATCCTCTAATTTGTAGTCACTTGAAGGGCAGTTTCAAGATGATGTGAAGATATGCGTACAGATCAGCTTTCTCATATTAAAAATGTGTATATCTTGCAAAATGGTGGAAAACGCAACTTCTAAAACACAGTTATGACTGCCGATAGAATTATCTGGTCCACTTGACTAATCATTTTTTTATTCTCTGGAGTCCTCGCTCACATATTTCACATTGTAAATTAAATTTTCTAGAAATTTGTTGATTTTAACATTTTCAGTAAAAAAAATTAAAAACTTAGAATTTTAATTTGATCAACACAGAACATAAATAAAAACTTATTAAAATGTATAAAAATTCCTAATTTATAGGTTTTCAACCCTGGGTCCTCCGCAAGCCCATAGTTACGCCACTGCATTTATGTAGAGCCAAACTATTTATTTACTTTTATTAATAAGTTAATATTTAATACAAATTTATGTTAATATAATATTTTCATTAGTTATTTATTCCATTTTTTAGAAATTAATATAAAATTTAGACTAAATGAAAACAAACAAATGTAAATCACCGGTGAGCCGTCAACTCCTGGAAGGCCATCTTTTCCCGGTGGACCTCGTTCTCCTTGGAAACCCTTTGTTTGTAAACAAATAAGATGATTATGCTAATTTATTCAATTGCAATCTAATTACAACAGCTTATTACAATGAGAGCGCAATTGTGTAATTAATTTAAATCAATTTTTATTATAATTACAAGGGCTGACCTTCGTTATGTTGTCGTAGGTCGGACAGATGAGTCTACATTGCTCCCTTGAGTCCAAATTTTGAGGACCAGTCTGCAATCATTCAAGGTTGAGTGTCTACATAATTAACATAATTTATTAAGTGATGAATAACATAATGACTACCATCCTATGGGAAACATGGTAGTTAATTTTTAATATTTAATTTGTTGATATTTAGTAATTGTTCGCTTAAAAAAGCGCTCAGAAGGGCATGAATTTGAGTAAAAACTGCATAAATTGTTTTTTAATTATCATAAATTATTTTCGTCATTAGTTAATTCATGTGACATTATTTAGCGTTAAAACTATAAAAATGAAACTTATTTAAAAATTATTATTATTAAACTCTGAATTTTTTTTCTTTTTAATCAAAATTCCAACCTCATTCTTTGTAACTTTCGGTTTCTTGAAAATGTGGAAAAATAATTTAGTATTTATTATTGTTTAAAATTATATTGCTCACTATTGTAATTAATTATTTATAAAAATAATAAATAAACCATGAAAGTTTAGAACTACTTTCGTGCAAATATCACATATATCATTAAAATACGTTTGAAAGAAAATAATTGAATAACACATCGTTAAATGCTTAATAAAACGTAATAAAATATAAATTGTCCAATATTATAAGTGATTTTTTAATTTTTACAATTTTAATCAGAATAAATTAGAATAAATTTAAATATGACGACCCAAGTTTACCTTCAGTTCTCCGCAGTTGTCCTTGGCAGGCTTCAAGGCGTCACAGTTAATGAACAACCATTGCAGATCAATCTGGAAATGAAATAATTCCTCTTCCTTTTTATTTATAATTAATTCACAAAATTTGATTTCATAACAAAGCATGAAATTATTAATCCTTTGAATCTTGTGTCTAATTACGACCAATAATGTAAATGTAGTTCATTTATATAGCGCCATATGCATAGCGTCAGAGGCGCTTTTAACCATTTATATAGCGCTCCTTCCCAAGGGCGCTTGCGGCAGTGCAGGCTGGGTTTCGAACACGACACATTACGACTGT